>CM030863.1:5307145-5724645 GCA_018105865.1 Metaphire vulgaris
TCTGGTAATTATTTTAGATTTTCCTCAGTTTTTTCCAAAGGTTTGGATAATATCATTTTATGCTTCAGATACATGCGTGATGTTCTTTGAAAGTAGGGTTTAGTGATGTTACATACAAAACCATTTATACTTGGGTGTACAGATGAAAAACAATATGTTGTTTTTCTGACTTGAATAAGTCAGGCAAATAAATGAAAAATGTTGCTGTATGATTGAAGTCAGCCGAGTGTATCATTGTCCTTTGAGAAATGCATACTACTTAAGTACTTTTTCTGGCCTTGCATTTTGCCTGTTTTGCTGCCTGGTGTCTGAGAAGTTGTTGGTTAGCTCTACTGAACTGACTTAGACTTACTGTATACAATGCAATGTTTTTACACTTAAGTCTATATTGCATGTAGTGTTCCTTTGTGTATAAGTGAGATTGTTGTGTTTATGTCTTTCTAGTTCAGTTTAATATTTCCTGAAGATTGATCATGACTAGATGTTTGCATTCTGTTTTTAGACTGGCTGTTGAATGTTTTTACCAGTCATAGGTCATACTGTTGTTGTTTTGTATGAGTGGCTTTTCTGATGCAACAGTTTATTGTTGTAGCCTGTGGTGCTTGAACTTGAGAGTGTGGGCTGAGTGAATAATGATAGAGATGTTGAATTCCAAGCATAATGTAACAGCGTTGCTTAATGCAATATTTTGCATTGCTTGGCACGAGAAGGCATATCTTTCAGAAGAGTCAAGCGCAGTTGTGCATACAAGAGGCTTTGACTGAAGACAAGCAATGCTTTGTTGCATGACTATCATTATTTTCATATGTTGTGATGAAATATTTTGTGCATTTCTAAATGCCACAATAATTTACTGATTTGAGATGTGTTTGTTTAAGAGAGTTAGTTAGTTAGTTAGTTAATATGCCAACTTATATAGTGCTAAAGTCATAGCAGGCAAAGATCAAGAGTGCTTTACACATTGCACTTAAACGCGATGCTACACAAGTGAGTTTTTAGTCTCGTAGCAAACAATTCAAGATTAGTCGCGTTGGTCACAATGTCCGGCAGCAAGTTCCGGAGGATAGAGATTAAAGACTTTTTAAAATAAGTTTTACGACATTCTCTAAACTTATTTTCTGTATATCTGGTGATGGAAATAGGATTGAGTTCTTCATGACTACCTGACTGTAAGAATTGCTGCAATCAGACACATGCACAAACACATGTCTATAACTGCTGCCAGCTATGACTATGATGTTTTAATTGAATTTCAACTTTGATTCATTGTGCTAAATTATGACTAATATTACAGAGTTTCACTGAAAAGTTGATTTTTAACCCTTAACCCTACAGAACCGAGTATATTAGAAGAGATTTCACTGCTTCACGTTCATGACAGCTTAGTCAATGTGGTCTTATATTAGATAAATTGCTTTTGTAAATACAATGTTTTGAGCATTTTTATATCAGCACAAGTATCTCCTGGTCATCTGATGGATCTGTACTGAAACTGGTGAATAAATGGTTGAATTGTATGTTTATTTGTAGGTGAATATGCGTGTTTTGACGATGGATGCTGAGTTGGAGTTTGCTGTTCAGACAAACACAACTGGAAAGCAGCTCTTTGATCAGGTTTAGATTCTGTCCACTTTGGTTGCTTTTGCTTAAACACTATCATTTTCATCATCATCATCATCATCATCATCATCATCCAGCTCCATGGTACCCGTAGATGTCGACAGCCTGGTTGACAATTTGTCTCCATCTTGTTGGTCCTATGTTGCTCTGGTTAGGATGGTTAGTTCTGCGTGCCCCATTTCACGCTGTCATCTAACCACTCTCTTCTCTGTCTGCCTCTTCTATTTTCTCCATCCATTGTTCCCAGCATGATCTTCTTCACCTGTTTGTTGTCCTCTATCCTGTATACGTGTCTCAAGAAGTTCATTTTTCTCCGTATCTATGTTTGCATAATGTTAGTTTTGGCCTTGATTCTTTCTTGTATCTCCATGTTCTTTATTTTCTGCTGTCATCTGATGTTCAAAATTCTCCTATAGCATTTCATTATAAAGGCAGCCTGTAGATGTTCTTGGTCTCTTTTCTTTATGGTCCAGGCTTCTGATGTGTAGAGTAGTACACTGAAGATGCTTGTTCTTAATATATCAAGTTTGGTCTAGACTTTCATAATGCTGCTTTTCCATATTGTTTAAAAGCCTGCCTTTGCTCCAGTTGCTTTTGCTATTCTTCTCTTTATCTCCTGGCTGCAGTCGTTATCTCATGTCAACAAGATATTCAAATTCCATTATGTGCTCAATCTTATCTCCTTTGACTCTCATACTTTTGGTAAACTCTTGTTGCCTGAATACCATAACTTTTGTTTTTGCTATATTTTACATCAGTCCCATTGGTTCTGCTGCTTCTACCTGTTGTTGGGGGGGCTCATTTGTTGGATAACATTGAACTCTTTTGGGGGTAGACAGCAAAGCCACACGAATACTACAAAGCATGTATAAAAACCACAAAGGCAGCGGTGAGAGTAAGACAAGAAGAACTAGGAGAATGGTTTGAGCTAAAAGAGGGAACAAAACAAGGATACACAGTCTCAATCATGACCTTCATCACATATCTCAAATGGGTAATGGATGAGGGAGAGACCTAAAGGGAGTTAGGATCAACAGAGAGATGGTGAACAATCTGAGATTTGTAGATGACATAGACCCACTATAAGATTTAATTCCATACAAATGAGACAATGACAATATTTCCTATAAAAGTTTTGATTGCATTGTGACTGTTTTGAAGAGTGGATTCCTAAGGCAGCCATTTTTCGTTGATGACATTTGCAGCATATTCAGGTGAAATTATGTAGTGCTATTGTAGCTCTTGAACATCAGTTTTGATGCCATGATTAATAAACCAGGTTTGATAGCTTATTACATTTAAAACTAATAGTGAAGCACACACACACACACACACACACCGAGTTGGCAAGAAGATTGGCAGTTGGCCCAAATAACATTTTTCTGTTTTATTGAAATGGGAAATGTACCAGGAGACTTTCATAATGCACTGATGTAAAGGAGCTTTGAACCTTATATCAGTTTAGTTAAACTAATGTGAAAGGTTTAACATGAATGGCAGAATGAATTGCCATGAAATTTAGCATTCCTTGTTTGTTTGTCTGTTCCTCAGATTTTCAAAAAGGCCTTGAGCGCCAAAACATTTCAATGTAATAATTAATTACCACTTCTTGCACATAACGTTTCCATCACTTGCTCAAAAGAAAAGATTTAATATTCTTAAATCTGGTAGATGCTTGTAGCAAGATGCTTCTTGAAGTGCATATATGTCAAGAAGGTCAGAGTATTCACAAGACCTTTAATTAACAACAATTCAAGTATATAAACATCTTTCATCAGAAAACAAGTGACCTGTAACGTTGGACTGTTCAGAAAAAAAGCAAAAAATTAAACAATATCTTCAACTAACTAAAAGTAACTCCACATTTCGTAGGAGCTAGCTCATCTTGTGTATGTAGGCTCCTTTAACACCCCCTCCCCCATTGCCCCTCATATGCAGAACAATACAGCACAGTTAAAACTAATAAGGTAGTTTTCCAGCCAATGATAAGAGCAAATTTATACTATGTGGTGACTGTTGGATATATACTGAATTAGTTTAATATCCTCAGCTTTAATAAGTGGGCGTCATTAGTTGTTTTCTATTTGGTCCAATTGGACGTTTGTAGTTTGCAAGAAAGACCCATCAGTAGTTCCCAGTGTGCATTTGAGTACAGAGCTATATGATGGCATTGAGGCTTAAGGGTGTGTTTTAAAAGTGACTCATAAAGTATTTGCATCTGTTATTTAGCCACCGTGGCCATATCTAAGCGCCTTTGCACTCACAGTTGTTGGTCCTATTCAGCCTTTGCTTGTTGTTTTCAAGACGTAGCATTTCTGGTATTTTTGTAGGTTGTGAAGACCATCGGTCTGCGTGAGATCTGGTTCTTTGGTCTGCAATACACTGATACCAAGGGATTCAGCACTTGGTTGAAACTTAACAAAAGGGTTTGCATTTTTTATTTTTTATTTACTTTTATATGCTGCATCTAAAAATTCCTGTATTATTATTTTTATTGTTAATACTATTATTTGCTTCATCACACACACACACACACACACACACACACTTATATGTGTGTGTGTGTGTGTGTGTGTTTTAAAAATTAACTTTGCTGGTTGTTTTGATGATTTAAGGTTTTGAGCCAGGATGTAAAGAAAGAAACTCCATTGCAGTTTAGATTTCGTGCCAAGTTCTATCCTGAAGACGTGTCAGAAGAACTGATTCAAGAAGTGACACAGGTAGGATTCTGCTGCCACTTGGAGTTTTATAAATCAGAGCCATTATAGTCACTGTGTCCATCATCATCATCATCATCATCATCATCATCATCATCATCATCATCATCATCATCAGTAACTGTGGGCTCAGTGCCAAATATATGAAAAGCTACACAGAAGACCAGGCTAACATTTTGCAAATGTTTATATGTATGTTTGGGGAACATTTCTCGTGAATTTCATAATTTTTGTGAGATGGTCAACCTGGAGCCATTGGTTGATTGGTTGCATTGGTACAGAATGACTTAGATAGTCAGAATATGAATTAAAAGAGTTTCTGACTTAGTGATTGGAATTTTTTTTCAGATGAATTGCAGGAATTGAACTTCTTAGTCTTGTTATCAGATTGAAGCTGTAGTGATTAAATTTACTGATTTATACCAGTTTAAATAACGATATTAATCAAAAATAAAAGTCATTATAATAACAGATTGTGGCAATAAATATAAAATATGCTCAATTATAATATGATTTATGACAGAATTTTTCCTATTGCATTTGCAATTCATTTTATTTCTACCCGAACTCAGTGTCTGCTTGATTAATTCTACCTGGCAGTTCAAGTATTGTTACAGATATTGTTAACATGACTGGACTTGACATTTAAACAGATGAGTCATTCATGGCTCTCTATTCAACTGTATCTTGATGACCTTGGTATGACTCCCTCTGCTAACATTATTCACCCAAAAGAGCCTGTAATTGAAAATACTTTCAGAGTTTTTTCTTTTCAAATTTATAAACAAGAAACCAAATATAGGAAATACTTTTTAATTTTAAATTGCTAAATAGACACTGCACCACTGGATATTAATGCTGATATAATTTTCCTCACTTTATCATATCTGCTAAATTAAGAATCTTTACCTTTTCACAATAATGCATAAAATGCTTGATAGTTGATACTTGCAATTTTGTAAGAACTGCAAACTAATAAGTGACCTTTAAAACTGGGTTTGAATCAGATAATGCTATTTAAGCAACTGTTTTAATTTCTTTGAAAAATTATTATTTTATCATCTTTGTTATTAAACTCTTTATTTCATTTTATGAGGGTAAATCGAAAAAGAAATTAGTAACTTTTTATTGTGAAACCATGACAGTTGGACAAAATGTGATATATACATTTAAAATCAACAGAATTTTTCTTTAAAAAGCAATTGATCGCTCATTATTTCTGTTCTGTTAACTTGAATGCATGCACGTTCAAGTTGGCAACATGTGTGTTCATATGTATGAAGTTGGAGCTACGAGATGTGATTCGTTTTCTGTGGGCAAAAGGCAAGTGACCAGCCCAGATTAACCTTGAAGTGACTGCCACGTACAGCGATGACTTCATGAGCCTGGAAAATGCGTGTAAGTGGGTTGCACAGTTTGCGGACAACCAAACAAGTCTGGATGAATCCCGCAACAGCAGCCATCCGTGCCCATCCATTGTGCCAGCCAACAGTGCCCGAGTGGAAAGCATGATTCAAGAGGACCGCCGTAGAACACTGAAGTCCATTGCCTTGGCGTTGGACATGTCATACGGGTCAGTGTATGAAATCTTGCACGATACCTTGGGTTACGTGAAGGTGAAGACACGTTGGGTTCCGCGAAGACTGACCGCAGACAATAAAGCAACCCACCAATGTTGTTCAACGTGGTGTCCGATAAAATCGCATTGTGGGGATGACAGGTACTGAAGCACACCTGCCTACAGCCTGGATCTAGCCCCTTCTGATGATCATCTTTTTGGACCCCTAAAACAGGGATTTGCTGGTCAACACTTAGACAGTGACAACTAGGTGAAAGCAGCCGCCAGTCAGCAGGGCACTTTCGACCGATTAGGCATAGAGAAACTCGCGAATCATTGAAACAAGTGCTTAAGCACAATCTGTGACTACATCGAAAAGTGAAGTACTGTAGCTTTCAGATGTATATTTCACAATTTGTCCATGTATATTTCACAATTTGTCCATGTATATTTCACAATTTGTCCATGTATATTTCACAATTTGTCCGACTGTTATAGTTTCACAATAAATTAGTTACTAACTTCTTTTTCGACTTACCCTTGTAAGTTCTACAGTTCCTTAACTGGAACCGGTCATAGAATGTTTCTTTGTGATTTTGAATCTGTAGCTGGATAAAGGCATGAACTGGATATCTGGATATTAAAATCTACTTTAATTGAAAAACTGATTTATAAGAAGGATTTTTATTAAAATTATGATTTTGGTTAAGCCTTCTTAGTGTAATATTTGTTTTTTAGCGAATGTTTTTCCTGCAAGTGAAGGAGAGTATTTTGAATGATGAGATTTACTGTCCTCCTGAATCTGCCGTCCTTTTGGCTTCGTACGCTGTCCAGGCCAAATATGGCGACTTCAATGAAGAAAATCACGGAGAAGGATTTCTTGCAAATGATCGACTTCTTCCCCAGAGGTATAACCGTTTCTATGCATTCTCTTACAGTGACAGCCAGAGGTGGCTTTCCATTACAACTTCCTTCACTTATGATGACATTTTTCCCCCGTTCAGAACATTTTCCTTCTGCTCTTAATGACACTCTGATCTCCTGATTCTCTTACTTTATGCAGATGTCTGTTGATAATTGAATATGGAGCAGACTTTTGTTAATTACTGTAGCGCTGTTTTTGCTATTTTTGTATTTTTAACCGTATTAGAGAGCTTATTGCTCTTGTTGTCAGAATTGACATAAGTACAGAATAATTTTGAGTGGCCATCTGCTTTGGCTTTGCCAATAAATGTTACAAAATTATTGGAAAATTATACCATGTGATCTATGGGGGTGGTGCTTTACAGTTTGTGTTTGCAGCATTTCCAGTTACTTGTTTTAATTGTTTTAATCTTGTTTAATCAAGTAAATTAGCCCCTTTAGTGTGGAATCAAATTTTGGAAAACTCTTCCCAAATGTAGATTTTAAAAAATGTTAGTAATATTTTTATAGATTTCCTATGATGATTGTAAACATAGGAAACTATTATTTTAGTTATTCTTTATTGTAAAGTGGTTTTTATTTTTAAAAATTGACACAAAATTATCAGAAAACAAGAATCACCTGTATTTGAAATATGTCTCTGTTGACTTTGGCTATTCACAATATAGAAGTTGTTATAAAACCAGAATGAAAAAAGTTCTGTTCAATATTAATAATATTTGATGTGATATGTCTCAAAACATGAATTTATATTACAAAAATACAGCGGACGTTAAGACCGCTGTTGTGCAGTGGCTGTGCTTTGAAAGGGATGACTCACTTTCTCATTCTGTAGACATGGATTGAAAAAATCAATTAATAGACTACTAGATATCCATATTGCATAGTCCCTGACAATAGTCGCATTTCACTCTGAGCAATTGATATAGAAATGACGACTTCAGAATAGGCTAGGATTTACAAGACAATAGTCGGGCTTCCGCCTGGCACTGCGATTTCCTGCACCAGACTATTGTCGGGCTTCACACTAAAGGGGTTAAGTGTCTGGTTTCACACTAAAGGGGGTTAGCGGTGCTCTGCAAAGCTATGGGTTAGGACTCTTTGGTATAGATGGCAGTAGACCTTAGGGTGTGCAGCATTGTGGACACCGACACATTGCTTCTGCTAATAAAGAGAGAGGATAATAGAAAGTTTTAGGTCTTGTTTGAGCAAATGTATGTAATGTGTTTGTAATAGATTCTAAACTCACTACATGCAAATGCATTTTGTCCCTGACTTTGGTTCAGTGACTTTATGCGATGCTGTTTATTTGTCCCATATATTGAATTTAATTTAAAAGACTAAATGTGATTGTTTTATTATATGTTATACTATATAACATATGTTATGTTATATGTTATTCTGTGTTTTGATATATTTGCAATTCTTTTAAATCAGAGTCTATGATCAGCATTCATTTACCAAAGAGCAGTGGACTGAAAAGATCATCGTGTGGTACAAGGAGCACAAGGGAATGATGAGGTCAGTTGTCTAGGATCACGCTAAAAGTCATCTTCTCACAGAGTATGACCCCATAGTGTACCAGTAAACGGTTTTAAATTACAGTTTTTCATGGCTTTTTCTGTGAAGATGTTGAAGTGTTCATTGATTTGGTCCTTCCTGTGTCTAGGGATGATGCAATGATTGAGTATCTGAAGATTGCTCAGGACCTGGAAATGTATGGAGTCAATTATTTTGAAATTAAAAACAAGAAAGGCAGCGATCTTTGGCTTGGAGTTGATGCTCTTGGACTTAACGTTTATGAAAAGGAAGACAAGTAAGAGAATCTTTTTCAATATATTTCTTCCTTTGGATATTCATTATTATTATTATTATTGTGTAATCTCATTTAATGTTACTGCATTGACTATATTCTCTGCATTCAGATTTGCTCTTGATATTCTAATAATATTGTTTATTGCTGCAAATAAAGTTTTGATGGAATGAAATGAAAGCCGGAAAAGTGACGGTGGTGGTGGTGGTGGTGGTGGTGGTGGTGGTGGTGGTGGTGGTGGTGGTGATCTGGTGGTGGCAGTGACACATGTGTCAGTTATGACCAGATGTGTATTTGTGTGTGTGTGGCGTGTGATTGCATGCATTTGCTGATGCAATGAATCTGGTTGGAGACTGCAGTGACTTTGCCCTTGGCTGTTAATGGCAATTATATGTTATCACTGATGTTATGTCTTGACATTTGGCATGCATGACTGTCATTTGGGTGCAGCTATTCATGTTGGGGTTGTTTTTCTATGTCTGCATCTGAATTGGCCAATCACATCTTATGCAAGAGATTTAAATGTAGGTGGGAAGTTTGATGACCAGTTTCAGCCTCTTACCTTTTTCTTACATTATGCCATGATTGGTTAAGTAATTGTGTGAATTTGTTTTTATTAACTGGATTTTGTGCCACTTTAGAGTTTTAACCAAATATTTGCCATTTTTTTAAAGGAACAGATTGTGTTTGTTAAGCAGTTTTTTTATGACAAGGCCATTGACTCTGCTGTTTTGTGTTTTGATTTTAAGGTTGACACCCAAGATTGGTTTTCCGTGGAGTGAAATTCGGAATATATCATTTAGTGACAAGAAATTTGTCATTAAGCCAATTGACAAAAAAGCTCCAGTAAGTGCTGATTTGTGGGTGTAACATAAGATTTTATCCCCATCCAGGATTTATGTTTCTTTATAACGCCATTAACATCAAACTACATAGATTCTTTTTTTCATATTTTGAACAGTACTTTGAGGGGCGGGAAGATAGCAGAGTGGTGGCAATGTTGAACTATGTGGCAGAAGGTTGTGGGTTCGAGACCCGCAGGAGCCCTGAGGTAGACTCAGTCTTCTTTTGCCAGATGGCGATGGCAACTGAGTAGTGCAGTATACAGGCGCATTGCTTGAGAACACTGGCCCCATATCGTGTAACTTGCACCAGTTGCCTGGCTGAGGGCCTGCTCTATGAGCCTTGAGGTTAGCCTTGAGAGCTCTAGAAGGACTTTACTTACTTTACTTTACTTACTTTGAATATGGGTTTAAGGCTTTAAGCGAATTTCATTTTAACATCTGTTTGTGTCAAAATTTGTGACTGTGATGATGGAGGCTGCAAAATTGCCAGCAGCATCCCTTGAAAGGTCTTTGATAAATGTGTGTTCAGTGATATTTCAGTTCTAAAAATAATTGTTAACTTTAATTTTCATTCTTATTTTAGGTCTTAATTTCATTTCTATTTCAGTTATACTTCAGAAAATAATTCCTATTTCAGTTCTAATTTCAGTTCTAAAATAAGTGTGTTATAAATGTGCTTGTACTAATTGGCTTATGTCAATTTCCAAGCATGGAAGTCTGTGCAGGTCCAGGCACTAGAAGGCATAGGAAATAAAAGAAGAGATTAAACGGTTTACTTCAAAAGATTGAGTTTTTTTATTGTGGTATTATTTTAGTTTACCAAACAGCACTTTATCAACTTTCATATCTGGTCTTAAAATGTACCTATTTGACTTGGCTTATCCTCCTTAGGTTACTCCTCTGCTGATCTGACAGATCTTCTGGCTTGACATGGCTCTAATTAAATTTGGACTTGGTGCACCATCGGCTGATGCCATGGGCATTCCGATAGTGGCACTTGATTGATTGATTGATTGATTGATTGATTGATTGATTGATTGATTGATTGAGAGTATTTCCCTATGCAATGAATTGATGCAGTTGATTTCATATCTGCGACTGATTGCTAGTACATGGAGCTTGTTTTCCCTTATAGGATTTTGTTTTCTTGGCTTCTCGGCTTCGTATTAACAAACGCATTCTAGCTCTGTGTATGGGAAACCATGAGCTGTACATGAGAAGGCGAAAGCCAGACACCATTGAAGTGCAACAGATGAAGGCTCAGGCAAAGGAAGAAAAAATGGCAAAGCTTGCTGAAAGGTAAAGGCCTTTGTCTGCATTGATTTAACAGTACTTGAGCATGTATGATTGTTATTATTATTGTTATTATTATTATTATTATTATTATTATTATTATTATTATTATTATTATTATTATTATTATTATTATTAGCAAAACCTCTTATATAAGTGACATGGCATAACGAAGGTCAAAGTCAAGGGCGCTTTGACAGGTGTATTATGTGCTAGTTTTGCTGGACTGATGAGACAAGCTCATGACCTGCTAGGTCATTTTCTTGGCAAATTTTATTTTAACAGTTTGCTGCAGTCAGACACTTTCATTGCAATATCGCTTGATATAAATGTTATTTAAAGGCTTTTTATATTTCATTATTACAATGCCTGGTATTTAGTAATTGATAAGCTACATTTAGAATAATAAATATCCACATATTTATTGGGGGTTTCTTTCTATTGTTGTTGAATTACGGTACAGGAGTCATCAAATTGATTTTATCTGTATGTATTGCATTAATAAAGAGCACAATTGGCAAAGGAGAGGCAGCAGAGAGAGGATGCTGTGAGACAGCGAAAGGAGATGGAAGAGCGTCTGCGTTTGTATGAAGAAGAATACGAAAGAGCAAAACTTGGTCAGTGCATCATATGCCATCTCTGTTAAATAATTTTTAAAGATTGCATTTATTAGGGCATAACCAATTTGAGTAATATTCCAATTAATTGGGATTTTTCCTTTGCCGATTCTGATCCAAATAATCGTAATAAATGTTTAAGTTATCTAATATTTGTAGCCTTAGTCTCATCGAAGGCATTAATCTCAAAATAATTCCATATTTGGCTTCTTGTTTGCGACATATTTTAGAGGTTCATTTTAAAAATTTAAAACCAAAATCTCCTGTATGTAACAAATTACACAATCAGTGTTGTCAGATACTATTTCAAAAACCTGCAACCGTTGGCCCAGAAAGTAGCCCAAAACCCCCCAAAGACTGTTAGTACAATGCATTGAACAAGTAAGTAAGTAATAACTTTAATTGAGGCATGACAATCCCAATCATAAATACTGAAATATACATTTAATCTCCACGGTTGAATCAGAATCGGTGGTTTCCAATTTCCAATATGATAATTGGTTATGCCCTAGCATTTATATATTGTCAGTTGATGGTTGTCTTTTTTATATGATAAAGAAATCTCTTTGAATGTTGTTGAGTAATATATATCCTGGTGATTATATTTCAGTGGCTTTATTGTAAACGGGTTTGAATTTTTAGATCTTGAGAAATCTCAGCAAATGGCCAACTCGTTGGAGGAGAGGATGAGACAGTCAGAAAACGAGCGACGCGCTCTAGAAGAAGCAAGAAAAAGAGCCGAGGAGGCAAGGAGAATGGCGGAAGAAGCAGCCCATCTGGAAAAGGAGGAAAGAGAGAGAATGGTAAGAAGAGAGAAAATTCACTTTGCTTTTTCCATTTAGTTGATCTTAATTATGGTTATTATATTTATATATCTGCTTCATTATTGTTGACTTAAGTTGATAATAGTGTTGTGTATTATTATTCTGTGGCTTTTTTCTCCAGTTCTTTTTTATGGTCCAAGATTCTCATTCATATATTAGTATTGGTACTACACAAGTGTTGAGAATTCTTAGTTTTGTTTTCATCCCAGTCATGTCTTTTGAAAATTTTGGTATGAAGCCTGTTGAAAGTAGATCCTGCTATTGCTATTCTTCGTTTAATCTCCAAGTCCGAACTTCCCTCTGCTTCCAACTAGCTTTCCAAGTAAACAAAGTTCTTCACCATTTCAATTTCTTTTCCGTTGTGTGATACTAGTGGCCATTCTCCAACTTTTTTTGTAATTGGCATAATTTTTGTTTTGTTAATGTTTTTTCTTAATCCAAATTTTCCACTCTCTGTTATTAAAGCCAATGTTAATTCTACAATCTTTAAAGAGGCATTCTGCTATTAGACATGTATCATCAGCATATTCTGCATCATCTATGTTTCCTGGCTTTAGAGATGTTCCCAAACCACCTGTATTTTCAATCCGTCTCATGATGTAAACTAATATAATGTTGAACAGTTTCGGCGATAGGGTACACCCTATTCTAAACCCTGTTTTGATTTTGAACCACTCTGTTTCTTCTCCATCAATTCTGATACGTGCTAAAACTGTGCTGTATAAATTTTCAATTGGCCTGATTATTTTGACACTAATGCCATATTTTCTCAGAGTTTCCATGCTTCTTCTCTCCAGATATAGTTATAAGCTTGGACAAAATTGATAAGGCACATGACCAAATCTTCATTAAATTCTAGTTTTTTCTTGAATGAGTTGTCACAGGACGAAGATTTTTATGGCAACAGAAAATCAATGGTTTAGAAGAATACTAAGGATTGGATGGATACAAAGAACATATAACAAATTAAGAAGTTAGAGAGAGAGAGAGAGAGAGAGAGAGAGAGAGAGAGAGAGAGAGAGAGAGAGAGAGAGAGAGAGAGAGAGAGAGAATTGAGCATCATGGAAGTAATCAGAAAAAGAAGAATTAAACGGACCGGATACATACTTTGAATGGAAGAAATAAGGAACCCAACACGAATTTTCAACTACAAACCAGAGGGAAAAGATCTAAAGGAAGGCCGAAAAGATGATGGGTGGACAGACTGGAAGAGGATCTGAACATGGCAGGGCTGAAGCTCAATGGAAAAACTGACGGAAGACACTGAATAAAATAACCTTAGAAGAAATAGCAAGGACAGAGAACTTTGGAGAGATGTCATGGAGAAGTAGATAGCTGGGCACAGCTGGAGAATGAAGACCTGACCTGATATTATTATTATTATTATTATTCTACTTATTATGCTGAATAATTGCTTTGTGATTTGTTGATTGAATCGCCCGAATGCTTTTGTTTGTCCAGGAAAGAGAAGCTGCAGAGGCACAAGCAGAGATGGAGCGCAGGATGGAAGAGGCAAGAAGCAAGGAAGAGGAGTCGAGACGGCTGCAGGAGGAGCTGAGGCGTGCCCACGAGGAGATGGAGGAGAAGCAGCGTGCTCTGCATGAAGCAATCAGCACCCCTCGAGCACTGCACGTATCGGAGCATGATGATGATGATGATGAAGATGAAAGTGCTCGTTCTCACAGTATGCATTGCTAACTTTAATGACCAATTGGATGGGTACTTTGTTTATATTGTTATATATAGTAGATTGCTTATTCAGTTGATTATCATTGACACACACACAAGTATTATTATTTCTAAGACAATTTATATAGCACTGTAACACAGCTGAAAGACCAAGTCAACAGTGATTTTGCCAACACTGACATGTCAATAAGAGTACTTGAAGACGACGATATTAAAAATCCACTCAGGTGGGTCAAAGGAATTTGCTGCCGAAGATACTTTAACAGCATTGACTTGTCAGCGAAGAGCAGAAGAAGAGTGTTGAGGGTCCTCAAGATGGTCATTGGAATTCTCTGTGTGGTGAGATCTGCCTGATTTGAAGCTGCTGTGCCTTCTGCCTGTAAAGGCCTTTTGTATGGCTGGGCCAAGTATTCGGTTCAGTGCCGAATATTATGACGAATAGTCTATTCGTATTCGTTCGAATAGTGCTGGTCAAAGTGAATGCGAATAGTGGTCAGGTGACGTTCAGAATTTGCATGCAGTCTGTGTGTATGTTACGTTTGTTTAAAGACTAATTCGTCAGCTCATAAATTCAAGTGTTTCTATTGGCCAGGTTTCAAATAACTCTGTACGAATTTATTACTCAAGCCACGTGCGCTAAAAGAATAGTTCCATCCCTCTCCGCTATACTCATTACTTATTTGATCATTCTTATTTATAAGTTAGTCTATGACAGTAGTGCACAGCCCTATTGCTGACAGCAATATGGTGACTTGCAGCAGGAGGGATGTCGTACTATACATTATTTGGTATTCGTCCGAATAGTTCAAAACCTCTATTCAGCCCAGTCTTAATCTTTTGTGCTTTGGGTTTTTATAATTGAATGGGGTTCTTTAGGATGTGCAGAATGCAGGCACGTCTGAACGAATTTTCAACAGGGGGTGCAGATTTTCTCAAGATAAAAGCTGTGACAAGGGGGAAAATTAGTCTATGAAAAAACCCTGACAAGCAAAAACAAAAAAGGTCATCACTAACTTTACTTTATCCTCCAAAAGCCTTGACAAGCAAAAAATAGAAAAACAGCCTTATCTTCCAGGGGGTGTGCTGCACTCCCTGATTTTTTTCAGGGAGTGCAGCTGCACCCCCACTTCCTATGGGCCTGGCAGAATGTTGTTTATCTATTGCCCAAATGTCTTGACCTTCAGTGAATGATCTATTGTATATGATATGGATATCGCTTAGTGCAATAGCATTGTGAAATTGTGTTGTCAGTAATATTATCTGATTTGATGTTGGCTTTTGTTATGTTCAGGCCATGATTTGAAATTCAATGAAGATGAAGTGATTCCACGTCCGGAGGAAAGTCGAATTACAGAGGCACAACGAAACAAGACCCTAAACAAACAGCTTGAGGTAAATTCTGCAATTTATTGTCACTGTCTCTTGATAGGTAGAAAATCATTGTGAAGCTATCATTTTTTATGGAATTTTCTCACACACATGTGCAACACAAGTGATGCATATATTCTGATGGTTTTTAGAAAGGTTTAACCCATTTACTGTTAATTAACATTTTGAAATCCGTCACCGTGGCAGCTATTTATTTTTTAAACAAATGCAGTTATATAAATATTTAAAAATACTTAAGATTTTCCACTTTGAAATTAAGGAAATATTTTAAAAATTGCTATAAAGGTCAGATTCGGTATCCATTTATGATTTAGTGTAGTTTCAGTGGTGCCAATTGAGTCCGGTCCTGTGTTGTTTGATTGTGTTGTCTATCGCTCCTAGCAAAATTGGATCCAACATCATGGATCACTGTTTATGGGATTTTATATTGCTATCTGAGTCTTCAAAATCACTCTAACTCGACTCTAACTAGTGATACCGGTTTAGTGGGGTGTTTTTTTTTTAGGGGAAGGTGCTGGGCTTGCAAAGGAAAAGTGTGGAAATTCCATTTATCCCATTTATTTATAAATTCCATTTATGCTCCTACTTCATCTCACATATATGTGGAAATTGCAGTTTAGTGAGGCCATATGCAAATTTTGTGGCATATTTTATGACGAACTGGGCATTTTCAATCAAAAATTGGTTGGCACACAGAAAAGTCCATCCAAACTGGTGCTGATTCTCTGTATATCTATGTAAATATAAGAAAAATAGCGAATAGTGCGGATAAAATTGTTGTGTGTGTGTGTGTGGAAATCACAAGGTGGGAAAATGGGAAAGTGCATGCAATAAAAACTTGCTAAATGTGCAATTGCAATTTTGCACTCAACTGGTATGACTAGTTAACTCACTTTTGCTGTCAGTTCTTTGCTGCTTCCTAAGAGAATTGGCCTAATTTCACCTGCATATGATGGCGCTACTTCACCGCCAGTTTGAATTAACAGCGAATGCTGCTGCTAAGTGATAACTGCAGGTAGTCGCCGATAATGATTGATTTCTTAGCTCTATCGACGTAAAAGTTGCAAAGTACAACCCGAGCAGTACTCGGAGAAACCGGTTAGATGGTTAATATGAGTGAGATTGTGGGTCTTCGTGGCTAAGAGGGGCACTGCAATATCATAATACAGAAGTACTGTTGATCCACCTCTCTTCTGAGTTTATCAGACATCTTTTGAAAATATTTTTGAAAGAGTAGGGGACTCCTTTGTGATGTATTTCATAGCACACACAACCTTGACTACTAAAGTGAGGCCTATTGATGTGTGTGATGTTGTTTCTGATTATAGTCGCTGAGCGCTGATCTTGCAAAGGCAAAACTGGATACAAGACAGACGCAGAACGACATTCTTCATAGCCAGAACAAGTCACAGGGACGAGACAAGTACAAGACCCTTAAGCAGATTCGACAGGGAAACACGAAGCAGAGAGTCGACATGTTTGAGGCGATGTGATCTGCTGCCCTCCAAAGATACGTTAGCACACAAGCTTGATGACTGTAACCAGTCTAATGCTGTAGAAGAACTTAGATCTGCTTTGGTATTTTACTTATGTGTTTTTGATTAAGTTGTTGTTGTTGTTCTTGTTGAGCATTGCATGATGGGCAGAAACCATTTTATTCTGCTGGTAAAATTTACACATCAGTCTGATATTAACTTTTACTACAGGAACCGCATTGAAATACTCCCAACTGACTCCATCTACAGCTGACCGAGATTCAGATTTTGCTGTTTGCTTTGGACATCTGGTGTATAATGTTGACACGAATGTGTCTCCATGGGAATGCTTTTTGGACAAGTATATAATTTTTGGCAAATTTTCATTATAGTTGCAGTTTTTAAGCCCATCTTATTTTTTATTTTTGTCTGCATTGATGTAGAATAGATCTGTTCCTGTTTAGCTAAATTTTGAATCTGATATATTTTGCTCTAAAGCAAGCACGCAGTTGTTCATACGGTTTGCTCGGAGTGTTGTAATCTATATTTTACTTGATCACACGAATTTTTTATCCTTGCTGTTATTGCATATTTTACAAAACTTGATAGTTTCAGCAACTCTGGTGAGTTAGAGATGTTTGTTGATCATCTTCTTGATATTAAATATAATGAAACCAGGAGAATTAACCAGCTGTCTGTTAAACTGCGGGTAGTGCTAAAATTATTGTAACATCAAAGTCTTGAATTGTAGAAATAATTGTTAGTGTTATCGCATACTAATAATTTTGACATTCTTTGCAACACTATTTATTGGCATATTGTCAGATGGATAACATTGTACACTTTGATCAAGTTGTCCAGTGGTATTAAATCCGTGGCAGTTGAATGTAGAATGCAACTCTAAGATGATGTTTTCATAATGAGATGCCCATGTGTTCTTAGTTGTTGATCTCTTTACTGGCATTTAATATGGCTTACCTTCATCTATGGCTTACCTTCATCTAGCATGATGTAATGGCATCTAGGGGTATTTTGGGGATTTCTTCAAATTTTAAAATAGCTGTGAAATTGTTTCTGTTTAGGAAATGGCAAAGAAGTTTAGAAATATCAATTTAATCAAATCGTAAAGATCCTAATAAGATTAAATGCTAAGTTAGAGTCTAAAAGCGCATTCGTTTCTACCACAAGAAATTTTGAAAGTCTAAACTTTTATTCCTTTTGGTTTAAATTTTCTCTTGAAAATATTACAGCAGTTACTATGCAGAAATGAGTTCTTGCATATTTGCAAAAGATTTTGGTTAGCACATGTCACTTTTAATATTTTATGATTGTTGATGCATTTATGTAGTGCAGATGAAGTTTCTCAACTGCTAATAATAAAATTTGTGATTTCAGTTGCAGTTAATGCATCATCAGTTTCTTTGGCTTTACTTGCTTTAATGCATTAAGAAATGTTATTGATGCTCGCAGATTCGGATTCATTTGATGTGTAGTTTAGATTGCATTTCATTTTTTGTTGAGTTTGTTGCCTGTGCAACACTTTTGCAACATGACACCAAATTATATAAATTGTCAGCAACTGTATGTTGTGATCTACTACTGATGGTATTTTGCTACTTTCTGATGATCACGCTGGACCAACTTATTGATTTGCATTAACTTTTATGGTCATAATAACAAAAAGAGGTTTTGGTTTAAATATTAACATCTAATAGAATAAAGTGTGCCTTAATGTTGACATTGTGATGTGTTCCTGTATCATCAATTTTTCAGATAACTTGGGTATAAAATAAATATTTTCAAAGATGATTATTAAAATTCAGTGTACGGATCCAATAGAATGGGAGAGCATATTTTTGCCCCCTCCCCATGTTGCACACCGTATATTTTTTACACACACACACCCTCTGCATACGTACAAATTGGCATCCCCCTGCACGGTGAAAATATTTTAGCCATAGTCAAAAAGCTTTTGTTTACTATTAAATTAACCCCTTAACTGGGGATCCCGGATATATCCATCCATTTTACATTGAGTTACAGTTAAATACACGGTTAAGGTTTTTGATATCATGATTTAATCATTTTAATGGAATTCTGGTCAATCTCCCTCCACACAAACGCTCCCCCTCCGCCAAGTTTTCCGGCCAATTATTTAAGTAACCGTGGGAACAATACTCGGGACCCTTTGATCGTGAGAAAGTTATTGTGTTAAATCAACTGTTTGTGTGAGTAGCCCTATACTTATTTAACAAATTTTACGTACGTACAAATTCGGTCGTGACCCCCTCAGTGCGTGCGTGAGTGCATACTATATGAACGGCCCCTCGGTGGGGTCTGCCATGTGCCAAAAGTCTGTTCTGTACTGTAAAACCTTTCTGCTTGCACTTCCATTTTGTTAGTATTTTATGTCTCAATTAAATCTCTCTGTTTTTCAAAAGTTGTTAACTCACAGCAGTTTAGCTTTTTTTCCTAGTTTAGTCTTTGACACCCTTTGATCATTGTTGTTGCTCTGTGTTGAACTCTGTTTAAATTGTGGTTTCATCAACTTTTTGGAACTGCAGCCCACTCAGCAGTTTTTTAATGTGTGGCAACCCTGCAAACGTGTGAACTAAAAGTGGATAAAATACTAATCATTTTAGGCCTAATATAATCCATTCAAATAATCTATTCAAAGGCCTAATCATTTTAGGCCTTCGAATGGATTGCAGGTATATAAATTTCTTAAAACAAAACCTGCTTGTAACTATTAAAGGCTAGTAACATATCATTGGTTCTAAAATGACACTGTTTAATCTAATTTTTACACTACCCCCCAGACATGGGTCAATTACGTTTTAAGCAATTACAATTACATTACAATTATACGGATTTTTGTCAATTACAATTACAATTACAGCCAATTACATTGGGACCAATTACAATTACAAACCTGTCAATTACAATTACTTTTCATTCCTCTTTCTGCTTCTTTTAAAAAACTTAAGTGTCTAAAATAATTAACATAAATTAGTTCAACAAATTTATATGCTACAGCCTATTTAAAAAACTGTAACACAAAGTTTCACAAACCCGCAAATGAGTCAACAAACTCAAAGTAGCCTTTTTCGAGCATGACACAAATTCACCACACAACCGGCACTTCACTTTAATTAGCATTTGCATTGGAAACAGCATTGTTAGTCATCAGACTTTTCAAATAATTCCATATTACTCCTGCTTGATTTACGCTCATCTTTACTGGTAGCTGGCATTAAACTTTTATTCACAAAAAGCGCAGCCGCAGAACACAGGAAGTAGACATATGATAAGCTGGTTCCTTCCAATTTGAAAGGCAGTAAAAAGTAAATGCCGGTAAGTAAATGTATGCATGGCAACTGACCAGAGCAGTGAGTCCATTTACCAATAATCGTTGTGCTTTGACAATTCACTAACCATCCAATGTATTCACTGCGATACATAGACTGACAAGACTTCGGCTCATACATGCTAATACGCTATTAGAACTTATAAAACTCACATTCCTGTAATTGAGTATTTAAAAATTTATGGAAAAAAAAGTATTTAAATCAATTACAATAGCTCAATTACAATTACAATTACACACATGGCAATTACAATTACAATTACATGTAATTGAACTTTTCACAGATCAATTACAATTACAATTACATTGGCAAAATGTAATTAATTACAATTGAATTACAATTATAATTGTAATTGACCCATGTCTGCTACCCCCTGACCCAATTTACTGGCCCTGCGATCCACAGTTTGGGAAACACTGTTCTAAAATTTCTAAATCATCTGTAACATCTAAATCAAGACTATAGACCGAAACGTAGGCATTTAATACAGTATAAACTTAACCAATGCGGCAATGCCTCGGCTGGATTACAGTGGGTAGTAGAGTACACCTGTGGATAATTGCTGTCACATTTCAAATACAAGCGGACCCTAGCTTTCAGTCGTTGCTTCTATAGCACCTTGAGACCAAAGAAACGAGCAAGGAGATGGCATATTTTTCAGTTGGGGGGAATTGCCAATATGTGCCATAGAGTCTCAAAAATATGCACCAGATCTCAAGATTTGATTCCAATATTATTCTAAAATTTTCTCTTGCGGAAAAAGACCCCCTTCTGGTCACACTCCCTCAATTTCCTCAAACCTCTTTTAGTCAAGGCCGGAAATGTCGGTCTGTAAAAGCCTAGACTCCCCTATTGCGGAAGTCCGGAACCCTGGCTACGCCACTGTGTAGTCACATTCGAGAAAAGTCAAGTGAGCTTGTCCTGCTATTAGGTCCTATAACTTATAAAAGAGTTGTATGCTGTCAGTGCCGGATTACCCATTAGGCAACTGCCTATGGGCCCCGCGACTTTTAGGGGCCCCACAAGACAGTGGCGAAAGAAATTTTGTACTTACTTATTCTTAAAAATAAAGGCATGTGCACGAAAGGCACGTGACGACACTGACGTCATACAATAGTGTTTACACTTCAATGGCGTTCTAGTAGTCATTAGGGGCCTGGTCCTTGAGGCCCCAAAAGTTTGACTGCCTATGGGCCTCCACGGTGCTTAATATCCGGCACTGTATGCTGTACACAAGCCTGGAATAAAATTTGGCCCCGCACCGGTTACCTTATAATCAGTGTTTATTCTAGACCCTTTTGGGGGGATCCCCCAAATGAAAAAATCCCTCCCCAAAAAAATTTTTACATGTATTTTTTTACATGTTGCATGGGGAGATGGAAATCCCCCCACCAAAAAAAGTGTGGCGACGGGGTTTTTTTATTTTTTGGAGAGGGGAAAAATAAGGAAGATTGTCACAGAGCGTTTAAGAAGAGAAAACGAGCAGATGACTTTCTTTTTTGCTCGTCACCACATTTTTATAGGGAGATGACCTTTTTTGCTCGTCAAGACTTTAGAGACGTCAAATTACCTTGTCCCCCCCAAACATTTCAAAATCTTGCCAATGTCAAGGTGGCTAGAATAAACAATGCCTTATAATGGTTAAAGAATGAATGAAAAGCCGACTCTGCCTATTTATTATAGGATTTAAAATTTTAAATGATATAATTATATGTCAAAGCGCTCTTGTCATAGACCTTAGCCTTGTTTACGGCGCTCGAGAAATTGTCTGGAAATAATAATTAAAATAATAATAATAATAATAATAATAATAATAATAATAATAATAATAATAATAATAATAATAATAATAATAAATACATGAAGAACTATGAAGCCGGTCATGTTCCGACCCGAGTGACGAAGTCGATGCAACTTCTCGGAGTGATCGACAAGCATTTCGGTAGCCTACGCTTGCGTTCTGCCGTCGGTGGCTCGATCGTCTGGATCAGACCAAGTTTCTGATGGTGCTGAAGAATCTGTGCGATCTGGGAATCGTCGATCGTTTATCCTCCACTCTGCGACATCAAGGGCTGCTGCACCGTTCAATACGAGCACACTCTGTACTTACGACCGACCTGCAAAGAGGCTGGGGAGACAGTAAAGCAGTCAAAAACCAACCTTCAGCTCCAAAGAAGAAACCTCAGTCACTGGTGGAAAAAACAGTAGATGAAGCCAAAGCTGCATTTGTTGACATTGACCTGTCGGAGGGAAGGAGTCTGAGGAAGCGGGCAGCTGCTCCACCCAGCAATGCTCCAAAGACATCAAAGAAAGCTGTCACAAATTAAGAGACAGGCAGCAGCGCCTAAGAAAGCAAAGGGCTCTCAGGACACGAAGGACAGCAAGACTTCTGCTCAATCTGCTGTCAAGTCCGAGTAGCAGATCTCCTTTCATGAAAACAATAACAATAACATGAAATAATAATATTTTCAACTTGAACATAATAATAATAATAATAATAATAATAATAATAATAATAACAACAACAACAACAACAACAACAATAAATTATTTAAAAATAATGCCTATGTCCTAGACTAGTAACCGACGCTAGTGTGACTGTGCGTCTGTGTTTAACTGTTTATCCATTGTGACTGCGGCTTTGCTTCCGGTTCTGTTAAAAATGAACGATGAATTCTATTTTATATAATATTTTAATATACAGCTACAGGATGGATTTGCGCCGTTTGGTGAAAGCATTCGTATTATAAGGTCATTTTTAGCCGTTCGTTTCATGCAGTAAATTTCGTGTGACAAAAGCTAAGAAATTGACAGTAAGTAAGATGACAATCTATAGCGCTGCCTAAAGCTTTGCGCAGTGCACCAGCTTATCACGTATGTGAATTGTGAAACAAGAGCGACTGAGATTAGATATGTGTGTTGAAAATGAGAGATCTGTATAAAATATCACACCAAGATTTCTTACTGGGAATTAGTTTTTAATGAGTAGTCAGTTGAGTGTCCCTCGTCGAAGCTGATTTTTGTTTTTGTGTCTGATAACTTGGCGATTTGTGTATGTAGGCCGATGAGTATGAACTCTGTTTTTGAAGAATTTAGGCAGAATAGATTCGATGCCATTCAAGTCGAAACGGAAGTGAATGCATTAAGCAGGCATTCGATGGATTCTTGGTATTGATTTGAAGAGAATGATATGAACATCTGCGTGTCATAGGTGTAGAGATGGTGATCAATTGAAGATGAACTGAGAAGAGTGCTATGGGTAGTGGTATGACGGATGAAGAGGAGAGGCCCAAGGACTGAGCCCTGAGGAACACCATAGGTGATGGATGTGGATGAGACACGTCGCCAGCTGCCTTAACTGAGCCGAATCGTGATGATTGTCAAAACCGAGATAAAGCTGTATTTGAAATACCAAACAATGCTGATAGGCACTTTAACAGAATATTGTGATCAATGGTATCAAATGCAGCTGAGATATCAAGCAGACATAGACATGTGATTTTCTGTTGACTGATGGCGGTTACCAGCTTGTCGTGTAAGGCAACTAGAAGCAAAGTGTTAAGTAAAGTGGCACTTAATTTTTATTTAATCACGATATTTTAAGTTCATATATTTACATAAATTTAATATGTGTGCTGTTTTACCATTTTATACGGTGAATTGTGTATGGTTTTTGTAGAATCTAAGATAATAGCTGTAGCGGACAAACTGAAAGCTAATGAAATAGAGGGATGTATGAGTGACAGCGGTTTTCCACACACGAGAAATCGTACCAAACCACTTTAAATCCAGTTATTATTATTATTATTATTATTATTATTATTATTATCATCATCATCATCATCATCACTATCATCATCAACATTAATCATCATCATTACTATTTTCCAGGTTTCATATTACTTTTTTTATATTATCTTACTGATGGACGTGTATGGTGATTACTTATTAACATCTGATCTTCAGTTTAGCTTTAAAAAGCAAATATGATGCACACAAAATATCGTATTGAGGCTCTTTGTTGAGTTGATAAGGAGTGATCCTACTGCTCAGACATCTCTCAGTTGGATGAATTTATTGTAGAAGTTTGATTTCTTCCCTTGATTAGCTAGATTTGTTTGCTTCTTGTCAACTTTTAGCAAATAAATCAAGAAACTGTTGACAATGAATGAGGTTGAACTCCCGATGCCTGGAGAATTGTGTCTTCATCTGCCCACAAATATTCTTGATCTCCTAGAAAGCCTGGAAAAGAATATACCAACAGTGATCAATGCCTCTGATGAACAAGGTCTGATATATCAATTTCCTTAGCATGAACTGCACACGTACATGCATGTACCAGTATGTACCTGACAAGAGTGTGGATGTGCCACATTGATCATGTTTAGTTGCTCAAAAAAATAAAACCACAGCTTAATAGTGATTACCACAAAGAAAGTTGTCAGATTTTGATTATTTGATGTTCTTAGGGGTGGACTTAAAACATGTGGCAACTTGTGTGTACACAAGCTTATTTATTTGTGACCAATAATTCATCAAGGGGAAGGTGGGGGGTTACTTATGCAGAGATTCCTAGAACCTGATTAATGAAGCCTAGGTTGCTGGCACCTTTAATGGAAGTAAATAGCACATGAAGAAGTCTCTGAAGTCTATGTCAAGCTATTCAAAGCATATTATGAAAATGCCTTTTACTTTTACTTTGATTTTGTCTTTCTCTGTTGTAGGAAGAAGAATGTTGATTGAATGTGTTCAAACTGAAGACCTAGTGACAATTAAAATAATCAACGGTCAGTTTTAAGGCTGCTGAAAATTATAACGTTCTGCTTTTTTCTCCTATGTTACGTAATGAAATGCATCACATTCATTCATATAAAACAGCATTATCTTTAGAACGTTCTCAGTTATCTTGTAAAGATAATTAATTTTGTGAAACTGGATGTTAAAAATTGTGGTTGCATTTGTGGCAAGGATTTTTTAAAATATCGTTGTGATGACTTGCCATGTGATGGTCTTTGGAGAAATAGAACAATTTGCTAGAACTCTTTTAGTTCATTTGAATGGAATTATACTGTACCTGTGACTGAAGGTTTCCATTGAGATAGCCTTTCTTTTGCAACATTTAGAATGAAATAGAGTTTATTTGTATTGCCTTTTAAATTTTGTGCCAACAGAGCAATTATAAACAGTCATTTGAAGCATTTGTATTTGGTTTTGCCTTCTGGCAATGATGATATTTTGAGTCATGGATGGACATGTTCCACGAGTGACATAGTATCTCATTACTGGCAAAAGTCATCGTCATCTCTTGATTTTGTCACTCGTATAGGTGATGATTTGATGTCATCTGTAATGATCAAAGGTGAAAGAAACGATGAGGAGGACGATGACTCGGCATTTGTTCTCCACTTGGTCAGTGATGACTCAAAGCCAGTGGAGGATCATCTGTCTGCTGAGGAACTTCTAGTGGAGGAAACTGTTTTCTCTGATGACTGCAAGGCAATGGCATGTTCAGCTGGCGAGAGGCAGGTTGATTCGACAGAGGGTCATGCGTCAGAAGTGCTTCCTCCATCTGTTAACTGCTTTATGCAGTTGCCTTCATCAGATCTCAAAAACTTAGAAAATGGCACAAGTTTTCATAATGTCGAGCATTTGCCTTCCACAAAGGTCAGCTGTGCTGTTCATCACCCTAAGGTCATTTCAGACATTTTGGTATTCTGCTGTAGCCACTGTGATTCACAATATTTGAATGAAGAAACTGGTCAGAAACATCTAAGATGCCTTCATCCACATTCTGATGGGACACTTGTAGCTGAGGTTGTCAAGACTGCGTACGTCTGCTGTACATGCAGTCAGTCATTTCACGACTGCAGTCAATGGCAACTGCACATGAAAACCGTTCACAGTGTCTTTTCTGGTATGGCTACATTGCTGGCTACATCATTGGTTTCTTAATTTCACTGATTCTGTTGCTAAAATATATTTGCTTTTGAGTGTAATGTTTGCATCAGACTTAATTTTATTATTATTATTATTATTATTATTATTATTCGACGATTTGTGAAGCGCCGTAACATGGCCATCGGCCAAAACCAAAAGCGCTGTACAGTCAACAGTCAACTGTACGATATGGTGAACAAATGCGTTTTCAGCTCTTTAGCAAACGTTTCAGGTGAAGTAATCCCGGCCAGCGCATCAGGGAGCGCGTTCCACAGACGTGGGTTACCGCGAGTCATAGAACGCTCGCCAAACTTCGGAGTCCTGGCCGGAGGAGGAACGTACAGCCGGTGGCGGCTGCTGGATCTCAGCTGGAGACGGCACCCGGTCGTCGTTTGTCATCGTACTAGGCATGCCAAGTAATCGGGACAGGAGTTGGAGTTGTGTATTTTTGATAAAGGGCTAAAGAAGAGAGTGATTAAAACGCTGATATGGAGTGTGGTCTTATATGGTTCGGAAAACTGTACGATAAGAAAAGACGGCGTCAGAAGACTGGATGGATTTGAAATGTGGATATGGAGACGAATGAAGGACATCAGTTGAACACAGCATCTATCCCCTAAAGAGGTCCTAGACATTGTAAAGGAGAAAAAGACATTAATGCAAACAATAAAGCAAAGACAAAAGAACTGGATTGGGCACATTCTAAAAGGAGATCCATTGTTTAGAACAACACTGGAGAGACACTTGGGAGGAAGGATAACCAAAGGAAAGGAAGACCACGTACATCACTACTGCACTGGATGCTGACTAAAGTTGGATATAAAGGATCAACAACTAAAGCTGCTGACAGAGAAGGATGGCGCCAATGAGATTCAGGACCTGCTTATGGGGAGAGAACTTAAGAAGCAGTATCTGATAGTGCAGAGGTTGTCAACCGGTGGTACGCGTACCCCTAGGGGTACGCGAGCCGATGCCAAGAGGTATGCAAAGAAAAACAAAAATTTTAAAAAAATTGCAAAGAAAACAAAAAATAATGAGACAAAGACAGGTGCCATCGCAAACAGTAAATGTCTCTTGCTTTCAGTGAACAGAAAGAAAGTGAATGTGACAAAAATGGCCTAGACGCATGTAGCGTGGGTTGGCAACTGACTGGCCTTCGTATTAAAACTGGCCATTGTACTAGAAAGACTTGAGGACTAAGAAACATCGTTAACTTTTTGCACTTTTTTATTTAATAAAATTTGAAATTTATATATCATATTACGTGATCAACTTGTCTCTTGTGCTGTCTTTTTGAATAGACTTAAGACACACTTTTTCAATCTGACATTTGACTCAGCAGTAGCGGTGCATTTGTAAAAATAGCACCTGCAATTTCAATATCTATCTATCTATCTATCTATCTATCTATATACCCATACTTAACCTCTCATTTGGATGCCTCCATCTGGTGTATGCCCGGAACCACCGCCTCATCGCCCCTTCCTCTGCACGCCACTGGCCTAAGGGGTACGTGCGGAGTTCAGATTTTGTTAGGGGGTACAATTTTGTAAAAGGTTGGGAACTGCTGTGATAGTGGTTTTGTGCAGATTAAAGTAAAATGTTAAATCTTTATGTTGAATGTTAAAATGTTTAATGCTTAATGTTAAACTGCTTAGTGTTAAATTTTAATTTTAGAAATGTCATGTTTTCTTGTCTGGCAGATGTGGTTTAATTTTGTGTAGTAAACTTTTCATTGAAATGATTTCTGTAATTGCAATGTCTTTTGTAATAACAATAAACCCATTATCAATAATTAATGAAAGCTAAAATATGTTGTAAAATTGCTGGGCTTAATTAATATAATTATAAATTATTTTCAGAATGAAAGCTGAATTAAAATGTAGTCAGGAAATGAAAATAGAATTATGACCAGGAATTTTTGCTGAACCAAATTAAAACAACAGATTTGAAATTTTCCTGTATTACTAGAACGCAGGCTCGCTTCGCTCGCGCGAACTTCGCTCGCATCAGGCGAGCTTCGCTCGAGGCAACGAATATTCCAGAACGACCAATCAGAACGCTCACCCACCCAGCCAACCAATCAGAACGCTTGAAGGTAACCAATGAGAACATCACACAGCCAACCAATGAGAACGCTCACACAGCCAAGCAATCAGAACGCTTGAAAGCTTGAAGGTAACCAATCAGAACGCTCACCCAGCCAACCAATCAGAACGCTTGAAGGTAACCAATGAGAACATCACACAGCCAACCAATGAGAACGCTCACACAGCCAAGCAATCGGAAAGCTCGAACGCTTGAAGGTAACCAATCAGAACGCTCACACAGCCAACCAATCAGAACGCTTGCACAGAGGCACAGGCACAGAGGAAGGATCTTAATATGATAGATATTGGGACAGATTTCTGTCTGTCTGTCTGTCTGTCTGTCTGTCTGTCTGTCTGTCTGTCTGTCTCTCTCTCTCTCTCTCTCTCTCTCTCTCTCTCTCTCTCTCTCTCTCTCTCTCTCTCTCTAAACCATGATTGTAAATCCTTGGGTTGACTCACCCATGTATAAATATCACTTGAGTCAAATTTTGGGACAGCAGTCAACTAGTAGCAATAATTTAAAATTAAAATTGTTCTAAAAGAAAGATGACATCTTTTAAGCTGAAAATTGAACTAAGGAAATTTCTGTGATATGAGCTTGAAATTAGAGCTGATCTTAACATTGAAAAATAGCAGGAACTTAAATAGGAATTGTTTTAACCCTTAAACTGTCATATACTTTGTAACTACATGCAATGTAACCGAGTATACTCAGTTCTGGCAGTTTAAGGGTTAAGAACTAAAAATGGCATTGAATGCAAGGGAGAGCAGAATTTGAAGATGTAATGTGTGTATATATTTTGTTATCGGATTATTTTGGAAATTTAGGTGGTCGTCTGAAACCTTATTCAAAATGCGAGAACTTCATTCGGAGGCATGTGATGTCTTGGCAAAATCACAGATATGAGCCAATTGAATGTCTTGTCTGCCAGAGTCAGATGCACCTCTCAGAGTCTTACTACCTTCACATTCGGCGTCACCATCGATCCGATCCTCAATATAGAGCAGCAATGAAACATCTTATACAAGTACGAGAAGTGCGCCTTCGGAAGAAGTGCAGAATGAGCATACGCTGCTTCAAATGTGATGACTTGCTCACTGAATACACCATCGTATCGCATCTGAGGGTGAGGAAAATCTGAAATCTTGATGTAAAGTGTGCTCGGAATTTTAATGACGTATTGAAATGAGAAATTGTTGGCCGTTCTGAATGGTCTATATAATAAAATGTTATCATGATGCAAAGTACTCTGTGAGCAATAGATTCTAAGCAGATGGACAGATAGCATAATGAAGTGGATGATGATGAAGCTGACAGATCTACAATGGCTTACAGGTTCACAATGCATATATGGAGCTTTTAGTGATAATCTGTCTACGTCTCTCTTTTTTAATGTCCATGTTTCAACTGCCACTGAAATAATTGAAATTATTTTTAAATTATTTAACTTACGTTTGATTGTGATTTTGGTTCTTTCAGACAGTTCATTCAACTGATCCTTGTTTGAATCAAATGATTGCAACTACAAAACTTTGTATAAAAAATATGATGAAATCTCAAAGTCTTGCAAATCAGAAGGTGAAAATTTGTTGTCAGTTTTGTGAGAAAGAGATGAAGAACAGCACTTTGAAATCACATTTAGAGTTTCATTGTCCGGCCCTCATTGCTGTTGTCCCGAATGTAGAGATCAGGCAAGAGGTTCTTGAAAGTGCCGCAAAGAACGGCGCCGACGCTGTACTCGTGCGTATGCCTCGCACCACAACGTGTAACCAGTGCAATAAGACAATGACGCTTAAAGCTTTCTATCATCATCAGAGAAGAGTTCATGGAATTGGAATCAACGGTGCAAAAACATACAGCTGCAGCTACTGCAGGAAAACCTTTTGGGATCAGTTCCATCTGCAGAACCACTTACTCATTCATACCAGTAAGTCTTGTACAAAATTATACCAGTAAGTCTTGTACAAAATTCTAAATTTATTTAGTTTCAATATTGCCATCATAAAGTCATCATATTTATTATTATTATTATTATTATTATTATTATTATTATTATTATTATCATCATCATCATCATCATCATCATCATCGTTGTCACCATCATCATCATACTGAAAGTTATATCACTATATGGAATAAAACATAATTCTATGAGAAAAACAGAACATTATACGACAATTTTATAGATTATAAACAAGCCTTTGACAGTGTCTGGCAAAAGGGTCTGTGACAGGTATTAAGGAGCTATGGAATAATATAATATAATATAATATAACAAGGTTTAAAGTGGTTCAGTAGGGACTGCCCTGTGTGAGAACCACTGAATACCAGAGAACCTTGTACAGTTGCTGGAAGACTTATACAGCAAATATGATAGATGATGGAAGAAAAAGAAGAAGAAAGAAGAAAAAGTATTGCACGTGTGCTATACACACTGCAATGTTCAATAATGGTTCAAAGAGAGAAATGTTGTAGCTGTCAAAATTGATATTTATTGATTTGCAGTTATTTATTGTTATCATTCATTTATTGTATATTAGAATATTTCAGGTTGATCTTTTGTAATATAAGGTGATGTGACAGAATATTTATATAGCACCACCTGTGAAAAATCACTCAGAAGCACTCCCACTTTGATTACTGCAGTGACAAAAAAATGTGTTAAGTCATTACAAAGAGAGAGTCATGGAATCAGCAGTTGCTAAATTACATATACTGGGGTCAAGAGCATTCCAAAGGATAGGGCCGATTGAGTCAAAACCTCATTTCAGGAATACTAAGGAGCTTCGTGCTTGGGACACACTGAGGAGACCCTGGGTTGTGGACCAAAGACATGACTGACCACAGTGTGTTTGGGGACGTACTGCCTAAATATAAGACTGGTTTCTTCTATGCCTCACACTCCACCGAAGCACTCATTGGCCTTAAGCTATGGAAGGAGCTGAAGAATGACAACCTTCTCAAAGACCTTAGATATAAAATTGAGGTTTTTGGTAGAGCGATAGCTAGTTGGACATTTCAGACTCATCAAGGCCTACTTGCCTAAGCCTAGGCTTAACTATTGCTAGTTTCTGTGATTTGGGTAAGGAACCTTCTTTAAGGGACTTATAGCAGAGCAACATTAAAAAGGACAAAAACAGTCTATGTGGTCATGCACTGTGAAGGGCAGAATTGTATTTAGTTCAAAGGTCATGTGTAGCAATTGGGCAGTTTGCTCATTTTATTTTATGACTTCTGTTTGGTTTACTTTAGTGTTGGATCACCCACTCTGCTGAACAGTGCACAAATGAAGGCAAGTGTTTTTGTTTGCTTAAGTTTTCTATTCTGATTTTCATCGCAGGAATATTTTTTTCTTGATAGGAGACAGAGCATTTGTTTGCCTTGTCTGTTGTCGTTCATTTATCAACATGGTCAGTTACTCAGAACATCACCGAAAAGTTCACGAGCGACAGTTTCTTCACTGCTGCTCCGTCTGCGGCCGTGGATTCTGGAAGCGAGTGGAAAAGATACGGCATAGTTGCAAACCACAAAACTTGAGCATTAATCAACTGAAGAATGCCCGCCTTGCAGCCAAGGCAAAAGCCACTTTGGACAGATGGGAAGGACCATTTTATTTGGAGATGGACCGTAGTGAAGCTCATAAGTTTACCAGCAATGCGGCCAATTTCAGTCATCGCTTGAAGCAGAATACACTGCAAGGTATTCACCTGATTCAATAAAGAATTGGCACAAATCATCATTGTTTAACTGCACTAATTTAAAAAACAATCGATGTTGTAGTGTGTTAGGAAGATTTAGTTAGGAAGATTTAGATTTAGATTTCTTTCTTTCCTTCTGTTGTTCCCTATTGGGTTGGACGATGGGTCTGAATGAGTTCCTTCCACTTCTGTCTGTCTGTCTCTTGCTGCTCTGGTCAATTGGATGAAGTTCATTTGCATTTCTTCTGCATCCTCTTTTAAGTTTTCTATCCATGTTTTTCTTGGTCTTCCTTTTCTCCTTTTCTCTTCAGCATAATTGTATAGTGCTTTCTTTGGTAATCTTTCTTTCTTCATTCTTTCAACATGACTAAACTATTTCAGTCTTTGTTTCCGTATTGATTCAAGTTTTGTTTCTTTTTGCCCTGTTTCTTCTCTGATCATTTCTTATTCTTATTCTTTGTCTTCTGCTTACTCCTACTATGCCTCTTTTCCTCATAACCAGTTCATTTCTACAGACATTAAAAGGTAAAGGTAGGTCCCGTACTCTAGTCTGAGCATTGGGTTCCAGCGCTTATCTCCGGTCTAGGCAATCAGCGACGTAGGTGGTATAATCCATTAATCTGGGGTAGGTTGCCATTACTTTCCCCAATCCCACGTTTTACCTCGCAACTTAACGCTGCTCCTCATTTTACCACCGCCCTCTAGTGAGTAAGGCTGAGTCGACCTTAGGGTTCCTGCGGGAATTGAACCCGCGACCTTCTGCTCCATCGTCCAGTGTTGTTACCACTCTTCTAACATCCCGCCCCTACAGTCATTAAGCTTCTTTAATCCTTCTTTGTGGTCCAGCATTCTGATCCATATAATAATATTGGTTTGCTTAATGTATTGTATAGTTTAGTTTGGTTTTCAGTGATATTTGTTTGTCTCTCCATATCTTTTGAAGTTTTCAAATGCTGCAGCTGTTAGCACCATTCTTCTTATTATGTCTTCTTTGCTTAGTCAATCTTCTGTCAGTACTGATCCTAGGTATATGACTGAGTAATAAAAAATGAAGTTTGACTTTGATATCTCACAATATGGCCACCTTACATGCAAATGAGATGAAAATAAGCAGAAAGGTGGGGAAATATGTGCTGTACATGTGTGGCAAATTTGATAGAAATATATTTATGAAGTTTTAAGAAATCATAGTTTTTCTGCTGGTATTTTTTTCAGACACCCTGTATGTGTGTATATGTGTGTGTGTGTGTGTGTATATATATATATATATGTGTGTGTGTGTGTCTGTGTGTGTGTGTGTTTAAATTTGTTTTTCCATCTTCCAAATATTTTCAGATAAGAAGAAACTTGTTTGCACTGTCTGTAAGAAGAGCTTTCAGTCAATTCGTTATTTCCAATCACACCTTCGCTACAGTCACCTCCAAGACTACGACCTGATATGTGAGAACTGTGGTCTTGGTTTTTGGAATGTTAGACAAATGACTTCACACAAGTGTGATTCATCAAAGCGGTCTTATAACACTAAGAAGCGTCTTTTGTTGGCCACTAAAGCAAAAGAAAAGCTTAAAGACATTCCAAAACCATACTACTGTGTTATTGGTGTATCAGATCCTTCAGTGAATTATCCGAGTCTTATTAGAACAGACCTGGAATGTCCAAAGGCTTCGTGTCAAATGGCAGATGAAGATGGAAAGGAAGAAGCCATCAACTGCCGTGGTAATATTCCAGGTTTTAGGAAAGATAGCAAATTAACAGATGCAGAAAGTTTAGAACACAAGAACCTAGAAAGAAGTTCAGTGAAGAAGACTTCGTGGTTGACTCGAGTGCAAGCGGATTACACTCTGTGCAGCATTTGCGGGAAAGAGATAAAACTGAAGAACTATTATCCTCACATGCGACGTGTCCACTGTGACGACAGCCACAAGCCAATTGCTTGGAAGATCTGTGAACAGTGTGGCTACCGATGTCAAGACAATTACAAGTTCAGGCGACACTGCTTGATTCACAACAAAAAAGCTGGTATTGTATTTACCACACTGTATAGTAAGAAATTGTCATTCTACTTTTTAAAGAAAATTTGCCATTTGCTGGCTGTCATTTCTAGATATTCAGACAGCACAGTGAACTGGTCCACGTGCATTTGTTTCCCAGTTGCCATATTTTCATGCCTGTAGCATGGAAAATGTATTATGTGCAGCAGCCATGCGCAGTAATGCACATTATATGCATTAAGCTACGGCTCCATAAGGGGATATGTTACAGGGATATACAGTCGACTCCACTTAAGTGGATACCTGATAAGTGGATAAATCGGTTAAGTGGATAAGATTTTGAAGTCCCGTTTTGAGCTCCATGTATTTCAATGGGACAGAGGTTCGTTTAAGTGGATACGCTGTAAGTGGATAATTTGCCTAACTGGATAACATTTTTTAGTCCCGTGGCCGTTCATTCTGTGTAAATGGAGACGGATAAGTGGATAACCAGCCACCAACATGGCCAAACTCACTGCCAACTTGCCAACTGTTGCCGTGATTGGCTGAACCATTGCCCACAGCCTTGAAAGGGCGGAGCAAAACAAGTCGACGCGCCATTTTCAAAGCTTCCTGCGTGTGATTGGCTGAAATGAACAGCTGCATAGGGTATATACATGGTTGGAGTTGCCGGGGGGAGGAAGGTTGGAGGGGGTTGAACCCCCTCCCAGCTAACTTTGCAACCCTCCCAAAAATCACATGTTGGGTACATGCAGCCTCTGTCATTCATTGAATTTCAGTCCTCAGCCCCCTCCCCCAGCTCAAATTTCACAACTCCAACACTGAGTATAGAAGAGGCAGATAAGCAGCTGGTTGAGCGCCAATTTAGGTTGTTATTACCCGACAGTGGGGTGTGGAGGGCTTTGAACAGTACCGTCAATTGACGATGGGTTGCAACCAAATGTGATGCGTTCAATACGACTGGGGATACTTTAAAGGCGGTCAGCAGCAATGAAGACACAGGGAAAGAGGTGTCTAAGTAGAACAACCTCCCACGGACGTTGGCGACCACTCTCTAAGCAAAGGACGTCCTTTGATGATTTATGGAGGCTAATGGCAGAACATACGGAATCACTTGAAAGCCAGATTGCTGACTTCCATTGCAAAACTGTCACTCAGTGATCAACTACAAATTATTTTGATCGGAAATAGGACTAAATAGCAATGTGTATACTGTATACAGTAGTACATGAATGTTTTTGTCATTTAAGTTTTAATAATGTTATTACACATAAGCCTACGGCCAACTTCGGGTAAGTGGATACGCCGCCTAACTGGATAATGTCGTGACGGTCCCAGGGCTATCCAGTTAAGCGGAGTCGACTGTATACCCATATGAGTCCATTACATTATCCCCAGACAGTACACGATTGATCCTAGGATACAAAGTAGCCACGCCTATTGTAAAGATGGCGGATGTCTGGATGGTTGCGGTTGGGGTACTGATATTCATTTTAAAAGCAGCGTTTTCAATTGGAAAGAAGTGTCGCAGGGAGAGAAATTTTTCTCTCAGACCATTGATGCTATTTCAGAAAATTATTTTACGAACACGTTTTAATGTTGCATAACCATTTGAGTTGCTACTAGGACCTAGCAATCAGGCAATGACCTGCTAACCTGGAAGCTGATTGGTTGAATGGCAAAGATATCTGGCTGGATTGTCCTCTTGAATGTGTAAACGCATTTGCTTGGATATATCCTGGTGGTATTTTTTATCCCAAACAAATATTTTGTAGATATATTTTTTAATGGAGCACCCATCATTTAACTTACTTTAACTACTTTGTTTTTTAACGCTTATCATTCTTGCAGATATTGTCTGGGTAACTACTTAGGGATATATCCCAGTAACATATCCCCTAATGGAGCCTAAACTTAAGAAACACAGTATGTGGTTGGTGGCAGCTCAGGAAATTATGGCTATTTTTGTATTGATTTGGAAAGTTCTGTTATAATTGTCTGTAAAACAAATGGTGGACACTAATACTATAACATTTTAAAGGTATTTGTGTCAAATATACCTTAAAGATCAGTGATCCACAAACCCTAGCCTATGGACAAAATTTCTTCAGCAAAAATGTTTTAGTTGGTCCACAAAATCCTTGGAAGATCTCCTAAAGAAATTCTTGACAATTGTCTCTGCTGCAAAATCACTTTTCATGTTCATTCCAGTGATGTTAACAAGGACCGACCCCATAAGGACGAGGATAAGGACAAGGACCGAACCCCCAAGGACGAGGATAAGGACGAGGACCGACCCTCCAAGGACGAGGACAAGGACGAGGACTTACCCCGCAAGCATAAGGACCACAAGGACTGACCCCCAAGGACAAGGATCAAGGACAAGGACCAACTTCTGTCAGACAAAAAAGTCAGAAAGGAAAAAATCAAACAATTTCAATTCGAATCACAAAATTAGAAAGGGAAAAAAGAATGTTTAAAACATAGTCTAGTCAACAGCAACGCTGCATTTCAAATGCACCTTTGACTTTAGCCACCTAGCTATGTTACTACGGTTAAGAAATTGTCAAGTTTAATAATAATAATAATAATAATAATAATAATAAATGAACAAGTGTTTCAAGAAGCTGATCAGTCATGCACACACGGTAAGGTCTAATTATGAGACCACTTTGCAAAAACACTCGTTCATTCGTTCAACTGGAACCGACGTCGCTGGGCAACAAAGAATTCTGCTAAAGAATCAACTCCTCAACTGGTATTATAAAGGAAACAATGACTAAACATTTTAGAGTAACTCAAAGCAAGTATGTAGCCTAAATTTAAATCTACATACTACTCTTACCTTGGAATATAATTATCAGTACAATTGAAAATGGTATACAAGTAATTTGGTCCTTATAAGGACTTTTCAAGGACTAAGTTACAAGGACCAGGACAAGGACCGATCTGCAAGGACGAGGATAAGGACGAGGACTGACTCCCCAAGGACGAGGACAAGGACAAGGACTTCAAATTGGTCCTTAAGGAGTCCTTAAGGACAAGGACCAGGACAAGGATTAACATCACTGGTTCATTCCATATGATCATGAGGCACAGATCTGTAGTTGTGTTTCTCCACGCACCGAATTTACCTGAGCATGTACACCAGGGGTGGATTCAGGGGCAGGTTCAAGAATTCAGTTGGAAGAACCTGTCGTATACTTTGCCCCATTCTGCCTTGCCAATCCTCTGTGCTATGCAAGGTCTTCTGGAATTTGATGGTCTCTGGGTGAGACAGATTTTGCTCTATGAAAGCAACAGACAGTTCCTCTTTCAGACCTACAGTAATAAACTGGTAAAATTTGATGAAAGCAGGATTGGGCTCTTTTTCAGCTTTGTCTAAACAAACTGCAGAAAGATACGCAGAACTGGTTTCAACTGATAAAGTGGAAGTTCAGCCTGACTTGTCATTTTATTCTTGAGATACGGGGATTTCTTTGAAGCAGTACCCTTTTTGGCAACAGATAAACCTCTTAAAAGTTAAAACTAGATAATCTTCTTGCAGTTTTGGTTAAGTTATGATGGAATGCCCCTAATGTGAATCAATAGTATTTGGGTAATTGAGTTGTTTGTGACATGGAACATCCTGGCTTTTTGAATTATGCTAAATATGTAATTTTTACACAATAAAGATGATCCAACACTTTTCTGCTATGTCTGCATGTGTCATGAGAAATCTTGTGACTATGTTCTTCTGTGTTATTTGTAGCAGTGATTCCTTGTGAATTGTGCGGTCGCCTGTCCTACGAACTTGTTGATTATAATCGCCACTTTAAGCATCGTCATTTGGGCCAATTTAACATTCGCTGTGAACTTTGTGGAAAGGGGTTTTGGAAGATCAATGCCTTGCAGAGTCACATTTGTTATCCAGAACTGAGAGAAGAAAACCTTCGACTGCAACAACTAAAGGCTGAGTCAGCAGTTAAGAAGAGGGACGCAATACGCAAAGACACGGGAATAAATTCCAATATTGGAGCCTGCGGCAGAAAAGAGAACTTGCATCAGAAGATTTTGGTGAAGAAAAACTGTTCTGAACCTGAAAAAAGAAGTGTCGTAACAACAGACAAAAGTCTTCAACTTATAGAAATGCTAGAAATAAGGTTTTGAAAAAAGAAAATGATGGAATTTCAGGACAACAGCCGATGTGTACAGATCTACAAAGGCAGACGGACTGTCATGTTAATGACACCAGTCTTACTACAACTGTTAGTGGGCAGAGTGTTATTTCAGAAAGGTCATTAAATGATCTAGGAGAAACTACAGATGAAATACAAAGGCATCTTCATTTTAAGGGGAATTGTACCGTGGAGAATTTCAAAAAATCTGCAGATTTTGAAAGTAAAAGTGTCAGACTGTCTACTTTGATTAATTTGGGTGCAAAAACAAAAGCAGGAGAACAGACAATTGGACTTAAAAGTTGTGCAGAAGAAAAGATATCAAGAAATCGGAAACTCTGTAAGCAAGATCTTATTGTGTCTGTTCATAGCCATACAAAGAATGTGCATCAGTATGGAACAAGGAAAAGGCAGGTTTCATTTCGCGCTCTTATTGGAAAGAAATAACATTTACAGTAAGTTTTTTACAGTAAGAAAATGTGTATGTAATTTGTAGAATGAGATTTGTTAGAGTTTAATTTCTTTCAGACTATAGTTTCTGTGGCACTTTTTCAGATCAATAATTATGCATATATGTCCATGTAGATGGCACAGTTATCCAGAGGCTAGCAACCTAGATTTGTTCATAATAATAATCTAATATAATAATTTCTGATGTCTGTTTGTGACCACACAGCATTCCAAACATATTATGATGTTTAAACAACATCATTGCTATAGGCAACCAAAACTTTATAATGGGCGGAGCTTTACGAAGCATCCTGATTGGCGGCACGTTGTACGCCCACTGGGGTTGCAGCCCCTGTGTGGGGCCGTAGGCCCTACTGGGGTGCAGCCCCCATGGGAGAGGTCATAAAGGAAGACAAAACCGGACAAAGGAAATAGGCCCATAAAATTCACAAAGCATACAGTGATGCAGTGTGCGTTGCCCCAGCACCCAGAGCAAAGCAGGCATCGCGCTCCTGGCAGCTGGAGACTTACATCGATCGGGTAAAAATCTTGACTAGCAAGAAAAAAGGACATCGAATGCCAAGATAAAGTAACTTTATTAATGTCCATTACTAAGACTGCCTGCAAGGCATTTTCTGCAGGATCTTGCAGAGTCAGTTGGATTCTTCTCCTTTTCCACTGAGTGCTGATGATAGTGTGCAATTGCCAATTGCATGGCCAAGTAGACCGAAGTTCAAGTCAGTAGATGATGAGAGCTTAAAGCCGGACATTTTCTCATTTCAGGCCAATGCCTGTGGGCAGTGGCGTAGTGGCGTATTTACCTTTGGGCCATGGCCCCCCCTTTGGTCTTGGCCTAGCCTGTCCTCAGACCCTGACAAGTAAAAAAAAAGGTCGTCAACTTTTTTCCAAAGTTGTAACTTGTCAGGTCGAAAGTGTCTGCCCCCCCCTTACCAAAATTCTAAATACGCCACTGCCTGTGGGACGGAAGACACGAGGCCAAAAAAGAGGACATGTCCTCCCTTTGCCGGACGTCTGGCAACCCTATCCTGAAGCAAATCAGTTTCTGCCGTTTTCAAAATGGAGCTCAAACATCAATACACAGAGCTGTCATTGTATCTACCCTAGACAGATTAATAGCTGTAAATGCATTAATTTTTTAACAGTGTTAATTGCACAAGTAATTTTTTAATCGTGGTTTAACACACATGTTGTATCACATCATACTTGCGGGACTAAGCACTCATAACCTCATAATTTATTTTATTTAAATGTAAAAATATTAAAATTCAAAAAGAATTCAAAAATCGCCAAAGTGTCAATTAAGTCTACTGTGCTTCTTAAGCCTAGTCAATAGTCACGTTTGATTTAAAATTGGAATTGAAGAAAGTAAACAAGTCACAATCAAAAGGATGGCAAGTTGCAGGGGCGTAGCAAAGGAGGTATGTCGGTATATATGCCTCCCAAAAATTAGTATATATATAATTCAGTATATAACATACGTGTGTATATATATATGCATTATATATATATAGCCAATCACTTCACAGTTCTGCGAGCGTAAAGTAAAACTGACTCCAGCCAGTCCAGGGCCTGTTTTAACGTGCAGTGATACACAAAATGTGCAGTGATAAAATGAAAATGTGCAGTGGTAAAATGCAATTTTCTGTGCTTTGTGCAGTGATAAATTTTCCAGGTGACTTTTTTGCTTATTTTTGTGTGGATGTATGCAAATTTTCTGATTTTAGTACAGTGATGAATTTTTCAGAAACAGGCTCTGAGCCAATCTGATAAGCAAACTCATTTGTTGACATTTATTGGCAGCAGAGAAGCCTGCTTCAAACGTCAATTGTTTACCGTGTCCATTTATCAGTGAAGTCAATGGTTTTATATTAATTAATTAAAATTGTGATAATTCTATTGCTGATCAAACAAAATTTGCAGTAATATTTGTAATGGTGTTGATTTTGTCATCACGATTAATTCCTTAACATGTAATTAGCGCATTAATTTAACAGCCCTAACTAATAGGCCATGGCAAGTCATCTGTGGATGTCATTGTGGACCAAAGGATGACCTGAATGTCATTTGTGAAAAATCAGCACTCTCCTTTTGGCCCCAGTATTATTGAAGTTTATTTTAAACAGATTCATTAAATCCAGCACCTCCACATTTCAGTAAGCATTTAACCAAGACTTGCAATCCATTATTACTTAGATTCCGTTAAATCCAAGTTTGTTCTAATATAACTATACACTATGGCAGGAGTATTGGACTTTCAGTGACTTAAATTTTTAGTAAATGTTTTGGTGCAATTCTTAAAATGTTGCAGTTTGAATGTAATGTTTCTAGTTGTGTTATTACAGTTTGGTCTTATATACAAAATTTATACATGTTGCAAACACATTATAATGTGTATTTTCAAATACTGCATGTATGTATCATGTATCATAGTTTTTGCTGATTTTGCTTTGAATAGCCTTACTGTTTTAATTGTGTTCCAATGTTATCAGAATCAAATCTCAATAGTTGTTTGTGCTACTTTACAGACAGGACATTATTTATTTTCTTGGTTCAGTATGTAGATACCAAGTATTTCAATATGAAGCTATTAAATTACTTGTCAACAACTAATATTTTGCAATTAGGCACAGGGTCCCCTACAGATGGGAGGAAAGGAAGCAAATGCTTTCTAAAAAACCTAGGAGAGGAAGAAATTCCCCTCTGAGTTTTGGTATCACATCACTTAGTAGCATATTAATTCGATAGGCCCCTAAATGCCTGCGCAATTACTGGCTTTACTACAGTGCAATTTTGTAACTTCATATAAGCTTACCGGTACTCAGGGATATTTTACACCCCTTAACACCTCCCCCAACACCCTCCAATTTGAGGTCAACAAGCCCCCGAATTTGGTAATGTGACAATGGTATGCATACAAAATGCATGCTAATTAGCTCAGAACACCCCTTCCCCAAATGGAGGACACTTTCAACTTGTATTCTCGTTGGATGATTTTTTTGCTTGTCAGAGGTTTTTGAGACTTTTTAAGGTTTTTTGGTTGCCTTTCGGACTTGATAACGTGTTTTTTGCTTGTCAGCCTTTTTCTGGCAGAGACTTAAAAATTCCGACACACCCACTATATTTTCCCGACCCTTCCCCCCAAATTCAAAATCCTCAAGTTCATTATTATCGGACATTCATAAAATTTGATTATTATTGTCACTTTTACGTACAGTCATTCTCAGGGTGCAATTTGTTACCTGGAGCAGTGGGGGGGACATTCGGGGGATACGACAAGCAGTGGGGGGAACATGACCAGTGGGGGAAATGGCAACCAGTGGGAATGAAAATGCATGGTTTAATGCATATTACTTTGCTCTAATTTTCAATATTCTATAAATTGTCACACACCATATATTGAAACTATAATAGCATTATAACCGCAAGTTGCAACAATTATAAAAATCTCCAACTAGATTCAAGCAACTATCATTTAACCATAGCCTTTTTAAAGGACAATTTAGCGCTGCGCTAAACGCAGAAAATTTGTTGACAGCGTTAAAGCCAGCAAAAAGGTCGTCTTGAAAATTTATCACTAGGCGTACACATTTTGTGCATCACTGCACGTTAAAAAGCCCCGCATTTGTCATTGATACAGAGTTGCCATGGCAGGAATTGATGTACCTGTAGATGTCAGTTGTTTTGCCAGTTGGTTCATCTGAGGCAGCATGTCGCCCATCGCATATCCATTTTTCGACATAACGTAGGATTGAACTGTGCTGGACCTGCTGGTGGTCAGTGGCGGCTCCACCGGGGGGGGGGGGGCCAGTGGGGGCCCGTGCCCCCATATTGAGAGCCTGCCCCCCCCCCAGTTGGGACCCGGCCTATACTTAATGCTACATACATTAAACAGCAAATGGTTGGCCCCCACCGGCCCTCCCACTTGCCAAATCCTAGAGCCGCCACTGCTGGTGGTGGCCCATTAACCTTAATGAAAAGAGATGACAGTGTATGAACACTGAGTTCATTTCTAACTGGTGTATCATTTATATTCATGCACGAGAAAACCCGCTCACATTCAGCTGAAGAGATAGGCAGACGGCCGTCGGAACGAATTTTGGTCAGAGGATGCAGATTTTTCGGAAGTTAAATTTTTCTCTTTCAAATCCTTGACAAGCAAAAAAGGTCATCGATCAACGCTCAATTTTACCTAAAAAAAGCTTGACAAGCAAAAAAGTACTCTGCGCCCTCTGTATTTCTGGATAGAGGGGGTGCAGGCCATCATCTTTCCGGGGATGCATTACTTGCCCCACACCGGCAGAAGCAAGGCCAGTGTCAACCGGTAATGATCTTCGCGTTGCTCCAGTAATTGGAATGATGATTGCCGGGGCTTAAAATCCAGTATCTACCGTGCCTCTGCTAGAACGGGGGTGGGAACCAGGTGAGGGTAGCTGGTAGGCATGAGGATATTTCAACGACTCTGGGGACACCCTCTATTTCTACCAACTCCCCTTCTAAACAGATGACCCGATGTCGGTCCGCTGGATTCCTTAGTTGATGATAACCGAGAGATAATGGATAAGACTGTCTTGGTTTTAACATGTGATTATTATTAACATTATAAGGCTTCCAATAAACATATAACAATCGTCAAGGTTGTCTAAATGCGAACTAATCGAATTTATTCTACGACCACTACGCAATACAGAATTAGCATTAACTTCTTACCATCACCACTCGCTCCTGTTCCGTCCTTGGATCTCCCTGTCTTTCCGATCCGTCCTTTCTTCCTTATAATCCAGGTCTTTCCCGCTGACCGCGTCTTCCCGCGTCTCTAGCAGACCTACCTCGGCCGCAACGCCAACCAACCAACCAAGACCTCTTATCGCTTCCCTCTTTTATAAGCTCCGCTCTGGCACGCTGCCATCTCCTTCGGCCTCTCCATTCTCTACCAGCGCCGGCCTTTCCTCTCCGTCTTATTCTCCATCTCCTTCTCCCCTACCCGTTCAACTCTCTCACTGTTTAAACCAAAACCCATCTGCTTCTCCCTTACCCGTTCCACTATCTGAGGCATTGGGCAGAGGATATCTGAGGCTCGTTTATTCATTTGCCGCTTTTTTGTGCAAGTATATTGTATCTGAAATCTGAATAGTGATCGAGTGCACTAATATCGTTTGCTTCTTCTATACAAAAATCTTTATTTAAATTTCAGGATTTTTGTGAAAATAAGGTGTAATTATGGATAAATTTTTAAGCGAAAATGTGAAAATTTAGCAAGTGTGAATGAACATAGTTCAGTCGGACGACGATGCCAGTGATTTTTAATAGACCTTCGAGTGCGAAGAAGACACGCAAGGTGAAGCGTAGGCCTAAAAATATAATGATGTTAGTCATGTGTAGGCCCATCCGTCGCACGGATCTTGCTAAGGCCAGTTAAAAATCTTTTTGTACGTTTCATTATACTATTTCAATTCTTTGCTAAGATCTTAGTTTATCACGTTTTCTACTGTTCATTCAATTGCTCTATAATTATGTGCTAATTGTGATAGCCATCGATACAAATGTATCTTAATTGGCCCCGATTTATGGACCAGTCTTTATTGGGTAAATGCTTTAATTTTATTCAGTGGGTCGCGAGCTGGCCAAGATATTTTAAAGTCGGTCCCGAGCCAGGAAAGTTTGGGAATCAATGTTTTAAGAGAAGCAGTGTCTTTCGAACTGACGCACACACGCTCGAGCGCACAGCCGCATACTGCAGTGTAGATAAAGATATATGAGACTGCGATGCAAGGACAGAAAGGAAACTGGAAGTTGCAGAGATGTGGCTTCTGAGACGTATGCAAAAATTCATGAACAGAAAAAATAACTAATGAGGAAGTATTAAAAGCTTCTGGTGTAAAAAGAAAATTGCTAGGGGCCTACAAACCATAAGAAAGCGACAGTTGGAATTTTTCGGACATCTAATTAGAAAGAAAGGATTGGAAAACCTAGTCATAACAGGAAAAAGGGGGTAAAAGCGGTTAACCCCCCTCTGCCCCCTTGCTACTTCACTGGATCTCAATATTCTGGATTGTTACTAGGCCTAACGGTAAATGTATGTATGTCATAAGTTGAGTTGAATATACATTTATCTGCTTGCTCTTCTACTGATGATATATGACAGTAACATATAACTGTTTCGTGGTATGGTAGCTTCTTAACCTCGTTCTTTATATTGGATATTATCCTGTACTAAGAAGCCAATATGATTTTAACCAATACTCTAATAACCAATATTTTTTGGTTGATCACATCGCGGGCGTTGCCCTTCGATCAACCGATTTTTTCTCTCTTAACACTAGATTTGCATCTAATTAAGGTTGCAGTGGTAATTCTGTATCAAATTATTATTGCTTAATTTGAATTTCAGTTGTCTTATATACTTATAACTGATTTAATATGACTACCTAATCAAATTATATAGACTTCTGTTATACTACAGTACTAGTAATTGCTACTGGCTACTAAAGTGTTCATGTATGATGTGGAGAAGAAAATAAACTGATTCTGATTCTGAAATAAACAAATTTAAATCAATCAATTAATAAGTTAAAATCGGGAAGTGCCAAAATTAGTTCTCGTCCGGAATTTTAAAAGTTTTTCATCGGCCCCTAGTAGTTTTTCCTTAAAAAACACCTTGCAGTATACTGCAGTAGGGGCACTAACGGGGCTTGAAACCGCTCCGTCAGCCTGACGCTCCAGCACGTTACCCTGCACTCTGCCATCTTCCGCCCCCCTCGGCGTGCTCTCATTTGGTTGGAATTAATTTTTGGCTTTATAATGACATTTCAAAATTTAATCTATTATCGCTCACTTTATTACTGTTTCAAGCAGTGATTTAATAGGCAGTTGTTTTTTTCTAAATTAACTAATTTGTTCCATATTAATACCGGCTGCACCATATTCGTCTTGTGCCGAATTCGTGAGTTGCTGCATGAACCGAAGTACAACATCTTTTCAAAGTCTGCCTTGTTGCTTCCCCACTCCCATTATTGACTGATTTCTGAAATTGACTTTGCGCGGCTGACCACTAAACTTCTGCTAATAGCTATTTCAACTGTAGATTAAGCGCCGGATTGGCAAGGAATAAGCATTCACCTTGGAGCAATGGCATTCACGATAGAGCTGGGTCGATTACGATTATTTTTTCCGATTACGATTACGATTATTTTCGATTATTTTTCACGATTTCGATTACGATTACGGTTTTTTATATAATCGCGATTTCGATTTCGATTATTTCACAGTACCTTTAGAAATGTAATGTAATGTAATGTAATGTAATGTAATTAGCTATTTATATTGCGCCTAATCAATTAATGTTAGCAAGCGCATTACAATTAATGTCAATAATGTCAATTATTATATGCACAATTAAACAAATGTGTCTTCAAATGTTTACGGAAAGCGACGGGCGACTTTATGCTCCGTAGCGCTGGTGGAAGGGCGTTCCAGGCATGGGGTCCAGCGTACGAGAAGGCTCGTTGTCCCATGACTGTCCGAAGACGAGGTTTCTGGTATTGACTGGTAGAGGCTGATCGTAGGCCTGGTCTACCAATGGCGGTTGATGTTGGCTGGAGCAGATCAGCCAGATAGGTCGGACAAAGGCCATTCTGTGTACAGAACATCAGCGTGCATAGTTTGTGTTGTATCCGTGACTGGACTGGAAGCCAATGAAGTTCGCGAAGCGCCGGAGTGACGTGGTCTCGAGGTTTCAGGTCCAGCACCAGGCGTGCAGCAGCATTTTGTACGCGTTGCAGGTTGGCCAGTGTAGACTTTGGAAGGCCGGCAAGAACGGAATTACAATAGTCTAGTCTGGACAGCACAAACGCAGAAACCAGTTGCGCAGCGACTTCTTTGCCAGCGATTCGACAAATCTGGCGGATACGTCGTATGTGATAGAAGCAGCTCTTGGCTAACTGTCCAACATGTTGCTTCATGGTCAATTCGTTGTCGAACAGTACTCCAAGATCTCTGACGACGGAAGAAGGGCGGACGATGGTGCCCTGAAGTGCCAAACTACAATCAGTGTTAGACAGCTAGAAACTGGCTTTCCCGCCATATTTTACAGTATTCGCAATCCTCTGTGTATCGATGTTCAGTTGGTCTTCAACAGGGATATTTCTACACCCCTAACACTCTCCAACACCCCAATTTGAGGTCGACACCCCCTAAAATTTGGTAATGTGACAATGGTATGCATACAGAATGCATATTGATTAGCCCTGAACACCCTCAAACAGGCCCATTCAGAGGGGGGCCAGGAGGGCCATTCGGCCCGGGCCTCCATCATTTGGGGCCTCCGTTTGTTTCCTTGTCTAGAATTCTGGGAGAGCTAGAAAGCTAAATAGCTACTACTAGAAGGGGCCTCACAATTGGTGATGACCTTTTTTGCTTGTCGACAATTTTGGGATTTTGGGAAAGCTAGGAAGGTATTCTGCGGTCCTCAAAATTGGTGATTACCTTTTTTCGCTTGTCAACATTTTAATTGTTGGGAAGGCTAGGAGAGGCCTCGAAATTCCAACTGGCCTGGGCCTCCTTCAGCCTCTGAAGGGGCCTGCCCCCAAATTGAGAAATACACCCCACAACTTTTATCCTCGGATGACTTTTTTGCTTGTCAGACTTTTTGTGAGTCTCTATAAGGTTTTTTTGCTTGTCAGCCTTTTTCGGTAGAGACTTCCAAATTTCGACACCCTCAGATTTTCCCGACACCCCCAAATTCACAATCCTACAATCCTAGAAATAAACACACCCCAGATTTTCCCGACACCCCACCCCAATTCACAATCTTAGAAATAACCCTGGTCTTCAATCTCCTTAAAGGATCGAGCCTGGGTGGCAAGACCGATATCGTCAGCGTATCCAAACTTCCTACCTATGGTATCCGGTAAATCGTGTGTAGGCCTATAAGCCTACAAATTGAATAACATAGGTGCTAGAACTGAACACTGTGTTAGACCGTTTCGCTGACGTCTCCAGGAGCTGACATCTCCCAAGTGAACTCAGAACCGTCTGTCAGAGATGAGTAATTCCACAAGTTGACAGAACCAGGGTGGCAAATTGAGCGAGAGTTTGTACATTAAACCCGCATGCCACACCGCATCGAAAGCTGCTGTCAAATCCAGAAAGATGGTGCCTGTCTTTATGCGCAGTTGAATCCATTTTCAATGAAAATCTGATAATCAACGGTAAATTGATCTTTCTTTGAATCGAAAATATTGTATAATATAACTTACGGGAATAATCGAAAATTAATCGCGATTTCGATTATTTTTTTCGACGATTATCGATTATTTCGATTTATTTAATAATCGTCTCGATTTCGGTTTCGGTTTTTCCAAAAATCGCGATATCGATTACGATTTCGATTAATCGACCCACCTCTAATTCACGATATTTTACTTCACTTTCAGAAACCATAGAATATTTAGTGGTTTATAGTCTATGGCATAGATTGTGTATTGTCTATGGCCGACGACGTGGACCAATCAGAAGCCGCCCTGTCCCCCGTTCGACGTTCGTTGCCGGCGTTTGTTAAATTGTTATAGTTCCGTAGAAGAGAAAGAAGCGATTCAAGCGAAAGGCTTTGCGAAGCGGACGTTATTTTTTTATTGAAGATCGTTGTCGTCTGAGGTGTTTCGTCGTCGGTCACTGACAGGGAAATGGCAAAAGAGAAGGGACGGTTGATCGATTGTTCGTCGACCGCTGTCTCCGTCTACGGAACCGCTACGGTAGCGCTCGTCTTCTCTCTCCTTCTGACGACCACCTCCGCCAAGAAAATCACCGAAGCGACCGAAGACAACTGCGAAGGTGTCCTCCGTCGACCACTTGTATTCTAATAGCTTTTGTCGTTGTTCGTGTTGGGTATCATAGTAATGCGACTGCTTTAGCAGGTCTTTTTTATTATAACAGCCCCTCATGGTTAGCAGCTTTCCTGTCACCGCTGAAATGTCAAAGCACTGCTAAGTTTTGACAATCGTGCTGACCATTTTATTTTTGACTCTATGCTGGCAACATGTGATTGTAAAGGTAGGTCCCGTACTCGAGTCCGAGCGTTGGGTTCCGGCGCTTATCTCCGGTCTAGGCAATCAGTGACGTGGGTGGTATAGGCCATTAATCTGGGGTAGGTTGCCGTTACTTTCCCCAGACCCACGTTTTACCTTGCAGCTTAGCGCTGCTCCTCATTTTGCCACCGCCCTCTAGCGAGCAAGGCTGAGTCGACCTTAGGGCTCCTGCGGGAATTGAACCCGCGACCTTCTGCTCCATCGTCCAACGCTGTTACCACTCTGCTAACTTCCCGCCCATGTGATTGTTTAAGATATTAATTTCAGATCTTCATGAGCATAACCAAGTAGACAGCCCATTTGAGCTCAAAGCTGACTTGACACTATGCTGTTGAGGCGTGTATTGAAAATGCATTGTTTAGCACTGAGGCAGTGACTGTTGTATAGCTATCGACACTTTAATTTTTTCACCAATAGGCAATAGCATGAGCTGTATTTGAAGATAAGCCTACAGTAGGCCATATTAACATCCTTTCCATGCCAGTGAACTTGTGAGTTCCTGGGTAGAAAGGATAAGTAGGCAAATTCTATGTTTGCCCTCTGAGTCCACATGGCACTAATGGTAAATACAGGATAAAATGTCACGGACAAAATGTCACGGACAAAATGTCACAGGTTAGGGTTAGAGTTAGGATGACATTTGGTACGCTGACATTTTGTCCCCATGACATTTTGTTCGTGACATTTTGTCCCCATGACATTTTGTCCGTGACATTTTGTCCTAGCACTGATTGGACCTGGTGAAAAGCAAATTGAGGTATTTTATCTTAATAACAAAAATAGGACAAATTGAAATTTTGTCTTCAGCTTTTAGACTTTTGCTGCTCTTAGCTTGAAAAGATGGAAATTGCCTCCTTTTCTCTCTTGTTTAGATTATTTATTTTCTTTATTTTTCAGTTTGTGTTAAATTCATGACAAAATTCATCAATTCTCTGGATGATGCCACAAAAAGTAATTCAGGAAAAGTAGAGTCACAGTTTCGGAAGACATGCAAATCAACCAAAGGAGATGACAATCGTTTTGTATGAAATTTTTATAATGTTCTGTCAAACATATCTAAGAATAAATTATGAATAAAAGATAATTAGTTTTATTATAAATGTTTTGCATTTATTAGGCATTATTGAATCTATTTTAATCCCTTTACCGGCTTTGACGTCTATAGGCGTCAAGTGTTAACTTCGGTAAAGGCTATGACGCCTAAAGGTTTCATGCAACATTTGTAAACCGTCTATGACGCCTTAACCTGTCATAATGCAAATAACCTTTAGATATGTATTGATTCGATAGGAAGCAGCATTTATTTCATATTTATGTGTGGTATCTTTGAGATTTTGATCTTATAGACACACATGCTTTTACAAAGTAAGACTTAATGTATGTGTGTGTCTGACAAAGGGGTGTTTGGGTTAGAAGAAGTTTATCTCTTAGCAAAATTGATCCGATTTTCAAACTTTTTGATTTATTTTGTTCCACTGACATTTTCCTACAACTTTGCCGCTCACCCAAATAGGGCTGCCACTCACAAATTTTTGCTGGAGAGGTTTGAAAATATTTTATGGGGGCCAAAATTTGTTATGCCATAGAGTGGACCCTACTCCAAATTTTTTTATTTTAGCATGGATGATTAGAAAGAGCACTTAAAAAGCTAAACAATGGTGTATAACTCATCTTCCTAGTTTTTATATAACCGGAGATATAGTAAATTTAAAATTCAGCTTTGAAATACACTTCTCCAAAAATAAATGGCCAGTACGGTGATGGCATTGAAAATTTAAATGGATGATAAAGGGGTTAATCCAATTGAATGTAACGACTAATGCTCGTCAAATGCTAGTGTACAAACTGTACATTTACCAACTGACAGTGTTGAACGGTTGAGTCGGATGTTAATGCTTTAGATTCAGTGTCAGTCAGTAGACCATAATGCAGCCATTGTGTCCGATTGCAATATTTTTAAGATGACTGACTGAGATGTGAGAATAGCAGAATTGAAATAATCATCTACTGCAATTGTAATTGTCACTAATAAGGCTGAGACTCTCAGGCTACTGAAACAAAACTGCATAAAAACCAAAATAAAGAAGTATTGTAATGGAAATTCAAAAAATATTTGGCATATGATGTGTTGTCACAGAAAATACTTTAAATTGAAACTGATGAAAAATCATAACTGAAAATCTATTTTAAAAGGTGTTAATAAATTAGTTTTGTTTTGAATTATTGGTGAAGAACTGTTTTGATTAAATATTGTACCAGTCCATGTACTTATCAGTCTCCTGTTCCTTGCTTTTTCCTGTTTTCCATTATTCATACCATTAATTATTACTGGATAGCTAGAGAAAGTAGTGACCTCTTCAATTGCTTAACATAACATGAATTTTAATGGTTTAGAATGCATTTGCAGCTGATAGTTTTCTTGTCAGTTTATTTATGAATTGTTTATACACTGTAGCTGTTTGAAGAGAAGAACCCTAAAATTTTGTGATTGACTGTATTTTTTTGAAGTGTTCACATTTTCTATCAAGTCTTCCCAGTCATATTTATTTCCATTATCATTAATCCTATCATTACAGCCTATGTAAGTTTCATTCTAGTAAATAAATGTCTTTCCGATTAATTATCTGTAATGTCTGAACCAAATGGTGTTTTAGTTGTAATGGTATGACCATTGTTATCTTAGTGGTGTGCTTGTATTAGATAATTGTTGTGTTTCAGTGTTATTATGTTGGGGGCCTTGAGGAATCAGCAACTGGAATGTTGAGTGAAATGTCTAAGCCCATCAGTTGGTCAATGCCAGCTGACAAAGTCTGCATGAAGCTGTATCGAAAAGATGAACAGATTTGTGATCTCAGATATGGTATGAATATTTTTAACCCTTTAATCCTCAAAGCGTCCAAATGCACCCATACCCCTGAACCCCATATGCACCCATGTGCAGTAACTTAGTTTTGACGGTTTATAACATTCATAGAGTTGCCATCTGAGTTAATGTAGTAATTAAGCTACACGTAGCAGGGTTAGCGCTCAAGATTCCCACAGTTACCTGTCCTCCAAAAAATCAAATTTATGAAAAAAATGATTTCTTTAAGTCAGGGTATTTAAATTTGCTGCATGTGTAAACAACAAGTCACATGAAAGTATTTAAAATGATCTTTTGAGGCAAATTTAATGCCTATATTCTACCAATCGTACATAAAAGTGTAGGCAAAACCCCCGGATTCTCTCAGGTATATAAATCAATGCTGTCGTAGTTAAAAATAGCGACTATTTAAATAGGCTTTTTAAAATTCATTGTCTACATAAACAGCCAATATAAATGTGCATACATTTGAAGGAGTTAACTCTGAATAGAAACATCAATGAACTTGAGAAAAATTTGACCTCATTTAGCTCCTTTTTCTATGAAAACAGCTTCCTTTGTCACTTCAAATGTTTGCTACACAACTTGGAACAATAGAAATTTTTGAGAGGTAGCTATTTTAGGCCAGAGAGTGGACCCCTTGCAAATTTTAAAATTTTTGCATGAATGATTAGAAAGAGGAATAGACATGCAAAGCAATGGTTTCAAATAACCCAAACAATTGCAAGTTGAAAAAAATCCAATATTACACAAAAATGATGGCATTTAGGGACATTTCCAAAAATTTTCCTGGTTGTCAGGGACTTTTCCTTTTCTCACTGCCTGGGGTTTAAAGGATTAATTTAATTACTTTTATGCAAGGATTTCTTTCCATTTAAATTCTTAAATTTTTGCTTTATGGTGTTTTTGGCACTACAAAGTTCTACATTTATAGTATTTAGTGTGTTAAAGGTCATGGGTTGATTAAACAGACTGTAGATTGCTTGTGAATAAGGCTCACAGCTTTGAATTATAGGGTTTAGTTGCATAAAACAACTGCCCACGGCCAAATTGGGCTGGCATGGTATTTCAAGTGTCCACAAGATCGTCCCATAAAACATTTTACTGCTGCTTCTACTGATAATGATACTTTTCATGTGCATCCTGTTTTGGGCATAGGTTTGTCCGAGTCCATTTGGTCCACAGTTGGGTTTTTAATAATATTAGAGTTAAGCCCTGATCTTTAGAACATGTTTAAGATTCTTGGATGTGTGAAATAATAAAATACAAAAAGCGAAACACTAAGGACCTTGGCAAATAATGAACTGATGTGCTAAAGTTGAAAATGCTTTAATTGCTGGAAATAACCATAATTTATTAATTTAGGCAATCAAACCTTAATAAATACCATATTAAATTAATTTTCATCCAAACTCCATAGGATGACAGTGACAGTCATCACAGTACAGCTAATACAACCTGAAGATGAAACAACAGCATTTCTCCATCCAGCACACTTCCACATGTCACACCTCAACATGTAACAAATTAGCTGAAATAATGCACATGCTCAATTTAATGTCTTGCAATAAATCAAAGGGGCAAATGTAACAGAAAACTCACAACATATCAATTTTGCAAGGATTGTAAAACAACATCAAATATCACCCTATCCTGATAAATATTTGTTGCTAGCTTTCGCAGACCAGTCTACGTCCAATTAGTCAGTCTGGCTGTCCTCTGTCCCTCATGGCTACAGCAATGACTATAATTATTGGCGCTTTCATTTTTGAACTCAAGAATTTTTAGCTATGACCATAAATTAGAACTGCTGAAAATATTGGCACTTCATGGGAAAAGTTTTATAGACCAATGGCTTAAGGCCATGTTTGCTGATAATGATTTAGTAATAAGAACAATTGATATAAGTAAGTAAGTTGGTTTTTCTTAACCTCTGTGCAGTCATGCTTTGTCTACTAGCTAGTTATATATCACCAAATTTTCACAAGATAGCATTTTAGATTGTATAAGAAAATGAATTTTTCAGAATATTCTAATATTGTTATGTTTTGCTTGAAATAAATTTCTTTCCATTTCTTTGGAATGAAATGATTAACCCTATTGCCCCGCACACCAAAATTTCAGTTTGACTGTCCTTAGCAAATCTTAGCAAGGCTGATATTTCAGTTTGAGCCATTTAACACTTTCTTCACTTAGAACTGCTTCATTTAGAACTACTTTACTTAGAACTGCATGACCCTGTAGTAAATAAATATAAGAGAATATATATCGGTTTGGTCCTGTAAGCAATTGTGCAGTATCAAGTTGGACTGAATATGATGTTTACTGAAAATAACAATCTAGAGCAGTCAATAGATCTGAGTGACTATGTTTGATGTGCTGCTTGTAACCATTTATACTTAATATGTGCATTATTCAGCTTTAGACATACATCTGCATGGGACAGGCATAGGCTTCTGGAGTGACTATTACACTAATATTAAATGTTAAATATTCCCACTTTACTGTTGTTGATATTATTATGCAGTTTTATTACTGATTCAAGTTGTTACATTATGGGGAGAGGGAACAGGGGTTTTACTGGAGGTGTTCATTGTCCATAGGGTTAATCATGCCTGTAACTTTTCAAGTACCAGCAGCTAACCTTCTTTTGTTGATACTATGATATACCAAGAAAAGTTTTAGTTTTATTGTTGTTTTTAAAAGAAGAGTTAGCATTAAGCATAACATGGAGCATTAATCATAACATGATTTCTTCCTGTTTGAGTGTTGATTTCATGTGAGTACTGCTTATGCTGTCATTTTTTACGCATGAGCTAAATTATATTTTGAGTAATGTGCATTATTATATTATTGGTAAATAGTTAGTAAATTTGCTATGTTCTTCTGCATGTCTTAACCCTTGCATTGCTAACCTTTTTGTGACAACTTTCTCTAAGAGGAGTGGTAATCACCGTTTTTATTGACCCAGCCTCTGAAAATTTTATTTGTAAATTATATTTTTTATATGCCATTGGAATTTGCATTTAGTGTTCTACAAAACTGGTAGTTCAGGTTGTTGATTTTATTAGCCTAGTACAAGTTATTAACCATCAAACATAACCACCCTATATAGATTTAAGAATTTTAAGATTTTTGTGTTTCAGGCCCATTGAATGCTGAAATTGTTTGGTTATTGACAGTTAATATATGCATCCTTACTATTATGCTTATATTTCAAGCAATCAATGTCAGTTATATGCCAATAAAAGTATAATAGATACTGCCAGATGTCATGATATACATAGTCATGTCAGTCACATTTCGTTTGACATTTGGTACTTTACAATGCAATTCCTGCACATAATTTATACAATGAAGGCTTGCTTTAGGCTCTTTTGAAGCATTTGCATTATAGTTTTACTTTGCTTTCATCGTATTTAGTCTTCTTGCTAGCCTGTCATAAGTTTACATTCAGACATTACATCTCAAAATTGAAGTTCCCAGTTAAAAGTTGGTTTGTGGCTCTGTTACTGCACTTAGATTGTGTAAAATTACCGGTATTCCTATTGAGTACTCTGCTATGCTAGAGCTAGAGTTAGGTTTAAAGACATTGATTGTAATTAAGAAAACACTCAGTAAGGAACATTAACACATTGACTGCCAAGCCATTGATTACCGCATTTTCGTTCATAAGAGACGTGTGTTATACGATTTTTACACAATTAGCCCCTTGATGTGTCTTATACTCATAGGCGTCTTATCTAATTTTTTAGAACACAAAGAACTGGCCTCTATGTCATCATCAATAAATAAATCCAAGACTTCAAGTAGATGCTAGTAGAAATGGTGGAGGGAAATCCTTCCAATTCAAGACAATCTCTGTCTGTCTGTCTGTCTGTCTCTCTCTCTGTCAGTCTCTCTCTGCTGCCAATCACATTTAAGTGAATAAGGATTGTGATTAATCAGGATTCTGAATAGATTCCGTAATTGATAGTTAAGCAACTTATGTGTAGACATAATATGATAGTCCACGATGGCAGAGTGAAGCCCTTCCAATTCAAGGCAATCTCTGTGTCTGTCTGTCTATGACTATTTTTTCTCCATATATCTGTCTTTCTCTCACTCCATCTCTGTTTATCTCTCTGCCGGCGGCCACATTCAACTCGAGGCTCTCCCTCCCTCCTCCTTTTCTTCCTCTTTCTTCTCTCTCTCTCTCTCTCTCTCTCTCTCTCTCTCTCTCTCTCTCTCTCTCTCTCTCTCTCAGCCGGCAGAAACTCAGTGTCTCAAACTTTTTACCTTCGGCACACTAAACAGAACAAATTTTTTCACGGCACATTCTTCATAAAATTACAAAACCAACCAACAATTTATTAAATTGAGTGTTCTTTATTAAGGAACTCGGGTCTGCAGTCATATAATGATATGTAGATGTAACCGCGAAAGTCGTTCATAGACTGTAGATTCTCGCCGTTGTTTTCCTCGTTTTCACCTTGCATTTTCTCAGATCTTGCCAAAAATTTATCCATTTCAAATTTCATAGGGCTAAATCTCGGTAAAAGCATCAAATTCAACTGTTACTATACTTATAGTTACCCTACTATTGCAACATCTCAACACATGCAATGTAATAATTTGAAAAAAACGGTAATTGGTCAAATGTATTGCGGCGCTCAGACGCTGTTGTTTTTAATTGTAAATTTAGTGTTAGTTATATAAAAAAATGGATTAATATTGTATTGATGTGAGTTCTATATATGACGTCAAAATTTTTAGGAAGGGAACAAAAAATTTTAGTAAAATTCTGAAATTCTTTATGACAGTCTAGACAGTGTTAGATCCTTCCATTGATCAAAGGTCTATTTTAGCATTTACCCACTCCTTCCAATTCAAGGCAATCTCTTTTACCCACCTCTCTCTCTAATCTCCTAATCCCTTGCTATCTGAAGGCAGCCCTATTCAGGTGAGATAAGATTGTAACTAACCAGGTTACTGAATAGAGACTCAGTATTTGACTCTGTTGGTGCTTCTTATATATAGGAATGTTTTATTCATAATTTTTTTAAACACAAATCATCAGAACCCGTGTCTTATAATTGGGTGCGTCTTATGCTTGGGTGTCTTTTATGCGCGAAAATACGGTACTCTGTGGCCCATTTGATCCTTATAACATTATAAACAGATCAACGAGTGACGCCCATCATGGCAGCCAGTGTGTTAAAAATTCTTCCACTTCTGGTACATTCTGTAAAGAGATCTTAGTAATCCCTTTAGCAAAAACCTTGAATTATATGTCAAAATGTGTGTAAGCAGACCCCATAAAGGAACCTAAAAGTGCTTGAAAATATCTTAATCAGATATCAAAATACAGTATTTTGGGAAAGCAGAGGAGTAGCACCACCCCTTGCAGTGCAGGAGTTAATTTTGTTTTCTTTGGTTTGTTTTTTATGATTCCAAGAGTGAAACATTTCATCAAAATGTGTGGCAATTACTTAGATTTGCAAGTGAATTTTTTGTTTACAGAGAAATCATTTGACTTTGCCAACCTTAACCTGAAGAAGCTGAAAGTAGGTGAACTGAAGCAGATCCTTGCTGATTGGGGTGAAACGTGTCGAGGTTGTTCTGAAAAGGATGATTACATTCGTTTGGTTGAAGATGTGCTGCCAAAATATGCTCCTGAAGCAGCGGCTGCTCGAAAAAAATCTGATCTTTAGACACAAGTACTGACAAACATCCCATAGTTTTGTACATAGGTTATTTTGTGTTTCAGTTGAGGATTCTAAATATCATCTAAAGTTAGATTTTGAATTCTCATGAAAGATTGATTAAAAACATTTCTTTAGGTAATTACAGAGTTCTTTTATTCCAATCTGTCTTCTCTAGGAAATTGACTAAAAGGAAGTCAGCATTATAAAGCTACAATGAATGTTGCTTTCCTTTAGTTCGGAACTTTTGTGGCTAGATTCATGCAGAGATTTATACTTGCTGAGGTTTACCATTATTTGCTTTGGATTTCATTCCTTTCCTATTGTAATAATCAAAATTTTCTAGTAGTCAATTTTACAAGAATTCCAAGATTTAAAGTTTTACATAAAAGAGTTAATTGGTAAATTTCAAGCAATAAAATAACTTATGACTTACACTAATGTTGGATGCTTTGTCTTTCGTGCTTTAGTTTATGCTTAGCATTTTGGACTGATTTTGAATATCAGTTCTGTTGATGAAAATGTCATTTTGAAATTTGTGACAGTCGTCTTTAACCTGTCAATGCTAACTTGTAAATTATATGAACTAGGACTGTTGTCATTTTTTAATTTATGCATATTTGTGACTGTCATTTTGAAATCTAATGTTTACTGGAGAACGAAAACCTTTTCCTGTCGTTTGGTCATATTTCCATAAATGGATCAGTTTTTGGAGTCAGTCATGTTCAAACCCTCCTCAATAACATCACAAGAGATTTTTTGAATAGGGCTACGACTCGTAGATTCAATTACCTGTATGCCATTTTTACTGTAGTTGTGACCAATAAGAAAATTTAGAGGTGTAACACATGTCTCACTCGTCTATTTCTCTCTCACCAAAATTTATTGTATAAACACGTGTTCTGGGATGAGGAGCTCAGTCTCGGCACATAAGTTCAATATCAGGGTTCTCACTTTCAGGCCAAGTCTTCACCAGGTGTTTCTGACAGTCTGTCTTTGGAGAATGGCAACTTTGTTTGAATCGATGCAGTTGTTTCTTTCCATATACTGTATCAGAAGATGACAGGCTTTCTCTAAGCCACATGTAAGCAGAAGTTTAAGACTCATTCTGAGATAATAAAGAAATCAGTTTTCTTCAGTACAGCTGTCATGACTGAGTTGTGTATTGTGACAATGAAAACAGGGAATGTGTGTTCAGAATTCAGATACCAATAATTAATTAAACTGTGTGACAGAAGTATAAGACATTGTTTAAGGGTGAGAGTCTTAAAAGATTTCTTCACTGCAAAGTCATGTGATAATCAAGCAGATGGGTTGTCTGTTCTCACAAGGATAAGGTTTCCTATGTGGTTGCATTAAAGCAGTGGTTCTCAACCTGTGGGTCGCGACCCCATGGGGTCGAATGACGATTTGCCAGAGGTCGCCCGAGACCATCAGAAATATGGGGTTGTCTCTTTTCTTATTGTACAAAATTTCCTCAATGGTAGTTACGACGTACTAGTTGTTTTACTATAATTGTCATTCGAAGATAGACATGGATTCAATTAAATAATAACGATTTCAAACATTTTGATTGTCGTAGCATTATTATTTTTAGCAGTTTACATCGTGATCGAAAATAATTTAACCGTTGGGGGGGTCGCCACATAATGGGGAATTGAATTAAAAGGGTCGCGGCACTATAAAGGTTGAGAACCACTACATTAAAGGGTTCTTTTGGATCAGCTGAAACAAACCAAGAAAACAAAACAACAGAAAGAAAGGAAGATTAAATGGGAATTGACACTTGAAATGTGAGAATAATAAATTACTCTAGTGCTCAAGCAACTGAGGGCATTAAATGTATATCAGAAACTCATTGGACAGGGAAATGAGAATTCGATACACAAATAGGAGGAAAACAATACATCCAGACTGCTTAGGAAGAGATAACAGCAGATCACAAAAAATAAAAAGCCAAAAAGACTGATTGGATACCATATGATATCAAGAATTATATCATCCAGTTTTGGTAACATGAAAAGTTGAAAACTATACATATCTATGCACCTACGGTTGACGGTACTGAAGAGGAAATTGATGTGTATAATAAACTACAAAGTGTAGTAAATGCAGTGTTGTATAGTATTTGAAATACAAGTATTTGAAATACATTTGATGTATTTTGTATTTTATAGTCACTAAGAAAGTAATGTGTATTTTGTATTTCAAATACATTTCAAAAGTATTTTGTGTATTTGAAAAACAATTTACACAGTCAAAATACTTTTCTATACTTTATTAAAAGTAAGCATCTAGATGGCACACACTTTGCTAAAAAATCCAAGATGGGGACAAAGTTGTGACTGAATGTCTAAAGTGTCAAATTTCCACAAACTGGATCAGTGTGAACAATGAAATGTGGACTGCATTAAGCATGCAGCCATCATCAAGAATGAGGATTGATCATACTTGCTCGTTATGTTGCAGCTGGATGGGGAGCCAGCGTTTCGTCTCAAGAGGTCTCAATGCAAGAGGTCATGGCAATATCTCCATTAGGGCTGCACCAAGTAACGAGAGTGCTCGACTCAAATTTGGAGTCGAGTAATTTTTTTGGAGTCAAGTACTCGCATAGAATAACTAAATAAAGAATAGAATAGAATAACCAAAGAATTTCATTAAAATTTGGCCTACCGTTATTTGTCACAAATTATTAATCAGTCTTATTTAGGTTATTCTTAATCGTTATGCCCCAGTTAAGATGTTGCACACAGTGGTCAATCACATTTTTGCCAGTACCAGTAAAATAGTTTCTGTTCTGTAACTTCTGTTATACTAAACTTAAATACACTTGAATATCCGAAAAAATTGTTATGTAACTGTATCTAGTGTATTATGTGACGTGTAACGTTTGCAAATCATGTATTTCCGGTTTAAAACGGGTTTATGCGAGTATTCTAGTACTCGTTATGCTACTCGCCAACTACTCGAGTAATAAACTACTTGGTTAGCGCAGCCCTAACCTCCATGCAGGAGGTCCATAGTCTTTAACCAGAAAGTGACGCCAGTTTGCATTGGGTGTGTCACGTGTGTCAAAAAATGTCTACCCTGCAGAAATCTTGAAAAGTTTGGTACACTGTTGTTGGCATGGTTACCGTTTAGCCGTTTAACTTATTTAAGATGGACTATAGTAACTGTTGTTTAAATATTGTGTTTAAAATTGATCGTCTGATTTATGCGAAATACCGCAGCATTGCGCAGTCGCTGAGTGTACAAATTAAGACTGCTGCAAATGAGCCTTAGAAAATTACATAGTAACATATGCCTATTCGCATAAATCAGCACTGCATGCACAAAACGGCTTCAAACAACTAATAATCGACCTAAAAATCTACTTTTACAATACGATTATAGTATTTATATTCGGGAATCAATTGGTACGAAATAGCAGAACGCATTGAATATAAAATAATATCGATGACTTATAACTCACTTCATACATCAAAACCTGTCTACCTAAGAAATCTGATAATTCCACAACAACCTGGATCTACTAGATCTTCTTCTCATGTAACTCTCCTTTCGACCTCTGAATCAATCATCTCTCAAAATTTGCAATCGTGCTTTTTCATACGCTGCACCAGAGCTTTGGAACTCAATTCCAATATCCCTTTGCTGTCTACATCAAAGCCAAATAACAAACTCTGAGTCACAATTTTCTCCCCTTCTTGCAACATCTCCTCATGTTTTTCTTTCTAAACTAAAATCATTTCTCTTTATAAAATCATTTCCTCCATAGCTGTAGCGTCCTGCCCACTCGCCCTTTTGATTAAATGACCCGGCATGAATGATCCCACATTTGGCTATAGCTACTTCATTTGAGATTAAGCGCATAGAATATGGAGCTACTTTGGTGCAAGATGAAATTAACGAGATTTTACTTACTTACTTATGAATAAGAATTGTGGAAAAGATGGGTAAAAGATCAAACAGAACACATTTAAAGCAACAATGGTAAAAGATGTGAAAGCGGTGACGCATCCCAAAAATATGTAAAAGCGGTGACGCATCCCATATCTAAGAAGGCGCCGCTCTGAAGTAATCGAAACAGTAGCCATATAAAAATACGCCAAAATCTCTATAATACATTGACGATTAGATTTGATTACATGATTATTCTTTTTTTCATTCATCGTTGTTGAATGTTTAGAAGTCCACATAATTGGATATGATCGAATGATGCTAAATACAGATGATAGCGCTAAAGAAGTATGGATCGTCAAGATGTCTGCGGGGGTAAAGATAGCAAACTGGCGTAAACTTTGGTCTGAGCCATAGATAGACGGCATCTAGTGTATAATAATAAATCTATGGATTGAACGAAGTTGGAGAAAATGAGTGAAATTACATGAATATTACGGCGAAAAATTGCGATTTTAGCGTTTATTTTGACAAATCCGAGACATTTAAACGGAAGGTCAGTGAATTTTATTCGATCGAAGACAGATTAAACGGAATTGAATGACCCTAGACACGATCGTTTTGTTTTGAACCGGCTGTTTAGCAGATTGTGCTCTGTTGCTGATTTTTTCGTTATCGATTTCAACGAATATTTTTGTTTTAAGGATTTGAAAATAAGTCAGTGAAAGGAATGTCTGTTTTAAGCCAATGGATTGAGCGGTGACAGAAGATTGTGTCCTGCACACTGGATCGTTCTTTTCGACTGGTCTTTATTAGTCAGTTATTTTATCTATAGACCTCATGTGACCCGCATGGGCGCCCACAGAAATTTTTCAGGAGGGGCAAAACACACTGGTCGCAGTTACGCCACACAAACTTTTCAAAGAGGAGGCAAAACACATTTGGTAATTGTGTGTGGTCGATACCCGCATGTTTGTGGGTAGTCGATACCCGCTTGTAAACAAGGAGTAATCCAAAAGTAGTCCGCTCGTACTGAAAGAAGTTCAAACGACGAATGCGCCATAGAGATCTTGAGAGGCGTATTATGCTAACCGACATCATATAGCGCCAATACTTCACGATATAAGGTCACGAGAATTTAAGAAGATGTTTATTTTTGCAGTTTGGCAAACAGAAAGTCTATGATATGTGCTACAATGCGCGGACTGATACACTGGTACTTTGGTTTGTTTGGTTAGAGCCGGATTTCTACTTCTGTTTACATGCGGGTATCGACTGTCCACAATTACCACAGTTTCCAGGGGCAAGTTCCCCCTCTTGCCCTAATGTGCAGGCGCCCATGGTGACCCGCTAAGTTAAACAATTTTTACAAGATTTATTTATAGCCTATAATTGTAGATTATTCTTCACTTGGGGCAATGTAGACTATGATTTAGGCACAGCAAATGTAATGTACGTAATGTTGTGACTAATCCAATCTAATATCTAATCTTAAGCTTCTATAGCGCCACTTCCTCATGCACAGAGACATCAGCAGATGGCTTGCCAAATCAAAATCATTTAAGATCCAGGTCAAATCCAGAATATCTGGTCAGACAACCAGGTGACAGTCTATGGTGGATAGGCCAGGTCAACAATATGAGTTTTTAATCTTGTTCTAAAAATTGGTAATGAATTAGCAGAACTTACACAAATGCTGAGGCAGTGATTTCCATAGTTTGGGGGCAGCCAATGAGAAAACACGAGTACCATGAACTAGGGTTGGGCCGCTGCAAGTCACCATAATGTGGTCAGTGATAGTGCTGCGCGCTACTATAGGGCTGCTGTTTAATGCGATTATGATGTGATTTTTGCATAAATATTTGGCAATTTTATCTGCATTTTTTGCTATTTTTGTCACTTATATAGCTATTTGGCTATTCTCTAAATAGATGGGCATAGATTTACAAGGGATCAGTGCCTGTTTGGATTAACTTTTTTTGCTCGTCAGACTTTTTTGCCGAAAACACATCAATTTCCACAAATATGTGAGGTGCAACAGGGTGACCACAATATTCTTCTACAGCACCTCTCTGTCTCATTTGGTGTCTCTGGTGTTCCTCTGGCCTGGTTGCAATCCTATCTCTCTGAATGCCTCATGATTGCTTTGCTTGGTTCTACCTACTCTTGTGAAGTGCCAGTCACTCATGGAGTCCCTTAGGGTTCAGTCCTTGGGCCGCTTCTGTATATACTATCTACTGTTGATATTGTATTCCTGTTTGCTCCTTATAATTTTAAAACACATATGTACACTGATGATATTCAGGCCTATTCACATTCTAGCCCCACTAATGCACTGCAGATCACTCGTGAATTTGTTGAAGCCTCTGACTTACTTTGTTCATGGATGCACTCAAATCGTCTTTTACTTAATCCAGCTATTACTCAGCTCATCTGGTTTGGCACTTGAGGTCAGCTCTCAAAAATTGATCATCTGCCCATGCAGTCTGCCTTCCCTGACCTCTCTTTCTTCTCTTCAGGCCATGATCTTGGCATAATTCTTGACTCTGACATTTATGGAACATATTAACTCACTTTGTCACAGTTGCTTCTATCATCTCTGCCAGCTTAGAGTCATTCATTGTACATTAGACATGCTATGCTATCCGCTTCTACTTTGATTCGTGCATTTATTTGCTCAAGACTTGACTACTGTGGTTCACTTTTTGCTGGTCTTCCATCAGTGTGACTTGATAAAACTCCAGATGTTTCTTGGGTGGGCAACCAGGGTGATTGCTGGTGTCACAAGTGTAGGCCTATTGAGAGCAGAACTTTGCACTCTCTCTTTTTGGTGCCACTCCATCTTACCTTTCAGAGCGACTCCATCCTCTTAGCTCTATCCCTGGTCAGCCATGTCTTCAGTCCACAACCCATGGTCTTCTCAGTGTGCCCCAAGCATGAACCTCGATGTTCCTGAAATGAGGTTTTGAATCAGTTGGCCCTATCCTTTGGAATGCTCTTGATGCCAGTATGCGTGGCTTAGCAACTCCTATTTCTATGGCCCTCTTTTTGAAACGACTTAAAACTTATCTCTTTGTCAATATACAGTAATTGCAGCGGGTGTGCTTCTGAGTGATTCTTCAGAAGAGGCGCTATACATATATTTTGTTACATTACATTAGATAAATAGGAAATTTAGGTGCATACTGCATAAATGGGAAATTTCCCCATTTTCTCTGGATATTTAGGACCACAGAGTCCTGCATATTTACTGACAAATCACCACATTAAACCCACAGCCCTAATAGCCTAAGTAATAAGTATAGCAGAAACGGAGATAATTATTCTTTTAGCGCATGTGTCATGAATAATAAATTTGTACAGCTATTTGAAAGCTGGCAAATAGAAACAAGAGTATTTTCCAGCACATTACTTTAGGAAGCAGAAGATTTGTCTTTAAACAAATGCAACACACACAGCATGACTGTATGAAAGTTTTTAACATCATGTGACCACTATTTGTATTCATTTTGACCAGCACTATTAGGACGAATGCGAATAGACTATGGTGCACTGTTTGGTGCTGAAGCGAATGTGAAGAAGTGTTTGGCCCAGGCCTATATGTACCAAGAATGGTCTGAGTATTAGAGAGGGAAAGTATTACCTGATAATGCAGTTGAAGATCTAGTTGAGTATTTGTTTGTTTGCACAGAAAGTTTTGAACTGTGGTAGCTAGGTTCTTTATAATAAAGGGTTTTACATACCAGGAGGCAGATTTTAAAGTGTATTCTTTCTTTAATTTGAAGCCAGTGCTGGCCCTTACTAGCTGGGGTTAGACCCCCTATGTGCTAACATTTTGGGGTGTTGGAAACTACATGGGCCAGTGAATTTTGAACTCAGAGTTTAACAAGGTTGGATTTGGAAATGCCAAAAAAGAAGGGAGTTGCAGTAATCAAGATGGCTAAACACTAAGGCATTTGCCGAAAGCATTAATGCAGATTTATTAAGAAATCTCATAATATGATATAAAACACAAAGGAGTAATGAGTTGCTTTACAGATGCTATTTGTATGATTGGTGTAGAATTAAAAACACTCCTAAATCCTGTTCAGAACTGTTTACAGGGATAGTCGAGCCCCCAAGTTTAATTATTATTATTATCGAATGCTTAATGTGCTAAATGATGTCAGCCATTTGACTGCGACATTATCAGCTGTGTGTAAAGTTTGTAATCCACCGTCCTCTAGCCTGGTTATAGGGCAAGAGTCAACTAGGTGCGACATTGTTTGAATGACACCGCAGGGGCACAGGTTCGAGTCAGTTAATCCCCATTTCTGATGACAGTAATTGCAGTGTCCCTGTCCAGTTCGAAAACGGTTTAACAGACGCCACAGGTGACGAGGCAGCGTGTCAAAGCCTGGTTGTCGGATAGCGGGACCTGAGCCGACTCCCAGTCAAGTCTCCACTATCGACATCTGAGGGAACCTTGTTAAGCTGCAGAGGATGGCGTGATTTTAATGTTTAAGTTTAATGGAGGTGATAGATTCAAATTATCTGAGCTGAGGCTTGTTGCCTAAAAGTAAAAAATCAGTTTTAGCCAGGTTTAATAGCAATTTATTAGAATCCATCCAGGACTGAATATGTTTGAGAAAGAGTTTCAAGTAAAGATTCAGGTGAAACGTTATCAAATGAAGTAAGAATTTGAGTATCATCTACATATAGAATAGATGGTTGTCTGGTTGATAGTGATGATCCAAGAGGAGAACTGAACTCTGCAGGACCCACAATCCAAATAGGCAGATTATGGAAAAGTGTCCATTGTGCAGATAGACTGAGTGCTGGGACTCAAGTAGATACTGAACCAGTGCAGTGTGGAGTCTATAATAGACCAAACCGGTGCTGACTAGTGACTAAACCAGACTGAGGATGAGTACGGGTAGTTTTCAGTTGCTGAAATGAGATACAGTGTCAAAATTAAGTTTTTCCAATAAATCAAGTTTTCCAGTAAAACATATTGAAGAGACCTGTATAACCTGACCATGTCCCAGCCATATGATTCTAATCTAGTTACTTCTTGAACTTAAAATTATTATTGTTTGTTTTGGACAAAACCTGACATCTTAGGACAACAGTTCTTTGCAGATACGAGGAATTGAAAATTATTAAGAATAAAACAATTTTTTCATATGATGATCAGATTATGTAAAGCATATGTACATAAGAAGATCTTTATATTTTTATTTCATAATATTGAAATTGCATAAAAAATATTAAAAAGGTATAATACTGTATTACTAAATGGAAGCACTTGTAAAAGATTTTGGCAGTACAAGTTAAATAATTTCTGGTGCTCGTCTGGCTCTCAACCTTCCCTGATCTGTTAGTATCATGCAGCATCAACATTTGATTTTGAATTGGATAGAATTAAATTTACTACAGTATTTTCTCTCTCAGCAGGTGATCCAACTTTGTGATTTATTAGAAATTAATTTCAAAACTAGTTTCAGACATTTCTTTAGTTGTTAGAGTTTGAGTAAGGAATAGTAAGATGAGTTTAGGCTTAGTCAGAGTGATATGACAGCTTGATAGGATTAGTTAGAATGGAAAGTTGTGTTATATGATTAATTAGATTGTAGACCCTTTCTTTAGGAGCTGAGATTATGTAGCACCAGCAGTCACTTGAATACTATGTTTAAAATATTTGGGTGGTCTCCTCCTTCTGCCTCCACTTCATCTCCAGCCTTTCCCATCCAATGCTTCATACAAGAATTGTGCACTTAACTCAAAGCATTATCATAAGATAGTTTAGATGTGTCTCTAAGCGATATTCATATCTAGGTTTCATCAGCGGATGATTAGTACAAAAGATTCAGAGTTGTAGTACGAATGCATTAATATTATATTTGTGTGGTCTTGACTAACCTAACTAGCTTGCATGTATCGCTTGCTTGTGACGTCAGTGCTAGACAGGCTGTAACTGTTTAGAGTTAGCATCAAAATTACTGCTTAACGTTTGCCTAGTTGCAATGACTGGGTGGTCGCTGAACAGTCAGCAATGTGCAAGCTTATTATATCGGTGTTATTTAAATAGTATGATAGTTAATTCCATTATGTTTCTAATTATAAGAAATAGAAGCAAAACATTTTAAATATTTAATTTCAAAGTCATGGTTATGATGTTTGCTCTGTCAGAGTGGATGTGCTAGATAGAATGGAAATGGTGCCACTTCAATTGCAACACAGTGTGTGTGTATGAGTGTGAGTGTGTGTGTGTGTGTGTGTGTGTGTGTGTGTGTGTGTATGACATTAATTTATGTTATTAGGCTGTAGAAGAGACATTACTATAGGCTTCATATAGAGGTATTCTTTCATCCAATATTTGTCAGCACAGTATCTTGATGATGAAACTGATCCAACTGATGACACCTGTTGAAGGCAACAAGGCATCCTTCTTATTTCTATGGCAAACTGTAATTTGGAATTAATTGACTGTTGGACTGCCCTGTGTGTAAACATGGCCCTTGACATTCCTAACATAATAATGTGCATTTGAGAAATGCATAAGCCCAAATGAACTTTTCCCCTATAATATAATCGACCTTAAGACTTGTCATGAAGGAGCTTTGCAATGCATCATCTGATTGGTTGAAAAATCTTATACTTAAGAAATTGCTTGAATTTGCAAAGTTTAAAAAAAAGTGTGGCTTATCAGAGCAGAATTTCCTTACCTGGATTCTATAAGTGTAGGAAATTGCTTCTAGAGCATATATAGTTGTTTTGGCATAAGGTTGTTAAACCCTTACTGGAAGTTGAAACTGATAATGGACCTTATGATATGCTGTTATCATTAGTTTTTTGTAATCAGGCTAAATCAATTCTAACAGAATTTGAGTAAGGTATTTATGTGTTTCTGTGAATTTATAAATTTTGTGTTGAGAATAGGCCTTATTTGACAGGATATTTAGAAATATTTTCTCAATATATGGCTCTGGTAGCACTGTGAGGTCTGGTTAGAAGCTAGTATTTAACTGTGCAAATGCATTGGATTGAGTATTAAAGTGATTTCTTGATTGCAGATCCTACATTGACAGAATGTCACATAAGCAATTTTCTTGCCACAGTAATTTAAGGAATGACAGAGAATGGCATAATTATGGCTGATAAATGGAGCAAGAAACTTGAGTGACTGTTGAATGAATTGTTGACTGTGTGGGTTTCCGAATTATTTATGAAAAGTGTTTCTACATAGTTACATAGGTTAGGTACTTGCCCTATAGATAGATATGATGGGCAGCACTTATATTTATTATATTATATGTATATATATGTGTGTATATATATATATATAATTTACACAGATTCGCCCAACTAAGATTTTTTAGTTGCAGTTTTATCATTTGTATTAGAAGTCGTCATTCCCAGTACTTCTTCACATGTCTTTGCCTCTGCCATGCTGTCATCATCCTTTCCATTAACATCAGTTAGCAACTTTCAGTTTTCCAGTTGTTATGCTTACTTGCTATTTGTGATCATACAGAACTGTATGTTATTTGCTTATTTTACATTTGGTTTCAATAGGGTTACTGAGTTTTGGTATCCTGCTGTTTTTTCTCAGACTCTGTGGTAGTCTACTCGAGTGTTCTTTCAAGATGTGACTAAAGTTGTGTTAAAAATTTGCTGGAATCAGTTGTCTGTGGGAAATGAAATGGGTGTATTTACATTTGTTATCTGATACTTTGTTTATGGGGATAAACTTGAGGAAAATTTAGCAGATGCATTTGGTTACTTTAGCTTTAATGGCGTTAATCATTGTTTCAAATGATGTGTGTCATACTTCTAATGATTTTCACTTGAGTTTTCAAAGTCAGTGTTTAGCTGCTAATGCCTTGTGTTCAATGATAGTAATTTAAGTCTCATAAATTCTTTTTATATAGAACCACTTTTCTATATATATATATAAACATTAAAATATGAAGAAATGAGTTTTAAACATTTTGGACACTGATTATTTGATCAATTTGGTTTTTTTGGTCAAGGTCTTTGGTCTTTCAAAGACTCTGGCCAGCTCTTTCCTTTATTTGACAGGGAAATTGAAATCTAAGTTTAAGATTGGACATTTTATAGGTTTTGAAGTGGTAATGTTTGCTTAGCTGAAGTAAACTTATGTCTGAATCACTGATACTTGACCTTGACTTAAATGTAGGAAATCACAGTTTAAAATTGTTGCCAAGTGTTTTGCTTCATGTGTTATGTGCCCATTACTCATTCATAATTTCATCCACACATATATTGCATAGCAGATGTATAGGAGATAGCCACAGATGCTATATTCATTCTGTAGCACATAAGCCATAGACTTTCACATAGTTTGATAAATGCATCATCAGGTGGTTGGCTTCCCTGCATTTAGTCAAAACACCAGAGAACTTTTGGTAGGAACCTTTCAATAATTCTATTGAGGATAAAAGGGCCTTGGTGTTGTAGGGCCCATTCTCATGAGATCATGGAAGATAAGCAGTTCTGAATGCCTTTGGTGGGTGGATGTCATTGCACTAGAAACCAGTTCTACAAATACATCTGAAACTGAGCTAAATAAGTGGTAGCTTAAACTGCTAAGATAAGTGGGGCATGAGGCTCTGGACAAGTAAGGTAAGGCAAAGGTTGCTATGTCTTAATGCCTGCAGAAGACATGAAGGTCAGCACCTTCAAATTTTGGTGATCTTCACTGAATGACTCAAAGGGATATTTTTTGAATAGTGACATATATTTGATTGCCATGAGGGAATACTTAAGACTGAATCTGTACTCTAAGGCAGCGGTTCCCAACCTTTTAAAACATTGTACCCCCTAGAAAAATTTGAGCTTCACATGTACCCCTAGGCCAGTGGCGTGCAGAGGACAGGCGATGGGGTGGTGGCCCTGGCACCTAATAGATGGGGCATCTAAATGAGAGGTCGAGTATAGATATACGATATATTAGTTGCAAATTTTAAGAAATAAAAAATGCAAAAAGTTTTTATTTGACCTGGGAACGTTTTTCTGCTCGTAGATGGTTTTTCGCTTAAAAAGCGGAAAGATTTTATATGTGCCGTCCCTATTCCAGAAAATGCTGGCAACGATTTTTTATTTCTAGAACAACTTGGTGCACGTGCATCAACCAACCAGCCACTGCCCTAGGCACTTACATTCCCCCTCCTCCTCCCCCCATTGCCGTTGCCCAACTCACTCATATTTTTCGGCATTTCTTTGTTTATTTTATAGTTTTACGAAAAATGGTGACAATCTTTCTTAGCCCTCAGACCTTCTTAATAAGCTGGCCAGTTTTAATACAATGGCTGCCAACCCACGCTACATGCGTCTAGGCCATTTTTATTTTTGTCACGTTCATTTTTTTTCTGTCCACCGAAAGAAAGAGGCATTTACTGTTTGCGATAGCATAGATCTGTCTTCGTATCAATTATTTTTTTGTTTTGCTTTGCAGTTTTTTTAATTCTTGTTTTTATTCGCATACCCCTGACAGCAGCTCCTGTACTCCTAGGGGTATGCATACCACCGGTTGACAACTAATGTATGAAGTGATAATGAATCCATAGTATAACCTTAATCCAAAAGTACAGTGTTCTTTTCCAAGCTTTGAATTCCATGTCCAATAAATATCCTAACTGAGGCACTGCAGTCTGTCTCTGTCTGTCTCTCTGCTTCTCTTTCATAATATTACTCTTCTTCACATGGCTTTTAATTGAAGCTGTTTATGTAGAAATATTGTCTGGCATCTGTATTGATTTCTTTATTTCTTTTGAATTTTTCAGATGTCAGAAGGGAGGAATGCTAGAATTGTTCTACTTCACTACAAGCATCTGGACATACTTATACAGGTACATTTTGTGATTATCATTTCCAGCTTCTAGTGTTTTTCTTTTGATCTGCTGATAACTGATGTTGATGTTCTTGTAATGAGTAGTTTTAAAGGAACTAAGAATGCAGGTGATTCAACTTATAATTTTGATAAATCGTTTAACTAATATTTGATTTTTAGTTAATCTTGCATTTTAGTCTTATTACCAGTTTTGTGTAAAAACTAAACTCATTATTTGTTAATGTCTGTCGGGTTAATAATGCAGAAATCCCTGTCAATATTTTTCTGTATGATGTCTTGAAATTTTTACTGTATAAAACTAACATGATGATACATTCATGCAACCCTCATGAATATGTGATATTAAGCAGAGTTGAGCATCTAGAATTGACTTCACTCGCATGATAAAGGTTTTAAAATTTTAAATGATCAAATGATCAATTTGCATATTATTGACCTATAAAGTGTTAGTTGTAGTGGTATATTGTTCTCAAGAATATTGTAATAATTACAGATCTTAAAATGACCTTCTTAGTTGTAGCCATTGGTCTCTCCTCATGTCTAGTAGATTGACTAGCTACTGTAGGTTCAGTACTTGCATATCATTTGTTAGCTTATTGAGCTTTTATTTGGCTCTTGAGACGCCTACAAGTAGATGTTTGACTAGTCTTTGTTAAATGACAAAATTGAATTTAATTTCAGGTCACACTTTTATCACAGGGCAACAGCCATTCACTATTTGAAATCTATAATATAAGGAAGTATGCCAGAAAGCAATGGGCCATTTTTATCATGACAAGTTCAGTTAAAGACAATCTCTAGCAAAGTCATTGATGTCTCCAAAGCTGGTCTAGGTCTATGACCTATCGGTAGGTCTAATTGTATGGGCACTGGAACAAAGTTATTGCATGAAAGATTATCTTGAGATCAGTGAGCACTTTTTTGTGTTTGTCTCTACGAGAGGGATGTACAGAGGAAAGGAGAAAGAAGAGTTGGGATAGAAGGCAGAGAAGGAAGGAGAGAATGAGGGTAAGGGAGGGTGGGTGGATGGATGGAGGCCATAGAATACATTGCTGATGGTGATATAAAAATGAAGGAGTCAGTGACTCTTAAGGGACAATGTTCACTGACCCATTTGTCTAGGCTGAGATGATGTAATGCCATGGGAAACCTGGTTCTGGTTCAGACAGTGAAGTCAATTCACTCTTTAACTTGGGATGAGAGTTGTTTTTAAAACTGTTATGTCAGTGGTGCATCATTTGGTCCTTGGTTTGATTGACCTTTGACATGTAAATTTAAATGGAGTAATTTTGGGCTTTACAGTTACTTGCAGGCAATGTTTGTACAGACTGTTACCGGTATGTTTTGCTATGTCATATGAGACCTTTTAAGACAAGAAGGAGTAGACATTTGGGCATTGATAAATAAATGTGAAAGCATGCAACATGATTAATTCCCCACAAAGTCATAGTTAATGCTCAGCCATAATATCCTAGGTTGATGAAAAATGTCAATTTCAAGTGAATTCAGCATGTCATGTATTTTTAAAGCAGTTCATATACAGTTATGCTTGCAAAGATTAAGTTTTTAACAATTTCAGCTTGGTTGCCTTATAAGGATCTGTTCAGTCAACCAACCAAGCATCCACAGTGCAGTGCACCAACCTATGTACAGTACACATTATGATTTCTCATTTGACAGATGTTACTCGACTGAAACTGCCCTGTAATCCTTACTTGATTACATGTATGATAGACTCAGTGGAATGAGTGGATTACAGCATTAATATAGTTCTTGATCTGTCTTCTGCCTTCAACACCCTTGATTGCTCCATCCTCTTACACCATCTTCAGCACTGGTTTGGTTTATCCACTCTCCATTGTGCTGGTTCAGTACCTACTGTCTGCATAAATGGAGCGTATTTAAGTTGTGAGGTTTCTTTGACCTCTTTTTTTACTCTATACACAGCCCCTCTTTGTTCTTTGTAGACTAATCATCACATAGACTATCCATCATCTACATACTGATGATGCTCAGATTCTAATTTCATTTGATAACTCTTCATCATATTCTTCACTGAAAGCCCTTTTTCAAATATTTTCCCATATTCAGTCCTAGCAATTCTAATAAATACATGTCTCCATTGGCCTCCCATTAAAGAGAGAATGCACTTCAACATCTGCATTGGAGTAAATACAACTCTTTATTATAATGGATCTAACTGCTCTTATCAAAACTCCCATTGCAAGGCAAACAGGCAAATACACTCGACTTGATCTCACTTCATTCGCTCTCTCTATGCTCGGACAGTTTTTGACACTCATGCTTTCTTGATGATCACTCTCAGACTCTAGAACTCATTGTTGCACTGCAAATTCAATATACAATTTTAGAACTAGACTAAAATCATGCCTTTTTGACCTGCCTTATCCACCATAGACTGTATTCTGGTTGTCAGGTCTAATTTTGTGGATTTGACTTGGGTCTAATGTTATTAGGATTTGGTATGCTATTGGCTGATGCTTCTATGCATTTTGAAGTGGTGCTATAGAAGTCTAAGATTAGATTTGATGTACTGGAGATGAAAATCATGCAGAAGTCGACTAGTGCATATTACCCTGATAAACTTGGCTTTGTTTCCTTCATAATTTCGAGTTTTCTGGTAGATTTTTTATGCTGGTTATAATTAAAACTTTAAAATTTTCCAATTACATAAAGTTTTTGAGAAAAGTCTTTAAAATGTATTATTAATAGTGACATTTTAACCCCTTAACTGTGTGTCTTGAGTGCAACTCGTCCACCGCTATCCTTCTTTATTTGGGCGTCCTAAGTGTGACTTGTCCTGTACATTTTGTAGTCGTTTCGTACATCAGGCTCAAAGTATCAGACTCGTCTTATGCTATAAATCGCTTTAGTATCTATCAATTTGCTAGATGGCACCATTTTTATAGATATTTTTGCTCTATGTAAGGAGGAATATATATTCTTTAGACCAAGGGGTCAGAAATTGGGCTATGGTGCATTGAAAATGGCGTCAATAAAACGACATGCTCAGGTTATAGTTGATAGATCTTTACCAAATGTTGACCGATTTTCAAATTTTTTGATTTTTTTGTTCCACTGACATTCGCCTACAACTTTGCCACTCACCAAAGTGGGGTTACCACTGAAAAATTTTAGCTACAAAGCTTCAAAAGAAATTTTGGGAGGGTTCTATTTTAGGCCATAGAGTAGACCCTACCCCCAAATTTCTTTCTTTGGCACTGGTAATTAGAAAGAGGAGTAAAAAGGCTAAACAATGGCATGTACTTCATCTTCCTAGCCCTTATATAGCCTGAGATATAGCAAATTTTAAAAAATAACAAAACTCAATTCATCGCTAACTTGTGTTGCGACAATGGGGTGTTCGGGTTATAATTTATATATCTTTACCAAATGTTGACTGATTCTCAGACTTATTGATTTATTTTGTTCCACTGACATCCCCTACAACTTTGCCACTCACCCAATTGAAGTTACTACTGAAAAAAATGTTCACTACAGAGCTTCAAAAAAAATTTGGGGAGGGGTTCTGTTTTAGGCCATAGAATGGACCTTACCCACAAATTTCTTTGTTTGACATGGATGGTTAGAAAGAGGAGTAAAATGGCTAAACAATGACGTATGCCTCATCTTCTTAGCTCTTACATAGCCTGAGATGTAGCAAATTCGAAAAATTACAGTTTTTATTTTTAAAGAACGTTTTTCCAAAACATAATTTCTCGGTATGGTGACGGCATCTAAAAATTTAATCCCCAGTAAAGGGGTTAATGAATATTGGTTGTTTTTCTAAATTCTGGTTTTTTTAAGTTAATATCAATAATTAATTAATTGATTATGCAGTGATGATGATTAATATTATTTATACTTTCACTGTATAATAGAAAAGTGTAACTAGGAAACTTCAAAAATTGGCATACCCACAGAAAGGAAACGATGCATTATATTTACTAAGTAAAACATAAGAAAATTGGAACGGGGTGCAGACACATTTTAGAAGAGTATATTATACAATATACTATACATACATGTATGTGTGTATAGTATATTGTATATGTAATTACACATGTGATTGTGTGATTGAATACTCAACTAAAGTGAATTATAGAAGCACTATGCACAGTTGGTGAAGTAGAGGAAAATGAGAAAATAAAGGAATATTTCTGTGAATGAATACTTTTCTGCAGTCTTAAGCACAATTCCTTTCTTAAAGATTCTGTTGTATCTGTTTCTTATTTCTTTATTTCATAATGTTTCAGTATTGTCTTTGTTTTTATTGAAAATCCTTCTAAGAATTCCAGAATAATAGGTAATTCACTTAATTACTGTGTTTAATTGGATTAAAGATATGATTCTACTGTTGACCTTTTCTATTATGCAGTACATTTAGAGTTGCATTATTGCTTATTTTGATGCAATTAATTGACAGTGCATATTTAGACAGAATGTTGTCATGGGATTAATCTTCAGCTGTTGTTTCTTCACCCTAAATTTAGTTACATGTTGTGAATTTGACTTAAAATGCGTGAAAATTATTTAAAATATCATTTTAGATCAGTGTCTCGCAAACTGTGTGCCGCGGCACACTAGTGTGCCGCTAGAGATTCCAGCTGTGCCGTGAAAGAATTTCAGAATTTTACTATTATTTTAATTTTTTTGTTCCCTTCCTAAAAATTTTGCCGGATGAGCAAGTGTAAAAATGGCATCATATATAGAACCTCACACCAGCCTGCAGCACAGCCTACAATACAATATATCGGACATCCATTTTTTTATATAACGTTGCGCGCGCAACGATGCAACTGCCAGAAATTAACGTCTTTCGTTGACGTCACCGTCCTTGCGACCTTTACAATGTAAAAACAACAGCGTCTGAGCGCGCACGGATACATTTGACCCAATTACCGTTTTGAAATTATTACATTGCATGTGTTGAGATGTTGCAATAGTAGGGTAACTATAAGTATAGTAACAGTTGAATTTGATGCTTTTACCGAGATTTAGCCCTATGAAATTTGAAATGGATAAATTTTTGGCAAGATCTGAGAAAATGCAAGGTGAAAACGACACTAAGGAAAACAACGGCGAGAATCTACAGTCTATGAACGTTACTTTCGCGTTTGTTACATCTACATATCATTATATGTGACTGCAGACCCGGCAGTTCCTTAATAAAGAACACTCAATTTAATAAATTGTTGGTTGGTTTTGTAATTTTATGAAGAATGTGCCGTGAAAAAAATTTGTTCTGTTTAGTGTGCCGCGAGGTAAAAAGTTTGCGAGACACTGTTTTAGATCAATGTTCAATTCTCGTAGACTTTGGGGGTTCAGTTCTTCACTGGTTGAGTGTCCAGCTCACCCCATATATGGGCAGACAAAATTTGGTTGGGAGTAGTATGACCCCCAGTGCTTTTATGAAATATTGACCACAGGTTGAACAGCATGCCATGGTTGCAGAATGTATTTAGATAGTTGCATCGGACATTACATGTGATGATATCCTTTGCCATTGCTGATGATTGCTGTCAAATGCATAATGTCACATGAAGCATAATGAGCACAAGATAATCATAATGAGCCTGTACTGTGAAATGTCAGCTTCATGTACTGTGACCAGCTAGGTATATGTTCAGTATTGATTTCATATGATGCTATATTGTATTGGATGGAGAGAGAGCTGGCCATTTAAAATCAAGTCAACCACTATAGAGTATATGTAGTGCATTTCCTTAACAGCTGGGAAGGCTTTTAAATTCCTGAAATTTTCTAAACTATGTTTTGAATACAACATTTAGAGGCACAGTTCTACTTTGTAAATATAATAATTTATAATTCTGCACTGTGAAAAGTTTGCATATCTTTAATATTGTTAAGTGTTGTTGCCAGGTTCTGTTGCTGAATGTTATTTGTCTGTCTTTGTGCATTCCATATGCTGTAATGTTCTCTGTTGACAGAAACTCCACCCTATCTGACTGCCCTCATACAGCATTAGTTTTACTTGTGCATCAGTTTAATGAAGGCAAGGAGGGTTTCCTGCCTTCTGTTTTGATAATTAAAGCAGGCAAACTTGGCTGCTGCTGAAGAAGAGACAGGCTGATAGAGAGAGAGAGAGAGAGAGAGAGAGAGAGAGAGAGAGAGAGAGAGAGAGAGAGAGAGAGAGAGAGAGAGAGAGAGAGAGAGAGAGAGAGAGAGAGAGATAGGGGCGGGGATTGGGTGGGACTAGATGAGTATGCATTTGCTAGACCTGTGTTAGATGTTATTTCTGCTTTTACTTATGACAGAGATTTGATTATGATGCATGGCTTCTAATAATCTGAGACTTTTGCTGCATTTTAATCAGAGTTTCTTTCTCTTAGATTTTATTAAATACATTTCATGGTTATAATTTTCTTCTTAAAATTTGAATTCTTACACAGGAGCTTTATTTAGACTTTCTGCAATGAAATCGAATGCTGAATTGGGAGTGCTAAGAGAAAATTAGATGGATCAGCCAGTTATTGAATTTTACTTTCCTGTTTAATTTACTTAGATTTGAATGACTTGTTGATTGCTGATAGTCATGTGCTTGGTTCTTGGTGCTCGTGAGTTGCTGGAGGTACTTGGGCTGATGTAGAGATCATTGATGCCATGATGACTTATTATGAATAAATGCTGCAGATTGCAAGAACTGCAGATGAATCAGAAACTTTTAATAATTTGGAACAGATGTTGCTGCTTTCCTTGCCACAGATATTCCTCCTGATTACTCTCTTACACAAAATTCTGAAATTCTTAGCCACCCACGCTCTGTAGCAGATGCTCATTTCTGACAAACAGAAACTGAAATATAAAATCTTATTTGGTGATTTATGTGAAATCATCACAATAGTTTTTTCATTGTTGATGAGTTGTCCTGTTGATTGGTGGTGCCGTGTCAACACATTCAATATGCTGACCGAAGTCGAGTATGTTTTTTAGAGAACTTCTTAAGCCCTGAACACACTGGTTAATTTTTCATCCGGAATTCAGCTTCTGAATTCCACAGAAATTCTCTCCTGCTTTTCCACCAGTGTGTCTTGAATCTGCCAGGACACAACATTCTATTTCTGGTCAGCAGACCAGGAAAGGAGCAATTGGATTGGCTGGAACAGTTGCTAAAGGAGGACTTCATTTTCTTAGTCACTTTCTCTTTATTGCCAGTTCAGCTGTCAGTGTGGCAGAGCAGCCAGTTGGCTTCAGACTATCCGGAATTTATGAGAGGTAGACTCAGCTGGCCCTAATTGAACCTGTGGCTAACCCAAAGGTCCAAAAATATATATAACCAATATAGATTTTTAAGAACAGGTGTAATATATTTTTATATTCATCTTTATGTTGGCTCAACAAGGCTAGAAATGTCATGAACAAGCTAGACAAGATATGGAAAAGCAACCAGCTGTCCTGTGACACAAAACAGAGAGTAGTGTCCACCCTGGTCTGACCATTAGCCATGTAGGGGAGTGAGAGCTGGATGCTGAATAGAGACCTCCAGAATCACTTCCAAGCTGTCAAAATGGCAGGGATATAGAAAAATCGGTACTTGTTAGTTATCTGCTACCATTTGCCAACCGGGTTGTTAACCCTTACTAACCCTTACCCTAACTCTAACCCTCACCCTAACCCTAACCCGGACATGAGGACTGCTTCTCGTTCGTCGGTTTGCTGAGGAATTTTAGCCGTCCTCTTCTGTTTCGCGTCGTTCTGGAATTATCCATCCCTGAGGGCTGGACGCCGCCATGTTGGCTATTGTTGTATGCGACGGTGATCAAGACAAGTCTCCATTACGTGAGGACTGCGTTCCGCTCTTCACGTGTCGTGCCGTCTTCTACCTTCCACGCCGGTCTGGAAGATAAGTCGGTCGCTTCCCGTCTAGAGAAAGTCAGTCATTAAGTGACTGCCGGGGACGCGGTTGACTGTGGTTCTGGGCGCCGCCGGATTTTCCATCTTCGCCGGAATTTCGATGACGGAACTAAAGGAAGACCGCTTCTTCAGGAACCTACCGATTGTTGCATCTGCGTGGAGAACTCCTACTACCAACTGGCGGATTCTAAATCATCTTCCATTCCTCGTTGGCATGTCAATGGGGCTACAGTTTCTTTGAAGAATGGCTAAAGGACTCTGACTTCTTCACGGCAGCATGTTCTTTCCATCATCACAGCAGATTTTAACATCGCCACCTTCTCACCTTCATTGACATGTCAGCGGTGTCAAAGCGCTTTTGATTTTGGATTTTAAACCATGCGTACAGCGCTATATAAATTGTCCTGGAATAATAATAATGGTCCACAAAGGTGCTTAATTAACCCTTTAAATCTTCAACCAGCCAAACCCCCTATACAGTTTAAAACCCACTACTGTATAATATCTATGCACTTGCAGTCAGAGGTCAGCATGTAGGAAGGTTAAAACTCAAGATTCCCAAAGTTACCTGGCCCAAAATATTTGAATTTATGCAAAAAATCATCTCTTTAAATCCTGGGTATTTACCAGTAAATTTGCCTCATGTGTAAACAGCAAGTCAAATGAATGTATGTAAAATGATCTTTTAAGGCAACTGTACTGTCTGTGTACTAGTGATCATATGTATACAGACCCCCGGAATTCCCACGGATATTTAAATCAATGATATCATAGCTAAAAATGGTGACCATTTAAATCAGCCCTTTCAAATTCACCGCCTACGTAAGCAACCAGTATAAATGTGCGTATCTTTGAAGGAATTCAACTCTGCCTCAGATAGAAACATCAATAAACTTGAGAGAAATAGGAAAGAGACTTTACTTACCTCATGTAGCTCCTTTTTCTATGAAGCCAACTTCCTTTGTAACTTAGACATGTCGAAACGAAAAATGGGCGCCTCTAAGAGAAAAGCTATATCTCCACTAAATGTAATCCTATTTACGAAATTCTTGATGTATTTTGTTCCAATTACATTTACCTACACCTTCCAAGGATGTATTCTATCACCAATACTCTTCAACATTATATTAGATTACATCATGAGACGGATTGAAAATACGAATGGGTTGGGAAAATCTCTAAAGCCAGGAAACAGGTGATTCAGAATATGCTGATGATACATGTCTAATAGCGGAATGCCTCTCAAGGATTGTAGAGTTAACATTGGCCTTAATAACAGAGAGTGGAAAATTTGGACTAAAAATAGACACTAATAAAACAAAAATTATGCCAATTACAAAAAAAGTTGGAGAATGGCCAATAGTAACACACAATGGAAAAGAAATTGAAATAGTGAAGAATTTCGTTTACTTGGGAAGTGAACTGGAGGCAAAAGGAGGCTCAGACTTGGAGATTAAACGAAGAATAGCAATGGCAGGATCAACCTTCAACAGGCTACATACCAAAATTTTCAAAAGACATGACATTGGGATGAAAACAAAACTAAGAATTCTCAACACTTGTGTAATACCAATACTAATTTATGGATTTGAATCTTGGACCATAAAAAAAGAATTGGAGAAAAAAATAATAGCAACAGAAAATAAATGGCTTAGAAGAATACTAAGGATTGGATACAAAGAACATATAACAAATGAAGAAGTTAGAGAGAGAGAACACTGCAACTAAGCATCATGAATGTAAATTGTCAGAAAGAGAAGAATGAAATGGACTGGACACCTACTCAGAATGGAAGAAATAAGAAACCCAAAACGAATTTTTAACTACAAACCAGAGGGAAAAAGATCCAAAGAAAGACCGAAAAGATGATGGGTGGATGGAATGGAAGGAAATCTGCACATGGCAGGGCTGAATCTCAATGGAAAAACTGATGGAAGACATCGAATGACTTTGGAAGAAATAGCAAAGGACTGAGAACTTTGGAAAGATGTCATGGAGAAGTCAATAGCTGGACACAGCTGGAGGACGAAGACCTGACCTGACCTGACACCTTCCATACTCATCAGAGATAGTTCGCCATTCAAAAATGTTACAGCAGAGCTTTAAAATTTAAAAAAAAAAATTTGTTGAAGAGGGTCTGTTTTAGGTGTGAGAGTGGACCTCCTTGCAAAATTTTACATTTTGCATGGCTGGCGGAAAGAGGAATTAAAATGCAAAACAGTGGTGCATATCTCATCCTTTTAGCTCCCAAATAGCCTGGGATATAGCAAATTGAAAAAAGGTACAATCTTTGTTCAAAACTGATATTAAAGCGACAATTTATCCAACAGATGGTGCTCGGGGTAGGGAGTCTATATTTCAACCAACTATGGTCCTATTTATGAAATTCTTGGTTTATTTTGTTCCAAATACATTTCCCTACAACTTTGCCGCTCACCAAAGATAGGTTGTGACTCAAAAATTGTTGCTGCACAGCCTGGAACTAAAAAATTTTTGGGAGGGGGTGCTGTTTTAGGCCAGATTGTGGGACGTCATCTCATTTTAAAAATTTGGGCACTGAGGTGGTTAGAAAGAGGAATAAAAATGCAGAACAGTGGTGTATACCTTATCTTCTTAGCTTTCAAATAACCTGAGCAATTGCAAGTTGAAAAAATCCAATATTATGTGAAAATATGCAAAAGTTCTGTGGTTCAGGAACACCTCCAAACAATTTTCCTGTTGCTTCAAGGGTTAATATAATGAGTGATGAAAAGTGAGACTTTAGCAGATTTTATCATCGTCATCATCATCATCGTCGTCTCCACTTTGTGCATGCATGGCAACAATAGTTAGATACGAACCATTTCCACTTTGCTCTATCTTGTGTTAAACTGCATTCTTCTACAATTGTCATGTTCTTTGTTTCCAGATCTTCTTTGATGTTATCCATCCATCTTTTTCTTGGTCTTCCTCACCCACTGTCTCCTTGTACTTTCTGTGTATGTAGTGCTTTATAGGCCCATCTATTGTTATCCATTCTTTTAACATGTCCAAACCAAGTTAGTCTCCTTTTGCATACTTTATCGATGCTTGTTTAAGCCCTATATGATCCCTGTCTGTTACCTGATGTCTTAATTTCTCAGTTTTTTATATTTGCTTATTCCCATTATTTTTCTTAGTTCATTTCTGCAACCAATAACCTTTTTTTGTCTGTTTTTTTAGTGTCCAGGTTTCCAATCCATACATAATTTGAGGTATTATTAATATATTATACAGTTTCATCTTTGTATTCATGGTTAAGTTTTTGTTCCTCCATAATGTTCTCGTTCTTTCTATTGTTTGTAAACCTCTATTTTTATTTTCACGTCTTCTGTGTGTTTTTAGTCACTCTTGAGTATTCCTTCAACATACTTGAATGTTTAAACTTTTTCCAATATCTGACCATTTAGTACGATTTCTGCTTCATCGTTGCCATCCCTCGAAACAGCCATAACTTTTTTCAGTGTTAATATTCAGGCCAAATTTTTTGCTTGTATCATTTACTTCATTAGTGATAGTTTGTAGATCCTGGGTATTTTTATTCATCAGGCTGACATCGTCTGCAAGCTTCAAATAATTCAGGTCTTCACCACTGCATTTCACTCCTGTTTTTATATTCTTCTATGCCAGTCTAAATATGCACTCCAGAATTACGATGAACAGCGTTGGCGAAAGCATACAGCCTTGTCTTGTTCCTATATTTGTGATGAACCATTTGACTTGACCATTTAGCAGAGTTTATGATGATTGTGAAGCAAATGATTTACTTGACTTGGTATTCAGAAAAGAAGCTTAGTATTCAATGAACTTAAATTTCAGTTTCTTGTTGCATAGCAAGACTTGAGTTTTGAAAGACAAAAAGATTAATTTTGTGATGTGGTGATGAAATTTTGTCACTGAAAGAAATGAATAGCTGTGCAATTGTATATTTACTGGTAGTCTTTGGTATTCAATGAAATACTCGTTTCACATGTGTAATCCAGTGGTGTAGTGTCTAAGGTGGAAAGAAAAGAAGAAAAAGCTAAAGACCAAGTAAGATCTCTCATGATCACCAAAGAAGCACAGTGTGGTCAACTGTATCAAATGCAGCTGATAAATCTGCTGTGCCAAGCGCTGTGATTTTGCTTTGATGTAATGCAGAGAGGAATTACTATGAACAGCCAAAAGAAAGGCTAGTTTCAATAATGATAATAGAATGAAATGTATGGTGCATAGTGATTTGGCTATTAGAAATGTTGCTGTGAAATATTCAAATTTACATGATTAGGCACACTGCATTCAATATGCTTTGATAAGAACTTTGAATTCTTGATGGCCTCTGATTTGAGAACTCACTTGGTAAAGGAAGGCAATGTCATTTTCAGAGTAACAGAGGGACTACAGCACTAGTAGAAATAAAAGGGAAATTGACCACATTAGTTATTATCTGGCCTAACAGTTCATAGCATTGCTTAAGTATAGCAGATGACAGAATCATAAGGAGTTACTGCTTTTTGAAACAGACAAGAGAATCAGATAGATAAAGAGTCTTCACAACACTCAAAATAAACTGCCACATAGACGAAGGAAGTCTCTTGGCGCTCATGCACTGTATGGCCCTCTATGTGCTCAGCAGTCAGATCTAGTGAGAATTCAGGGCAATGGAGACAGAACAGGAAGAATGAATTATCATTTGGTAGAAGCAAAGTTTAATTGAGGTCAAAAGAGAAAATACAACTCAGCTACAACTCAGCCACATGACTGTGCAGCTTTATTTCTAATTGATGTCATTTATGAACAGCAATAGTCAGGACTGATGTCATTCCATTCAAATCTGTAATTGTTTAGCTGAACACTTGTAATATTGCCTGCTTGATATCTTGGCTTTCAAAGTGTACATTTCAATCAAATTGAAGTATTTTACATAATTGATTTTGTGTTTCTTGATGAAATTTAATAACAGGAACTGTATTTATTTGGTATCATTAGCATTTGCAATTTAACATATATTCATTTAGATATGATTTAAATTGCATTGTCTTTCTCAAAATAAAGTTCTAACTGTAATGTTTGATTGAAGGCAGGTAGTGATGGATCAGTGATATTTTATTTCTGTCATCTCACATATTTGATAAAATGCGCTTTCTGTTTTCAGCCAAAATTGTTGTCATCTGAGTTGATGGAGATGGCTGCCTCTCATCTGATGCTCAGAGAAAAAGATTACTTTGGTCTTTCCTATAAAGACGATGGGTTAGTTGTAGTCATTCACATGTGAGATTTAGTTAATTGTTAATAACTATTGACTTTGGTCATTACCATGACCATGGTACTGTAAAAGTTGTCTTGATGATGATGATGATGATGATGATGATGATGATGATGATGATGATGATGATAATGATGAATGATAATAATAATAATAATAATAACAATAACGATAAAAGTAATAATGATAATAATAATAAAACTAAAGGTTGTACCAGCATTACTCTAAAGATCAAATATTTAGCTCCCAGCAAATGGCAGTGCCGTCATGCCAAATATTTCAACAGGGTCACCACTTGATCACAGAAATGCAGATTTCTACCAATTTTTTTCTTACACTCATACATACTATACTGTTTAGCATACGAAAATTGCATTTGGCAAGACATTTGTTATTATATGCAACACCTACAGTTTCCATATCAGGTTTTGCTGCTTTAACTATTTATAATTATTAGTAACTGTACAGTGAATTATTTATTTAAGCAGCTTTGACTAGCATCAGATCATTTCTAGTTTTTAGTGTTAATTTCATATAATTGCTAGAAATTTAAATCAGAACAACCTTAATTAAATTGACTTAACTGCCTGCAGTAATTAATGCTTTCATGAAGATATTATATTGCAATGGGAGTGAACTATTAAGTTTCTCACTCCTCAAATGGGCAGTTAGAATGGAAGATAATGTTAGATTCAGTTCCCATATTTTCATTCACATGATGCTCTTTTGTGTTGCATAAGGTTTATTAATAAAGGTGCTCTATTCAGGTGTGCATTCACCTTGAACAGACCACTTTGTCTTTAGTTAATAACTGAATATAGAAAATCATCAAATGGATGTAGCAATGATGCTGTTAGATAGTTGATGTAAAGAATAAAAAATTGACCATTTTAAGTATATTTCTGTCACTTTTTAAATGTTGTTACAGTGAAGTCTTCTTTTATAATCATGAAGGAAATATGCTATAAGTAAATCCCAGACAGTAACTTTACCTCAATTGTTAAAAGATTTGTGTCTGGAATTATGCCAAATCCCCTCATTGCTTCATTTAATATCCACCAGAATTTGAAAGCAATTGGAATAATGGAGTGTTATGGAATGGCTTATTTGCCTAAATATTAAGTTGATTGGTCAAAAGATATCCATACAGCCATGATACAGGGGGTGGGCAGCCTACCAGACTGAAGGCCCTTTGTCTCATTATCCCCCATCCCTGACTGAATGTCTTTGCAGAGGTCACTGTCCCTTAGAGAAGAATGGCTAAGAATCAGGCCCCAATCACATCCCTGATCTCGCCCCTACCTTCCGCCCCTACCCATCAGGCCTCAAACCCCGTTCCATTTCTCTCTCCCATCCCTCTCTAACCCCATTCTCTCTCACCATCCCTTTCCCAATCGCCCCAACCCATCACGTTCCGCCCCTACCCCACCGGCCCAAAACCCCGTTCCCAAACCTACACAACGCTGTTCAAAACCCGTACAACCCACTTTCCTCCTCCCAAATCTCCCTTCCCTCTGCAATGCCCTGCCCCGTTATTATATATATTTCTTCCTAACCTCAATGCCTATTTTTTTAACTTTGTAGCTTCTATATAGCCTGCAGATTTCAAGATTCTCACAAAAATTTCACTTCTCCGAAACAACGGGTGCCTGTGTAGAAACACCATAACTCCCCAAATTGGGTCCCATCTTCAAAATTTTTGAATTAATCTGTTCCAAAGACACCAACCTACAACTTTGCCGCTGAACCTAGGGGGTCACCACAGAAAAAAAATTTTTTATTGACCTTTGAACGTATTTTTTGGAAGGGGGTTATATTTTGGCCTGTAGGGTGGGCCCAACCCCCGAAATTTCTTTTTTGGCACAGATGGATGGTAAGTACAATAAAAATGCTAAACAATGATGCAAACCACATCTTTGTAGCTTCTATATAGCCTGAAATATAGTAAGTTTAAAAAGTACATGTTAACAGTTCAAAATAACGTTCTTCTCCAAAATTAATAACCCAAGTTGGTAACGTCTTGTAAAAATTAATTCCCCCTTAAACGAGTTAAATTTTCAGACGCCGTCACCGTACTGCGGATTTAATTTTTGGAAAAGCGTTCTTCAGAAAAATATTGCTGTAACGTTTTAAATTTGCTATATCTCAGGCTATATAGGAGCTAAACAGATGCGGTGTGCACCATTGTTTAGATTTTTAATTCCTCTTTCTAACTGTCCGTGCAAAACAATAAAAATGGGAGTAGAGTCCACTTTACGGCCTAAAATATCACCCTCTCCCCAAAAACATTTCAAAGCCCCCTAGCAAAACATTTTCAGCGGTAACCCCACTTTGGTCAGCGGCAAAGCTGTAAAGGGATGTCAGAGAAACAAAATATACCAAAAAGTTTGAAAATCGGTTGACATTTGGTAAAGATCTATAAATTCTAACTCGATGACCCCAATGTTTGAACATGAGTAGACTATTATCGGTGAATTTCGCTAAAGTTTTGAATTTTGAGACTTTCCAAATTTTTTGAATTTGCTACATCTCAGGCTATATAAGAGCTAAGAAGATGAGGTTTGCACCATTGTTTAGCTTTTTTATTCCTGTTTCTAACCGTCCGTGCAAAACAAAAAAGTCCAGCATTTACGAACTTTCCGACAATCAAGTGAGAATGAGGAACAGGCTGTTGCTTGGCGTGCAAAAGCAGCACAGCAAACAAGAGAATCAAGCACTGCATGTCGTTCGACACTGCCAAATCATTACACTTACGCTGACTATCGAGTTTTAGAAAATTCATGCGAATGGCGTTAACTCGGTTGAAGGAAAAGGCCGAGTTGCAAAATGCTATGGCATTTGCGCAAAATTAGTGGTAAAACAGCCAATCTCTCCCGTCATTTTTGACGGGTAAACACCTAGTAATTTATATTTAATTTATGTTCTTCTATTGTTCAGTTCAGTTATTGTATGGTTTTCTTCATTGTCTGCTTTCTGACAAATCCACAATTTCTTCCGTTTTATCTGTTTCCTTTTGAAACCATTTGTGAAACATCCTCTTTGTATTTGCTTTGGATGTCTTATTTTTTTCACCAGGCTCTTGTTACTGTTCTGTCATTATTCTTACTGGGACTTTTGTGAGTTGAAAATAGCAATGGTACCTTCATGGGCTCTCAGAGAGAAGCTGACAAATTAACATAATAGTTTTTCATGGCATCTGCTGAATGAGGATAGTTGCCACTTTTCCTTCCACCTGGTAAGCACCTGATTTATGCAGTCACAACTGGGTTGATTGGGCTAGTTCATGGGACAGAAACAGCCCAAAAGTTTCTGACAACCACGGTTTCAATATCTGGCCTCACGAACGGCAGTCCAGCTTGACAGCCACTGGGCCATTGCAACATCTTTAATGGAATACTTTATCATGCATCGTGCCTCTTTCCATTATTACGCCATATCGACCATATCCGCATGTACTATCCGAGTATTTTATCAAGACATTTTGCTGTGTTGTTCGTTTATGGCATTCAGGAAATAGCTCAGCTGCATTTCGGGGGATAAATCTCTCTTATCTTCACAGTTACAGATTTTCTGATGCACAGACACTGCTGAGATCGTCTGAGTTTTGGACTTTGTAACTGAATTGTGGAAACTTTATATTGAGTAAAATTAAGTGAGTGTTTGATAGAGAGCTTGTCAACCATTAACCAATTCTGACTTTCTCTAAACAGGAATTTTAATCGAATCATGATTCCTTTGTCTGCATGCGCGCCAGGTTGGATAGAAGAATCCACAAATTACTTTAGTTGAATGTTCATGGTAACAACAATGAGCACAAGACACATAAAGCAGTGTTTAGCTTCAACCAGCTCCTGTGTTTGTTGTATGAATGTTTATTATTCTTTATTCAAGCTTTTGGCTCAATTGCTTCTGTGTTGAATTTTCATTTATTAGTTGTAAAATATTGGAAGTTCAGAATTTTTTGAAACAGTCCATAAATGCTGCATTCTTTTTTCCTTAAAGCTTATTGTCTATTATTGTGCTTTATTTTGATGATTTTTAATATTCTTTGGCCTATTGCCATAGTGCAAGGTTACATTTCTGCCAGTGGTAGCCTGTGTCAAGCCAATAGAAAATGATAAAATCAACAACATTGGTATATGCCATTGTCTAATATAAATTATTTGATGTTTATTTCTAGCATTTTGTCTTGACAAATATTTTACATTTTAGTTGCTGCACTGGTTGTTTGCTAAAATGTGCAGCAGAACAGTGAAGGATTAAATTTTGCTTATCTAAAACATTGGTTCTGAGATAATAAAAACAGCCAAAGCATGATATATAAAAATCATGTCAACAAGTTACTTACAGTATAAAGAAGTGGACTGGATATTCATAGAGTCCTACATTAGAAAATCTGGTTGTTTTAGAGCAGCAGTCAACATTCAGGTTTGGACCTAGACACAACATTTGACACTCAGAAGGTTCTAAAGTGGCCCCCACGAGGTCCTCTTCTGATGAAAATTAAAAATTCATTATATTTGTCACTGTTGTTCATGTGCATTCTGTATTGAAAACCTGTTCATTCATTCATTCATTCTTGGACGATTTCTATAGCGCTGTAACAAGGCTGAGGCCCACAACAAAAGCGCTTTAACATCTCAACTATACCCCAACCCAAACAGATGCGTTTTTAAGCTCTTGATGAAGTGTTCCGGAGTATCAGCCGTAGTGACGTGATCAGGAAGAGAGTTCCACAAGATAGGGTTACGGCGTGTAAATGATCTCTCTCCAAACTTGGCAGTCTTGGAGGGAGGAGGAACCTGAAGTTTGACCCTACGACGACGAACGGAGTGACGATCTCCTATCACTGCACTGCGGTGTCTTTACAAGAGAGGCGAGATACTCCGGACAGTACGGGTCATGCAGCACTCTGTACGTAAGCCAGCATCTCTTGAACACAATCCGCTCAGGGACTCGAAGCCAATGAAGACGATCCTGAGAAGTGGAGTTACGTGCTCGCACCAACGACATCGAACACGATCCTCGCTGACTGATTAAGAATAGACTGCAGGCGATCCAGTTTATTGACCGGGAGACCCCACAACACACTATTGCAGTAATCAATCCTCGTTAGCACTAAGGCCTGAACCAAGTGAAGCGACACCGGATACAGGTAGATAGCGCCGGACTGATCGTATTCTTCTCAGTTGAAAGTGGCATCGCCTGATCACATCATTTAGGTGCGGCTCAAATGACAGAGTACCATCAAAGAGGACCCCAGCAGCCTCACACACTCTGATGGGACAATGGCAGCATCACCCATCACGAACGGTTTACGACTCACTAGCGTCCTTCTCCGGGGGTGGTGTGACCCAGATAAACTACGTTTTTCCAACATTAAGGGCCAATCGATTTTCCTCCGCCCACTTCGAGACGGCAGCCAGACACCCCAGGAACCGTTCCCGCAGCACCTCCACATCACCTGGGAGGCAAGACGAGTAAATCTGGGTGTCGTCAGCATAGCTGTGGGGCGACAGTCCAAAGGCCAAAATAATGGATCTAAGGTCAGCCGTGTAAAGAATGAAGAGTAATGGGCCAATTACCGACCCTTCAGGGACCCCACACCCAACACTCCGCCCTACAGATAGATTCCCTCCGCACGTTACAGATTGCAATCTGTCAGAGAGATAGCTAACTATCCACCGCAGGGAGGAGCCACCCACACCGAATGATTTCTCAAGCCGATGAATGAGGACCTGATGATCAACCGAATCAAATGCCGACGAGAGGTCAAGAAGGCATAGGAGTGCAAGCCTCCCGTTCGACACATCATCGACCAGATCATTGAAAATCTTAAGGATGGCAGATTCCGTCGAGTGCCCTCGACGATACGCTGACTGGTCACGCGGCATGAGTCCATTAGCAGTGAGAAACCCTATGAGCTGCCTGTTAACAACCCTCTCCAGAAGCTTAGATAGAAACGTCAGATTGGAGACTGGTCTGTAACTCGCAGGCTCCGAAGGATCAAGACCCGGCCGTTTCAAATGAGGCCTAACAGTCGCATGTTTCCATGAAGACGGAAACTCACGTCTCCAGGACGCGGATAATAGCATACTAATGAAAGGGGCCAACAGCTCGATTGAGTCCTTTAATAGCCAAACGGGAAGCGGGTCAGCCTGGCATTGCTTGTTCGGGGCAGACCTAACCAAGGCCACAACTTCCTCAACGGACGGGGGGGAGAAAGCTAACAGACGGGGGCCATCGTGCACAGAGAAGGTCGCAGGACCAGCATTCGCCGTCCTGTCACGTATCCTTGCTATCTTCTCCTCGATGTGCTGGTGGAAATCCTCAGCACTAAAATCCCGGCCAGTACCACAGGCATTACGATCTTCTCCCCCCAGTAGCGCGTTGAGGACCCGCCATGTCCTCCTCCCATCTGACCCAGACCGACTAAAGGTCTGCCTCCAATAGGCCCTACCCTTAGCCTTGACCAACTTCCTGTACCGACCCAAAGCCTCCCTCCATTGAGCCTGGGCCTCCGGCTCCACATTAGAGCTAATGGCTCTCCGAAGCGACCTCTCTGCTCGGCGCATCCCGCCGAGCCTGCCGACACTCCTCATCGTGAAACGGACAGAAAGGCCTATCACGCGTCCTGATCTCAGTCATAGGAGCAAGTTCGTCAAGAATCCGAGTGATCGCCGAGTTATAGCTCTCAGCGAGCTCAGACGCTGATCTTCCGAGCGTCATAGGCAAACACAGCTCAGAAGACTGAAGTCTCTGTGCAAACACATTGGGATCGAAGACCTTCCAGTTCCTCCGCTTGACAGTTCTGTACACCGGAAGTGGAGACGACAAATGAGCAGACCAAAGGACCATCTTGTGGTCAGACAAACATGTCTCATCAACCCTGACATCGGAGAGCGGCCAATCAGATGGCCCGATAACCACATCGAGGAGGCCGCCTAGATCATGTGTCGGCTCTCCTACCCACTGTCTAAGATCAAACATGTTAAGGGTCAACCCTAGATTCCGACAAGCCGCATTAGCAGGCTCCTCCAAGTGAATATTAATGTCGCCAGCTATGCAGAACTTGCAGTTATAGGTCGCCATGGCCTCGAGCAGTGTCGCAAATTCCCGAAAGAATAGCTCGCTGATGGCCTGAGAACCAGGCCGATAAACAGCCACCAGCATCATTAGACCATTTGAACCATGCTCACCACCCACCCGACAGCACAGATGCTCAAAAGTGGTCGGTCTGAGCTTGGTGTCAACCTTCCGAATGTTAGTTCCCCGGCGAGCTACGATCACCAGACCACCATGGTTAACGAAATTAGGTCCAGCTTGAGCTAAGTCAGGGGCGGCGGCGGCATCCACAACAGACAAACCATAGCCACTCAACCTCTTTATCGCGACCGCTTCAGAGTCAAGATGCCAGGACTCCGTCAGCACAAGTAACTGCAGGTTATAATCCTCAACGAGACCCACTACATTCTCAATTTTACTCCCAATAGACCTAATATTTTGTAATCCCATCCTGAGTTCCGTGGACCGTTGGTTGAGGTGACGTTGAAGCCGTGGGCGCACCAGCCCAGGCCGATCATTCATGCCGGTCCGGACCCTGCCCGGTTTGCCCGGATCTGGGGAACTGGAAGTCACCACCGTGATTGGTCTCGAAGACCAACTCCGCCCCGACTCCCCCTCCCGCCCGCCCTCCAGTGAGACGGCCTAGAGAAAATGTGAGCCAGTCGCCGGCGCAGAGTAGCCGAGGAGTGCACCTGAGTACACCTCCGTAACTGTAATAACTCCGCCCTCGTGTACCGAAACATCAACACAAGACAGGTGCGCTGATGTGCCCCGAAATAGCGCAATACGGTGACCAAACCCAGCCGCCAAGCGAGCGAAGAGAAATCACAATAACTCATAAAGATCAAACCTCAGAACCTCACGAATCCGCACCACAACTCAAAACACCTAAAAAAAAACGCGTACAGCCGAATCTCCGACCGCAGAAACACCACACCGATCGAAATTCGGTTGACGCTAACGCACTAGTCCCGAAAAAGACGATAATTTAGACGGCGGGCACACAACCCGCGAGCAGCTCTATGAAGCGCCCCCTAGCGAAAAGGTCCGTGCGTAAATTTGTCTACAAAAAATTTCTTTATTGTCTAAAAATTTCTCATTGTATGCACATTCTGTTTGTATGTATCTCTCTTCTCTTTCTCTGTCTGTCTGTCTGTCTGTTTGTCTGTCTGTCTGTATAATTTAACTCATGAGCCATTCTGGCTAGAAGATTTCTTATGATTAATTACCGGTATATTATATATTAGGGCTGCCAGTTTAATGCGATTTCTGCATATATATGCAGCAATTTTATCCGCATATTTAGGTATTTTTGTGACATTTTTGCTATTTTCCCAATATAGGGGAATAGATTTACCGGGGATCAGTGCCAGTTTTTTTTTTTATATGGATGCGAAACATGGACCATCACCAAAGACCTGGAAAGAAAAATACTAGCCTTTGAAAGAAAATGTTATATAAATAACCTGGGCTGTACTCGAGTCATATGGAGTGGACCAAAATTTGGTTAGACTGTTAAAAGACATCAGCAATAACTCAAGATCAGCAGTGCGAATCTGCGGAGAACTTGGAGAATGGTTTAAAACAAGCAGAGGGACAAGACAAGGAGATAACATATCACCTATGGTTTTCATCACAGACCTGGAAAGAGCAATGGACAAAGTCAAAGAACATGTAAAAGGCATAACAGTTCAGGGACTTTCATTTAACAACCTTAGGTTTGCTGATGATATTGACATCCTAGAGGGAAATGAAGATGATCTGGAAAACACGGTACAGATACTGAGCAATGAAGCTGAGCGCTATGGACTGTCGATAAACATTGAGAAGACAAAGACAATGGTGTTTGGCGACAAAGAGATCAAAAGAAAAATTAAAGTAAATGGAATAGAAGTAGAGAACGTAGAAAACTTCACCTATCTTGGAAGCAATATGACACATGACTTAGACTGCAGACAAGAGGTCACAAGAAGAGCAGCAAGAGCTCTAGATCAACTGATGGCAATGGATAAGATCTGGAAAAGCAAATCAATAAGCACTGAAACAAAAAAGAAAATACTCGAAACCTGTATCTTCAGCAGCTTTTATATGGATGCGAAACATGGACCATCACCAAAGACCTGGAAAGAAAAATACTAGCCTTTGAAAGAAAATGTTATAGAAAAATACTACGAATCGGATGGGTCGAAAAAATCACAAATGAAGAACTATACAGGAGAATTCAGCCCAAACAAACCATGCTGGAAAGAGTAAAACAAAGGAAACTCCAACTTTTCGGACACATATGCAGAATGAAAGAGGACAGAAAGATCAAAGCTCTAATGTTTGGAATAATGGAGGGTGCCAATAAGAGAGGGAGACCACACAAGGAATGGTGTGATGATATTGAAGAATGGTGTGGAAGCAGTTTACAGGATCTTAGTCACAGAGCAACGGACAGGAAAGAATGGCAGAAAACTGTGGAGATGGCATTATACACCAACGGGCGATGAGCCCACGGTTAATGATGATGAGTGCCAGTTTGGATGGCGTTTTTTGCTTGTCAGCCATTTTTTACCGAAAAACACTGGAATTTCCAGAATTATGTGGGATGAAACAGGAGCATAATTGGGAAATTTAAGCACTTAAATGGGAAATTTCTGCGTTTCCTTCACTTATTTAGGGCTTAGCATCACATATTTTCCAAAAAGTCACTGCATTAGACTGGCAGCCCTGATATATGTAATTTCATATGAGATTTCTGCAAAAGCTTACAGCCACTTAAACACAGGGCGGCCACAGCAGCTACCACAGCCTCTGCAGAGTGCTCTGATCTGGCCTTGGGATCAAAGTCTCATAACAAACAATCCAAGGTTATGAGCTGAACAAGGACCTTGTTGTTGGTCACCAACTCTGAACAGTATCCACCTAAGGTCCTGGGAAACATTGAATTTGCTTTCCTGTCATAAATCTATATGAGAGATTGACATCAACTGAGGAAGTTACTGAACGTGTTAAAAATGAACTTGAACAACAAATTCCATCATAAATATATATATTTCATTGCATCGTAGTATTTTAACGTTTGATACGTTGCAGAGTTGCAGAATTGTTTTCAGCACTCAGCACTTCAGTGTGCTCATGATCTTCACTGCCACTTAATGGAGTCTGTTTACAAAATCTGTGTTTAAGACTATAATCCTTCCATTATTGTTCATCTGCATGGTGTTCTTGCACTAAGGGTTTATAATAAAAAAAAATTGATGTTGAGATGATATGAGAAAAGGAATATAATGGGATTTTGTGCAGGAGCAGTTAACAACCAGCTTTACTAAAATTAAAAAGTTGTGAAACTGTAGACCCTAAATAAACACAGTACATTTAAATGTAAATACCCCTTAAAGTACAGGATTTGAAAAGGTACATATGCCTGTAGTCTGTCTGCTGCCCTCCCGATGTGTGATTTCAAGCAGCAAAGTTGGCTGTTGGCTCTTTTAAGCAGAGTAAAATAGCAACAGGGCACTAAAAAGCTATCTAATAATTCGCTTTTGCTAAATCAGTGTAACTAGAAAGTCCTTTAAAATTGTGTTGCTAGAAAGTTCCAAGTTCTTTGATATTATGCAGTGGTTATGTCCCTAGGCAAAATTTTGCATACATATTATAGGCCTACATAGGTTTTAAGATTTTGCTTTATGATTATAACTCTCAAAACTCAAGGTGCGTGTTATACATGGCTTAATGCTATACATGAGATAATATGGTGTTATTTATTATTATTATTATTTTATTATTACTGTTTTTAAAAATGTGTCACTTGCAAGTAGAGAACAACAACTCATTACAGACAAAATTAAGAAAATATTGAGCATGAACAGAGAATTGAGTAAACCAGACTGTATCAATAACACAGGCCAACATAGGAAAAGCTTTTTCGTAATGTTGGCCCTTTTTATGTTCCTTAACATTCCGAATCCGAAAATAGGCACAAAATAGCCGTATCACATACGTATTTTACACAGATGACAGAGGTTGCCAGCTTATCAAGTCGTTTGATTTGATAAGCTGGTGTTAGTTCCTCTTCTTGTTTCTGAATCATCTTTCTGGTTTGCTTGGGCACCACATAAGTTGTGCTATGTTTTTGTAAAAGATTTTAAGGAAATGGTCACTTAGGAGAAATAAATCTTTTAAATTTTTAATTCCAATGGTATGGAGCAAATGGAAAACCCACACTGACGACTGCTGTTTTTGCAGTGTCTAAGTCAGTGGTCTGACTGCAGATTTGAAAGCAGCAGTCCTCGACTGTTTGAGCAAAATGAATTGGATGATCTAGTAAGAGACTTATGTTTAATCAAAGAAGAAAGCTGAACTTCTTGGTTCCAGGTTGAAAGAAAAGAAGTTGCTTGCTCTTGGAGCATCTTTTTGTGGATATAGGGCAAGAGAGAAAACATTTGTTCCTTATTTCAAGAAAGAAGGTGATCTAGTATTCTGCAGCAATACAACTGAGTTAGTAAAAGAATTTGGGATCAAATACAATAAAGACGATTGGAGAATCTTCATTGATTCATCCAAAGAGAGACCTAAGAGCTGTTCTTTTGCACAATACTAACCTAACTCTTCATTGCCTGTGGCACTTTCCATTTATTTCAAAGAACGCTATGACAATTTGCGACCTGTATTGCAAAAAATCATATATCCCAATCACAAGTACCGGTAATCAATTTGAGGGAAAGTCATGCATGATGACTATTTGTACAGGCAAGTTTGCAGAAAATATTCTCTGAGTTGATAATTTTCTATTTAAGATATTTTTTAGCAAACTCTTAGTTTCATGTAGAAAGTATTGATATGTAGTGAAAGTGAGTGAATATTCATTAGGTTATACAGTAGGAATTATTTTTGCTTAGTCTTGTTAATTTCTTGTAATGCAGATTGGTGATTGTTTGAAGTGTTGTGTTGTAGATTATATGTCGAATCTATTTGTCAGTTGAGAGACATTATTACTGTTGAGCTGTTCTATCTTAATGCGAGGAAGTCCATAGCTGAGGTATATGCGCTGCATCTTTCTCTAGACATGTCTTGACATATAATTGAGAAATTTTATTAGCCTAGGATGGATCTTAATATGAAAATCGTTTGGCTGCATAATTTTTTTGAAATATGACTTAAAGAATTTTCATATTGAAACTTAACCCTTAAACCGCCAGAATCATGCATTGCATATAGTTACAGAGTATCTGTTGGTTTAAGGGTTAAAATTTCAAATCTTTTACAGTGCTTAATTGTTGCATGCCTTCAGTCATTGCCTTCAATGAGTAAAGATAATAGATGTGCATCATAATAACGCATCAAAACATGCTTCTTCTTCCATCTGCATCGACCTCACTCGATTTGTGCTAAATATGAAGAATAAGCCAAACATTTGGTCTCGACCGTAACCCTTTCCAGAATATTGCTATTGCAATTCTCTCCTCGTCAATCGATGAATTTAGCAGATAGATTTGTTTTTTATCTAAAACAAAGTGACTGCATCACACCGGCAACAATGTCTTTTCACTTGCTTCCAATGAGCAGAGAATCAGTTGCAAACTGTCTCTTGGTCCATCTGACTCTGTGCAAAGCTAGAGGCTTCTGCCTATTTGAGGCAGATGACAGTGGTGGTAGGCTGTTATAGTGGGATAACTTCTTATATCAAGAATTCGATTGAAAATGTATGGAGAGTTTTTATGGTCTAAAAGACTCTAAGGTTTTCACACGTGGAACATTTTTTCAAAGAACTCAGGTCATTGACACTGTAACTCACTTTAAGATGGACTTAAAACATTTCTGTGACCGGACTTGCGCTTACATTTGCTGTTTATCTTTTCTCATTAATACATTAATTCACTGGCACTGGATAAATTTAGATTCACTCTTGGATTTTAATGCTACTTTGTTATGTTAGTGTTCCTTATTGTGTTTGAATTTCTTAATCAGGAGCATCTGAAGTGTGACAGTGCTACAGTGTTTGACTTGGCTGCTTATGTACTGCAGGAGTCTTGTGGCAGTTACACGGAGTTAGTAAATGCAATTACTCATTCCTTGTCATTTTTGGTTACATTCCTTTGCAACTAATGTTGAACTGAATATATTACTTTTGAAGTAATTTGGTGTCAGTATTGTAAGTTTTGAGAAAATGTCTTTTACTGATATTTGCTTTCATCTTTATTAATTTGGAATTTGTTATGAATTGTATTTTTCTGTGAATATTGCATTTTCTACATTCTTCTGCATCTTTTAATCGCTGCACTTTCCGGTGTATTACTGAATGTCGTTTATTTTTGTCAAATTAGTTGACTCAGCAGATCTCATGATTAGACTTAAATTTTTATGCTGCTGTGTTTGAAAGCCACTCAAACCATACCTGTTTGTTCATTGCCATTTTTCTTCTTTGCACAGACATTATGACCTAAATACAAGCACTTCTGCTAATAATAACTGTAACTGCTATCAACTGTCCTTTGGTAATCATCCTTTCCCTTATATCTTGTCATGTGTTGTGTGCAGTCCGTTTTTACACAGATCATTCATTTTTACTTAATTAGCAAAGAGATAAATGCAGCAGTTACAACCAGTTAAAACAAATAATTATTGAATCTTTTAAATTAACACTGAACAGTAAACTCAATAGACAACTGATTGTAAGACACTGGCATTTCGTGGTCACTGACAAGCCATCGAGAGATAACTGAGTTTAGTCTTTAGCTTTATTGGCTTCAGATTGCTGGCCAAAATGACTGAAAATGTTACATTGCTTCGGAAGCACAGTGATGTTTGTTAAAAACTCTTCAAATACAAACACCTTTGAAACAGAATTAAATGGCCAGAGGTGATCTTAGGACACCTGAGACAATTAGAGGAATCATTTCATCCATGCAGCTCAGAGTATTCAATTAATTTTTATGAAAGAAAATTTTTATGACTGGTGCTTAAGGGCCTGGTGTTTTTTTTAATCAGAAGTTGTCGTTTATCATTGTGGCATATGCGCATTCTGCCAGTTTCTTGTATTCAAACTGCTTTTGATTATATTATTAGTTTATAAATTTAACAGGTATTGTTCATTTTGTGAAGTAAGGGTAACTAAATTTCATAACTGCAGTACAGAATAATAGCAGTGTGCTGAAGTTGGAGTTCCATTTCATTCAGAGTGCCAACAACCTATGAGTGAGGACCTCAGTGTGTCATGTTTGAACTAGGCATAGTCTAGGCCTACTGTTTATAGGCCGTTTAGACAGAAGTTTAGAGTTTAGAAAATTCTTAGCTCTTAAAGGTTCGTGGACTTTCACTGTCACTGGCCCTCACAGTTTCAATACAATGACTGGGGCCTTTACAGCCAATTAATTAATTTGTTAGTCTTCCACTTGTCACTGAAGATCACTGTGTGTGTCATGTCTGGCACATGTGCTGTGCATTGCCAATGCGTGGCCCTGGTCATTTGGCGTTGAAAGCATTTTAAGCAAACTTCTTCTTTGATATGCTATCTTTATTTTCTTTTGAGAATATCCTAATTTCAACGCTGTAAATTTTTAATTGACACGTGTAGGGTTGAAATATAGAATGCTTTTAAACTTTACAAAATCCAGTAGAATGTCTGCAGGTGAAGTGATTCATGTGTTCTGTTATTAGTTTGTCCAGTGAGGTCCAATGAATATTCATATGAAAATAAGTTGTGTCAGCTGAATTTTTTATTATAATGCTTACGCTGTTTTTGACAACTTGATGTCACAGAAGCCTTTTATTGCTCCACTGTTTTTGAGTGTACTGTTAGAACAATTTTAGCAAAGAGGCTCTTCCTGTTATGCCCGCTGTTGTTTGTGTTGAAAGGGATGCAGTGACGCGTTCTGATTTGAAATCGCTGCCTCTTCTTCCGGTCGGGACGCTCAAAGAACATCCTTCGCTTACGTTCTGGTCAGCCGGCATCTCTTTCTGTTTCAGAACTTTGCATTTTCAGTTGTTAGATTGTTGATGAGATGTGGAGATGAGGCAATATTTGTCAGTGGAAAGGAGTCTCTTCATTAACACCGTTAACAGTGGAAGAAAACTTAAGCTGAATTTTCTGCTTCTATTGAAAACTGCAATGGTGTCTTTAGTTTTGTTTTTCAAAGACAGAATTCCACACATTGCACTGCAATGCCAGGAAAATGGCAAAATATATGCCAACTATTGCAATGTTTTATCTTATTTTGACATATAAGAAGATGGCTGCAGATCTCCTATTTGGCAAAGTAAAAGGTCTTTAAGCTAAAAATATGCCTAATAGCCAGGAATTTGGCAAAGATGCCAGAAAGTCATTCCAAGGTAATAGTCTAGTTGCCACCGAAGTGTTCTGCAGAGAACTAGACAGGAACAAGTGCGCAGAATTTTGAAGCTTCCTTAGTGTGAGGAGCACAGCAGGAGAGGAATTAAGACTTAGACTGGTTGACCATTCTCGGCTGCAACTCAAAGGATTGGAAACTGCAGAAATTAACATGTGTTTATGTGTTTGGACTTATTGTGGAGAGTGCACTTAATTCAGTCTGCCATTTCATTGTTGTCACTATTTGAGACAATTTGCGTGGCAAAGACCCAAAGACCAAGATCAGTGACACTTTAATCGTCAAGTGATATGACAAGCACAGAAAACCAAGTGCAGAATCACCACAAACTGCCTGAAAATGCTGGAAATGCCATCAGAATTTTGGACATAAAACTTCATAAACATTATGTTATAATTGCTCAGACTTCATCTACTGTGTCTCTGCTAAATGAGACCAAGAGTAAGTTAATTTTTTTGCTGTTTCAATGTTTTCTTTAGTGAAGATCAGATCATTCAAAGGTACAAGAAATTAACAGGAATGAGTCGTGGATTTGCAATTACAAAGCAAGTCAATTTCTTCCATTTATAGTTATTGAACAATAGTTATTCTTGCTTTGTTTAATTATAGATCAATCCATGGGGTATTTTTGGTAGTAATAATAATTATCAGCCTTCTTTGTGTATTTGCCTATCATCATCATCATCATCATCATCATCATCAATGGTGGAGAAATGCTCATCCATGGCCCTTTCCTTTCTTTGGCCATGTGAATCACAGTTTGGGTATTAAGTCCATTCAAGAATATTGTCAATCCGTATTCTCTTTGGTCTTCCTCTTTCCCGCACCATCTGATCTTCCCATCATCGCTGTCTTTAATAGTCCTTTATCTTTCATTCTGCAAATGTGTCCAAATATATATTGATATTTTTCTGTTTATGATCTTGTCCATAACAGTCTTTGTTCGTCTCAGGTTTTTGTAAATGGTATCATTTCTAATCATATCTTTATAACTTATTCTTATCATTTTTCAGTATATACATATACTGATAGTTAAAGAATCTAGGCAATAATGCCTATACTCTGTTACAGCGGTTCTCAAACATTTTAGGATTTCTTGCACGGTGGTCCCTTAGAAATTTTTGTGCTGACTCGCAGACCTTATAAAATTTTAATTTTAAATTAAGTGAAATTAACACATAGGCTACTTGTTTCATCAATCGATTATTTAAACAGAAAATTGCAAATCTTAGTCATCAAATTTAAATTCAAATGGAACCGGCACTCTCAGAGCCATCAGTGTGTTTTGTGGTGTCAGTGAGATATCTTGAGAAAGTAATCTCTTTACGGTCTCCTGAAACCACTTGGTGGTCCCCTATGAGACCGCAGACTCCAGTTTGAGAACCACTGCTCCAGTCTTTAGGTAACTGCATTTGACTGTTACCAGTTTTTTGTTATGATTTAAACACTGAAATTTCCTGTATGCATTTTGTCAGACTTCAGCTGTTTTTGCATCAAGTAGCAGCTGTAATCAATGCTTTAGCTCCCTTTGCATAAAGTGTTAAGTACTGACTTCATATTCTATCTGCCATTGGTCAGTCATGCATATGGTCAAGAGTAATGGTCATTCATTGGACATTGATTGATCAAGTGCACTGTGACTATTTCTGTCTAGTTTCACAATTAACTCCGGTCTCTTACTCACCATACACAATGGAACATTTTAGTTGTGTTGCTGTTGACTGTTTTGCCCATGGGAGATTTATGACTAGACAGATGCCTACAGGCAACTAGCTGCAAATAGTGTGAATATTGCAGCAATGGTGAATCCAATATCCTCACTGTTATTTTTAGTTATTGTTTTGTAATTTTCTGTCTAATGTGTCTTGTTACTTTCATCGTGGTCTTTATAAGCCATTCAGTTTTTTATGTAAAGAACTGTTTGAAGAAATGCTTAGACAGCACTTTTATATACATGGAGCTGGAAGTGATTTTTTTAGTGTAATCTTTTATAGGATGTGGAGAGCATTATAGGACGTGGAGTGAACGGCAGCAGTGTAGACAGTAGACTGAAATTGTTTTGCTTCCATACACAGTAACAGGTTCTGTTGCATATCTGTTGCATATGCATGCCATGGGCAGACAGGGTGTCAGATGGACAGGCCATCATCAGTCATGCTGGTACTGAAGTATATCGAATTCTGTCATAATTTGATGTTATTGTTGTTTAAATGTTCAGTTCTTTCTATTTTCAGTTATATGAAAGTAGTTGAGAGTCTTCCATCTTATGGAATTCATTTCTATGAAGTCAAGGTAAAGAGAAACTCTTTTGTTTGTGAGTTTTTCAGTTGATTGGTTAGTCTGAATGAATTCACTCTGTTATCTGGTTTTTCTTTCAGTTGTTACTATAACAGTTGTGTATTTATTTTACCAGACATGTTGTTAACCCTCGCATCACTAAGCTTTTCGTAATGGCTTCTTCCAAGTGGTGTCATTCCCCTATTTATCTTGGCCAAACCTCTTAAATTAAACATTGTTATTCACAGTTGGGTTCTGCACTCAAAGTTCAACAAACTGGCATTTCATGCTGTTGTTGGTTTTGTTTACAAAGTGCAAGTAATTATTGGCCATTAAATATAACCACTCTGTAAAAATGTAGTGATTTTCAGATATCCACATTTTGGGCCCATTGAATGCTAAAGTTGTGAGGTCATTTGGCTACAAAATGTACATAAATGACAGTACATATATGTCTTTTGATGTGATGTGTTGAAATGTGTGTAAATGGACCCCATGCAGGTAGCTAAAAGCTCTTTAAAATATCTCTTAAGGTCTGGGAAAATTTTGGAAAAATCAAGGGGCGTGGCAACCACCCCTAGCAAGGGTTAAGAGGTCTCCAGCATCATTCTTGTCTTCCAAGACTAGATTAAAGATTGAGATGTAATAAAGTATCAACTTTTATGTGACAGGTTTTAATTAGGCAAGTTTCACTGTATTCTTTATGTAATTGTTGACTAATTGTTTTGATAGTTTCTGACTTTTAAGAAATGTACACATATTTTAAAACTTTAAGATCTTTTATTGTTATATTGTCATTTATTTTATCTTGTGATTCCAGGATAAATCAGGTCTTCCCTGGTGGCTTGGATTAAGTGTCAAAGGAATAACCGTTTATGACTTCAATGATAGATTTGTTCCAAGAAAGGTATTTGCTTTGTTGAGACCAGAGTTTTTGATATCAATGATGCTTGTAAAATATCTGACCATATAATAAATGTATAGTAACATGATAGCACTATTTACTACAATGTGAATAATTGCCAATTCTAATCATTCAACCAAAGGATGATGCATTTGTACAGAAAAAGTTTGAAAATTTATAAAATTAATTCATGGCTTCTGTCAGTTTGGAGAAGTTGTTAACAAGTTTCAAATGACTTAGATTATTACTTAATCATTCTCTGTTATTATAATGTATTGTGTCATTGCTTTAATGGATTATACCATTGATTTGATTTGAATATATTGCATAAAACCACCAGCATCCCTCTCTGAAACTCTTAATTTTGTAACTTAAAATTATTTAAGTTGGGAAAGTTATGCTAAGTTTCTTGACCTTGACTCTCTTACTCTTATACACTGAATGCCAAGACTAGTTTAGTGGTCACAGTTCTCCATTACTCCAACATCAGATTTTATGTTTAACACGCTCAATTGGCTGCCAATTTGTTACTGTTTTTCATTTTGAGCGTCTGCATTATTTCAACAGCAAACGTTTCACATTTCCTTCTTCGTCTACTTTCCACTGACTGAGCACTACATAACTCTAATCACAGGATTATTTGTTTATGTCTCTCGATCAAACTCAGTCATTATAATCAATTTGACCCTGTCCTCCCTTTGGAGTATATACTGAATGATTCCATATACCATCCCTTATTACTATTTTCAAAAGTTCACTACAAGGATTGACATGTTGATTCTTAGCTAAGTAAATCCTAACTCCAGGAGTGCCTCTTAGTAGATTAATAAGAGGCACTATATAGCTTTTAGCATTGCATTACAAAGTCTTGACTTCCAAGAGGAATGTTGGACTACTTTTGTCAATTGTTTTCTTTAAGACAGGTTTAAGTAAATGTGTTCTACTGAAGTAGAAATGGTATCACTGATTAGCATTATTTCATTGATATATTATTGAATTATGTTAGAATTGTACCCTTCATATTATAATAGCTGTTTTATTGATTGTCTTCATAGTAAGGTTGATAATGGTTAACCGGTTAACCGATCCTAAGAGCATGGCTTGGTCCTTTTAACTTTGACCGATTAACCGTAATTTAAATTTGACCTATAAATGATGCTAACTTGAGCGCCGGCAACATCAAAGCACTTTGATGTAAGCAGTGCAAGACACCGGCAAGTGTAGAGTTAATAGATTTATAGGCTTACTTCAAGGCTAGTTGTGGGAATGACACCTCACTACCACTAATGACTGGTTAACCGGTTATTTTTTGAGCGGTTATCTGGTCCTTTAATACCAGTGATTTTAACAACCTTACTTCATAGGAACGACTTTTTAAATTCGTATGGTTTTTATAGGAATATCCATGGAAACTGTTATTACATCTCTACTACAAAGACCGCAAGTTTTCTATACAGGTTCATGAAATGAAATCGTGAGTAATTATGGTTTTCTTTCTTCGACTTATTTACAAGATAAATTGCTTGGATGAAAGATTCTTTTGTTGCTGATATGTAATGTAATGTAATATAACAGAATATAATGTGACAGGATATTTACATAGCGCCTCTTTTGAAGAATCATGAGCTCTGTTGACAGACTCAATGCCATATTTGCTCCTGACATTTAGAAATAATTATAATTTATATTATCCTGTTTTTATTAGTTATACAGCAGAATGAAACATGAGCATGGCTGATTAGGCCTATATTTTCTCAGTTTAACCAATTAAGCTGACTACAAAAATACACAAGAAACTGAATGAATGGAAAGAAGTGGAAGAATGGAATGGAAAGAAGAGTTTTGCACTCAGCAGTCATAGCCTATTATTCGCAACATAGGCAAAGCCTGTGACTATTGTAACCATTATCGAGAGAAGCATTGACTGATTTACATCACTTTTGACAAGGGTGATACGTGGTGTGCCTAAGTGTTTTCATGTTTGTAATGTTAATTCTTAGTCTTGACAATTGCTTTATTTATTTGTCATCTGTTGCTGAGTTCCAGTGATATTTTTTGCACAGTGATGGAGTTTGCGATCGGATGAGTGTTGCTCGGTCCAGACGTTCTGTGGGTCAACAGAGTCAACAGGGAACCAGCGTTCAGTCGTGGTTTTGTGGCTCATCACAGCTGACGAAGTCAATATGGTCAGTGGCAGTGTGTCAACATCAGAAGTACGTTGAATTGCGAACCGCAAAGTCTAACAACAAGGTGAGACTTGATGTGTTTCTTACGTAGGCTGAAGCATTTCAGTTAGAAATCTAACACGACTCTGTCCACATTCATCAAAGCATTCAGTGGCTTGGCTGAATGGAAAACATTCCATCACAATTGCTGATCCTAAGCTGTGAAAATCAGTAAAGAAAGCACCTTCTCTTTACATTGATAAAATGATGTCTCTGTATAAATTTCCTAGTTATTGTTACTATCCACAGATGCTACACATTTATATGTGCAATGCCAAAGCAAGCATTTCTGTTCTAATAGGCATCACTTATTCTCATATGAGATACAATCTATTCTGTATGCAAACTGTATGCAGTTACTGTGGAGCATGCAACATAGCATAAGTAATGGCTAACATGTTGTGAGTTAGCAGATGAGAGGCAGAATGCCACAGCAACTGATGGACTCAGCTTTGTTATGGTCTTTACTAAATGCCTCAGACAGTTTGTGATCTTGATATTCAGTGTCTTGACCAGTTTATATGTTATTTTATTAATTGCTGCATAATAACGAACAAGATACTTGACTTCTCTTTATTTAAATGATTTTAGAAACTTGAGAACAGACACTACATGTAGTATGTTGTTTTGGACTCATACATCAATTAATGCGTGATTCCAATTGCAAATGCTAATTGGCTATTTCTCTGCTATTTGCACAACCATTATCAAAAATTTTACCAAAATTAGAAAAAACTGGTATAAAGCCATCTTGTCAGATTTTGATGATGATAATAATTTGTAAACAGACTCGTTAACTCTGAAAGATTAGTGTTTGATTAAATATTTAATGTCAGATTTAATGGATATAAATACCAGTGTCCAGTATGTTGGATTGAATTAGATTTGTGGATTTGACTTATAACTAGAAATGTAAATTTAGTAATTATATAATTATTTGAGCAGAGTTGTCCCTTAAGGGCACAGTCTTGGCTTCAGCTGAAGTTATTCAGCAGATCCTAACCCTGATCTGATTCTAAGACTTTTCATTTCTGGACTTTTCATCGCAAACTATTCATGTCAAAGATTATTCTCCTCCTGACCTTTCATTAACAGGACTGTTCAAGTGTTCTTCTCCGGACTTATCATCTCCGGACTATTCATCTAAAAACTAATAAAACTATTGAATAGGGTGTCAGGTGGGACCATCCATATATTATGTATTTTTTTAAGAATCATATTTTCAGACTCCCTCACCCCTGTAGCATCCCATACATTTTTGTGACCCTCCTATACATACATACTAAATTAGCTACTCCCGTTTGAAAAATAAATATTTAGCCATAGTCACAAGGTGTACAATGGGCTAAAACCATCACAGCTGAGAAAAGCAAGAAATATGTTTCAGTGAGAGTATGCGTGTGAACAATTCTCATGACCCATTGCTTGCCAATGAGAAAATAATTGTGCAATTTCAACCAGTCTTCTCCAATTTCTGACTCGAATTCAGTCTGTCTCAATGTCGTGTGTCTCAATGCCATGCAATCTTGCTCATATCTATTCAGATTCCAAATGTATGCATTTGTAATCATTTCTTTCATCCTAATTCCCTAGTGGCCTAAGCCTCTTGAAATCTATTCTGTATATTGTCTTGGTTTCACCAAAAGCAGGTCAAACCAGACATAGACATGGGTTGGGTCCACCCATGGGGGTTGGGTTGGGTTGGGTTGGGTCAGAAATTTCCATTTTGTGGTGGGTTTGGTTGGGTTAGCAGGTTGTTGTGTTATATTGTACAAATGTGTACATATTAATGATGTTTAAAATTACTACAAATTACCCTTAATCTGTTTCAATCTCTTTTAACAGGAGCAACCGGCAAATACAAGTTAAAGGCATCCAGAAATATGAAATCTGCTATATGGAATGCATTCCCGTTGGTCTATGAAATGAAAGAGGATTTGAGAAATTTTTATATTTGGGTTGGGTTGGGTCAAGTAACCCAGCTGTTTCCATGGGTTGGGTTGGGTTGGATTTGAATAGTGGTGGGTTGGGTTGGGTTGGTTTTTAAAATATGGACCCATGTCCATGTCTGGGTCAAAGGATGTCAAAGGAAAGCACTGATAGCATAGGCATTCTCAAATTTCTGAAGAGGTAGCTTCAGAAATTTCATTAACATATATTTTTACATAATGCTTCATATATTTTACTTTTCTTATATGTAATACTTCGTCCAGAGATGATCAGTCTGCAGATGAAAAGTCCTGTTAATGAACAGCCCAGAGATGAATAGTCCTTGAGATGGATAGTCCATGATGAATAGCCTGGTGGTGAATAGTCCTGATATGAAAAGTCCATAAACCCGATAAGCTGACTCCAAGCTTTTATGTTGAAATTGCCATAATCTTCATTCCACTGTAATTGTATGAGACCTATTAGCGTTGGTTTGTTTGAGCTTGCGTCTGTTCTGCATTTGCTATGCATTTGGTGACTCTTAGTTCTTGTGTTATCATAAGATGATTTTTCTGTGGAGTTCTTTATAATTGGGATGTTGAATCAACCATATAAATAGTCAAGCCTGAATAGGCTTCTGCAATCTGCATATTCAGTATCATTTTAAACATTGTTGGATATCATTATTTGCTATCTTTTCTTTTAATGGTTAAGAGTGTTTGTAGAGAAGTTTATTTGATTATATTTGTATTTTTAACTTGTTTTAATATTTAGGGAGAGGCTGTGTTAATTCGAAGTTTAACTGAAATTGCTGCAGACCTTACAAATAATTCCCTGAACCAGACTGCGTCTAATCTGAGTGATTGTAGCAGTTTATCTGCAATATCTCATTCGTCTGGGAGCAACTCAAAATCTGAGTGTGAGAGATTTCTTTGCTCTGCTTTTAGGCATTCATTGTTTGATCCGAGTGAAACATCTTGACTGTTTTGACTTAGTTTTAGATTTAAGACTTTGGCTGAACCTACTGATTAGTTTATTTCTTTTTTAAATCAGTCATTTTAAACTTTGATTAAGATTTATTAATGTCGTCTCTCATTTTTGACTCATTAATTACTTACCAGTGTTTATTTAGAGCAGTGTAACAGATATCCTGAAATAAACAGATTTGTCAAAAGTTTGTTTAATATTTCCATTAACTACCGGTAGATGCTGATATGAATTCAATACCTGGGATTATTGAGGCTGTTCATTTGCTCAGTTTGAATGAAATATAATTAGATTTGGTGATACTAGCAAAGGCTGAGCATCAATTGTTTTCTCACAGAATGAAGTTGTGTAAATGAGGAGCCATCTCAGTTTATTATTTTCCACCATCGATTGTTCTAATCATATAATGGCTGACAGGATAATTGTTATTATGATCTCTTTCAAGATTTAGCCTTCAATTTATTGCCTTGGGATTAGGATTGGGATTAGAATGTCAAGGCATCTAAGGAGGTCATTGAATTTCGCTTCTGTGTGCATATTTACAGAACCATTATTATCTCTGGTGTATGCTTTGTGTCAGGTATCTGTCATCTTACTGACTTTGCCAATATTTTGCCACTGTGAGTTCTCTTGATTGTCTTTTCCTATAAACAGTTGAGTTACAGTATTTGAGAGATGACTGCAGAATGAGTCTGCCCTGTGTTCTACATTGACGTTGTTTGGCCATTTGTTTTTCATTATGTTCAGAGCTTCGTCAATTTCTCTGTTTGCAATTTGTGTTTGGCAGTAAATGAGGAGACAATGGAGGCTTATCGAATGGCAATGCAGGAAATGTACAGCGCACTGAAGCAGAGAAAAGAGGCACTCGAAGCGCAGCTGCTTAAGAAGACGAAGCTCTTGTATCAACTCTGCGTTCAGGAAGCGGTCAGTTGTTGTTTATATTGGGGGATGTGTGTATTCAGTATCTTATTAAAAGGAAATTACGATATTTGTCACTGTTTTCTGCTGCATTTTTATTTACTGATGCTCGGGGACATACAGATTATGGTAAATAACTTATTCAGTGACTGCTGTTACCTGTAGTAAATGTTCCTAAATGTTTTTATGTTATTAGTTTATTTTTTTAACTGAATCTAATCTACTGACTGCATTTATAGGAATTGACGGGATTTCTTCCACCTGATACTCCTATAAATTCTGGAGATTCTCTTCCTATTATTCGAAGACGTGTTGGAGCAAGTTTCACTCTGTCGCCAAAGGTTCTTGAACGAGACATTTGTAACATAAGAAAGGTAGAAACACATTGTTAAATTCAGACAAATGTTTAACATTTGCTGAATGTAAATACAGATAAAATTGCATTGAGTTTTTTGATGCATTTAGTTTTTATGTGAATAATTTTGTAAAGCATTTGTTTTGATGCAAGTTCCTGTTGATACAAGATTTGTTTACTATTCTGTTTTGAGAACGGATCAAATGGTGAATCAGATGACGTTAATCAGCTGGAGTTAGATTTGGAAATTCAAGATAAGATCACTCAGGCGGCTTTGATGTTAGCAAAAGACAAATCAGTTCGACGTAGCATCCGTAAAAAGAGAGCTTTGTCCTACCAAAGAGCAAGCCAGAAGGTAAAAAGCAGTGTTACCATTTTTTTCAAAAACATATTAAGGTTTTTACCAAGAGAAAAATAATCACTTCTGTTTTGCCTGCAAATTATTAAGGAAATTAAAAGATTCTGATATTGGCTTTTAGCAGTAATCCATTCTCCTGTTTAATACAATGAATTTTTAGTATCTTATATAATTTCCTTTGTCCATTAATTATGTCAGTCACGCTACACGACAGATGTTGGAGGACGTTGTTGCCATAGATAGACAGCTAGTTGTCCCCCCTCCATCAAAGACAGCTAAATTTGGGGACAGATCCATCTCGAGGGGGAATCCCATACTTTGGAATGCCCTCCCCGAGGAAATTACCAGGGAGACAACACAAGATAGGTTTGCACAGAAACTTAAGACCCACCTATTTGAAATCTCATATCAGAAGTCTTTGTAAAGTGCTCTTGACTATGGCCTTCACCAGGCAGATAGCACTATATAAATTGTCGTTTTAATAATAATAATAATAATAACAGGGTTATAGTGCTCAGTAAGCATTACTTGCTTCATCCTTCATTTCTTGATTATCAGTTGTGATGCTTTTTAAAAAGAATGGCTGAAATTTTTATTTATTTCTTTAATTTGGTCTTACTCTCAGATGTTCTGTTGAAAATTATGTTTTCAAAGTGTGCTTACAGTAGTTTAGGTCAGTGAATGAAAATATCTTCTCTTATTTAAAGCTGAAAGAAATGGAGGCAAAGTTACTGGAGCATCAACTGCTGTCAGCCATCAGAAAGGACAGCACTGCAGCTCAGAGTAGTGTCTCTGATGAGCGTGAGTCTGCTAAATTATTTGTCTTTTACCTCAGAGAAAACGTAACATAAAAGTATTTCATACGGATTGATCCACAGCTGTCATCCATTTGAATCAAAACAGAGTCATTAACTTGATGACTAATTACGTTACATTCTTCTTCTTTCTTTCTTTCCTTCCGTCTTTCCCTTTTGGTTTGACAATGGGTCTGAATGAGTTCCTTCCACTTCTGTTAAGCACAAATAAACAGATCTGTGCTTCCTTCCACTCTTGTTGCTCTGGTCAATTGGATGAAGTTCATTTGCATTTCTTCTGCATCCTCTTTTAAGTTTTCTATCCATGTTTTCTTGGTCTTCCTTTTTCTCCTTTACGTTACATTACATTAACTTAAGTACAGTATTAGAAAATCTTGCAATAGAAGCTGTGCAAAATTTAACAGAAAACAAATTCCATTTCAGGAAGCAAGTTCAATCTTGTATTCATTTGCTTCAGAGTGAAGTTTAATTTTATTGTCTTTTAGCAGAGGATGGACAGTAAGAAGGCACAAGCATTAAACAGTTGAAGACACATCTGTTTAATTGTGCTTATAATAATTGACATTAATTGTAATGCACTTGCTAACATTGATTGATTAGGCACAATATAAATAGCTAATTACATTACATTACATTAATCTTTAGAAAGACGTATTAACATAACAGTATTAGAAAAATCTTGCAGATTTTTAGCAACAACAGGCTGATGAAGGTTCCCAACTGCTAACATAACCCTTTTACATGATGACAGTTCATCATCAGTGAAAACATCTGGTAGCTTCTTCTTTGAGTTGATATCCTTTATTCATCAAACATCATCTTTCTCGGTCTACCTCTCACTCTCTTTCCCTCTATTTTTTATTGCAACAACAGGCTGCAGAATTCAGAAGGTTCCCAACTGCTAGATTTTGCATCATCTGTCACCTTGGCTTATTGCATGATTTCTGACAGGATCCACTTTTGTAAAATACAAATTTTAAATGTGATCATTACATATTTGTTGTCTGTTAGGTTTAGATGACTCTTGTTGTTTATTTGGAAACAGACACTTGTTTCAATTACCAGTTCTAACAAATAAATACCATTGTGTCTAAACCAACAACAATTTCCGGAAAAATTCAGGAATTTTGACTAAAATTGAGGATCTCTTTCAGATAACTTCTGCCTGCCAAGTCTTAAGTTAAAACTTGACTACTTCAAATTATGAGATTATTATTTCATTTTCAGTGCCAACATGTTATTTTAAGGCATCCTTGCTAGCAATTCAATGTCATTTATTGTTGAATAAAGCAGTATCGTGGAAATGTTGCCCTGCTCCCATTGCATTTACTTTCTTTTTGTTAAATCTTTTATTGCCTGATTTGTTGACATTTATCGGTCACATCCTGATCCTACCATTGTGTCTGCTTTGCTTTGTCATTAAATGTGTCGTGACATTTCCATTATGATTCTTGCATTTTCTGATCCTTCATTCTCACAGATTATTTGCAGATTTTCAAGTGTGTGTGTGTTGGTTTAAAGGTTTGTATACATAAATAAGTTTTTCGTATAATTTAATTTTTTTGGCTTTGGTCAAATTTGTGAAAAACATGCATCACTTTAATTGCAGATCTCAGTGAAGACAGCCGAGATGTTCTTGACAGTGGTGAGTTATTTCTTAAGTTTGTATCTTGCTAATTTGTTTATTTTTCTGCTTTTATTACATTTCATTTATCTTTTAAGAAATCTTAAAAAACTACAATTACTGATAGTATAACTCTTTGAATAGTGCACTAAAGTTTTAAAAAAATTTTAAGCTGTTGCTATTAGCAAATGACCTAAATGTGTTTTTAAGTGCTGTCTAAATAGTTTATTCTGTAGAATGCAATCAGCTTCTGTCTTTATAATGTCTTTATATATTGTGCGACGGGAAAATTGTAAAGGAAAATATACAATTTGTAAAACTGTTATTATTATTATCGAATGCTTAATGTGCTAAATGATGACTTAGTTAATGATGTTAATGATGACTTAGTGAAACATACTTTTTTCATATTGTATGCTTTAAGTAATTGCAAAATAAAGTGAAAAGGAAATCACAAACTTGCATCACCACATTGCCCCATTGTCTTGACATACAATTAATGTGAAACAAAAAAGAGCAAGTACTTGACAGCACATAATACTATACATTGAACTATCTCCTGCTTGTTTATACACAAGAGATATAGCAACTCTTGGCATGTCATCTGTTCTGTTTTTTTGCTTAGAAACTGAAGTACTTTCACCACTTAGCTCTCCTTTTCTAACACGACATGATTTGGACATTTTGCAAATGACATCATCAGCAAAGATGAGTGACGTGGAGACAGATGAGTCACAGGCGATGACTAAGCTGGCTTCAAAGGTGGCTCAGTCGCTGAGCGATCAGTCTCTTACTGCCCATAACTTGCGTGGTGCTGGTGTTGAGTCGACAGTGTCCAGTCCGTGCAGTCCAGTCATTGAACCTGGACATGGCAGACAAGTTACTTCGTCACATGACATCAGTTCAAGCCCAATTCCAAGTCCATTGATGGCACAGTATGAAGTGTCTCTTTCTTTATCATAATATTAGTATCTCAGTTGGGATCAGTAGAGTAAAGATTGTTATGAGTGTGAAGTGGATGAAAATGGATTATTTTCTAGAGCAGTGATGGCGAACCATTTAGGGACCACAGGCCCAAAGTTCAGGCCAGAGCCCATTTACTTATCACAAAGTGCCAACACTCAAATTAAACCCCAATACGTAGGTTTTGGTTTCACGAAACAACTCAGACGTGTCTTAAAAATAAAAAACAAACATAAGAGAGTTTTAAAATATTGAATTTTGAAATTTTGTATAATTTTCTAAATGCATCTTTAGATTTGAAAAATATTTCAGCTGGCCACTTTTAAGACCTCTTTCAAAATTAGGAGTTTTGAAAGCTTTTTATTAAGAGGTAAAAAATTGGTTTTGTGCAATCAATGGGATTGATGTTGTTGTATACGTACTGACAATTCATCAAACCTTGACTTCGTTAATAAGAGAGCAACACATCCACTCGGGTCATCTGTCAGTCTGTTTCTTGTATCAAATTCTATGTGCACTGCAACAGCTGTTCACAAGCATAAGCTGATAGAGACAAAGTAAGAATAATGCCCAAGTGTTTTCATTGATTTAAACTTATTTGACAGAGAAGTCCACACTTTAAGGATTTCATTTTCATAACTATTAATTATTGTGCTGTCCTTTGTGATCTCTTCACATTCTATCTTCTCAAGTGTTGCAATGCAAGTCTTAGAATTTTATTTTTAGTTTAGAGCTTCCTTCAAATTCCAATATCAGCTCCATTTCCAGTATTCCCAAATCTAACCAGTATAAGCAGGAGAGATCAAGTTCTTCAAACTTAGATTTATCTAGATAAGTAAGAAAATGCAGGGCTGTCTTCATCTGACGAAACTGTGGAAATCTGTTATTAATATTCTTTTTTACAGCTGGTAAAATGTTCAAAATTCCTTGTAGATTTCCTGATGGCTAGAAGGATTGTGTGGAAATGATGTATAATTTTCTAAATGCATCTTTAGATTTGAAAAATATTTCAGCTGGCCACTTTTAAGACCTCTTTCAAAATCCTGCAGTTTCTTTCAAATGAGTTGATATCGCTAAACATCCTTTCTGCTGTTTTTCCAAAGCCTTGCAGTTGTTTGTTCAATACATTGAAGTGTAGTGGGAATCTGTAAAAAAACATGGTGCCTCAATAAGTAGGTAAGAGAAAAATGTTCATGAACAGATGAAAAAACTTATTTAAATTACATAAAATCATGTTCACTGTGATCATTAGAAATGGAAATGGCATTTTAATACATTTTAGTCGTGTTCCGGCAGAGAAGGTTCTGCATGCCATAGATTCGCCGTCACCGATCTAGAGTTTTCTAAAGCTGTTGCTCAGTGTTTGTGTGATTTTGTGTGTTTGGACAGTGTCCTTATATTGATGTTTTAAAATGTTAAATATATATTAAAGGCATTTTGAACTTTCATATATTTCTGCTGCCAAGAGAAGATAAACATGAATTTGCATTTGCTGTGTTGTGCAATGTCTTTTTTGGTGACAAAATTTGTGTCACTTATGTCTGTGTTGCTTTATGTCATTCGTAGGCAACGAGTCAGAGGCTATATTGCCAGCTCTGTTTATTCTACCCGAACTCAGTATCGCAGTCAACAATATCCGACTCTTTGTGGACAATATCCTGCAAATCAGAAGACTACAGACAATGAAAGTGCTGTGTCGTCTTCAGCTGGTGACAATGTCTACAACTTCTGGTCAAACAGACCTTATTGCTTTGACAGCGGTGATGAACTGAAGACGCCATCGCCCACTGTTCAACGACCAGGATTTTTCACTGGTCACAAAAACATATCGACCGATTCAGAAAATGTCTCTGTGTTGCCAAGTATTCAGTCATCAGATGTTAACGACTCGTGTCAAATGAACCCAGAAGACGGCAGGTCGTCTGCTATTCCAACTGTAGGTTCGTTGGATCCTACGGTATTTCAGTGCTTAAATCTGTGTCCATCTGAGATGATCGCAGGTGAAAGTCACGCCCCTCCATCTGTTGGTCTGATGAACTGTGCTGTGTCATCTGGCGATGTCATAAAGAGCGTCTGTGGCATTTCGTCGGTCGATGTCATCAGAAGCACTTGCCATGTCGTGACTTCCATGAGCAGAAGCGGTTGTAATAGTGTTCACGTGATGGATAAACAGTTGACGGTAACTTCTCAACATAGCAGAATGATTGACGATGGGGATAGCGATGCCAAGACCTCCAAGTCAAATATCGATGGTTGTGAAACGACGGTACAAAAGTACCACAACTACATTGAGATTTCGAAGCCATTTGAAATGTCTGACTTTTATAAATACAGCGAACGCCTGCGTCGACAGAGACTTGTAAGTCAGATGGCCACCCGCTGTTCGCCCGCAGTACCTGCTAATCAAGGTGTAGAAAATGAAGAAGACACTTATGTTGTCAAGCAATAAAACTGCTCAAAGTATAGATAATGGGTTGATGATGATGATGATTTAAGAATGTGAGCGCATCATGCATCATTATCTTATGCGCAGAATCGGTTGATTTCATTTGCGTTCATTAGTGAATTGTGAAGACAGTTTGAAAGTAGAAGGAAGGTGGCAAATGAAGAGCATGATGTGCATATCATTTGGTTTAGAGAGGAATTCAAGAAATGATGTAACAGACCTGTATTGCCATTTTAAATAGTATTTGTAAGAATTGTTTTCATTTGTTAGGCATTTTCAAAATGTCTCAATCTTCTTTAGCTTATGCTGTTTAAGTGAAAAATGCAAATTGAACATTTTTGGTACAGTCGGGGGGGATTGGATCTGGTTGCTTTTGTGATTTGGACTTCCCTCTTCCATTGATTTTAAATTTTATGTTAAAAATGTTTTTTATTTCATGATTTGTTGCCAAGAAACTTTGAAATTACTTTGTGACAAGCATTTTAAAAATTGTACTGCCATACAGTCATGTCATGACTGATATTATATCTCTTGCACTGACTTCTTTACAATAATATGATATGTATATTTATTTGTATATATCAAGTGATATTACATAATATATATATATATATATAGAGAGAGAGAGAGAGAGAGAGAGAGAGAGAGAGAGAGAGAGAGAGAGAGAGAGAGAGACTTATTGGGAATAGCAAAATTGCTGATTAACTTATTAATGCTGATTAATTTTGTTTTCATTAGTCTAAGTAGTAAACACTTAAAATCCTGAAAATGTATTCATTAGTTGCATGGCTTACTTTATTTTTGAAATCCTACGCTCATCAAGCAGTTTGTGCACAAGTGTATCTTTGCTACTGACACAGACACAGAGTAATGTTGTGGCATTTTCAGACTGCAGAAAGGGTCTAGCCATGTTAGTGTGTATCTGCGTGAGCTAACACTTGTTCACAAGACATGTAAAAGGGCAGGTGATGAGGACCATGTCCTGTTCGGTTTCCATCATGTGATGAGTGAGTTCTGTCTGTCCAGAATTCGGTCATCTGCTTTCAACTGAAGTTGGCAAGACAGTTCTTTGGATCTGTTGAGATTTATCTTCATTTTCCAAAATGTCATATCAGTAGAAAGTAGTGCTTGTGTTGATTTCTTTATCTCCAGTTCATTCTTGACCTGTTGATTGTACCCCTGCTTCAATCTGCTTATACAAAACATCATTCAACAGAAACCATCCTTGTTCATTTATGACAAACTCCTCACTGCCATTGATCTGTTACTGGTCTCTGTCTCCTTGATCTTTCTGCTGCCTTCGATGCTATAGATCACAAAATCCTTCTGAAACGCCTTTCTCTCTGGGAATATCTTCTGTAGCTCACCGCTGGTTCCAATCCTATCTCCAATCTAGATCCTTTCAAGTTTCATGCCTGAATCAAACTTCATCACCCTCTGATCTATTGGAGTTCCACAAGGATCTGTCCTTGGACCGGTTTTGTTCAGTCTCTACACTACCCCCACTGTCATCCTTAATCAACTCTCTCAAGTTGAATCATCAGACGACACTCAATTATTTCTTTCGTTTACTCCATCTTCCTTTAAGGCATCAATCTCTGAACTAGAATCAGCATTTTCGTCAATCTCATCGTGGATGTCAGCTAATCTCCTTGCCCTCAATCCCTCCAAAACAGAATTTCTCTTATTTGGACTGCCACAACAACTGAAGAAAATTGAAAATCCCACGCTGACATTAGCCCCAGATACAATAATAACCCTGTTCCAACTGCAAAAAATCTTGGATTTACTTTTGACTCCTCCCTAAATTTTGAAGCTCATATCTCAGCTATCAAAAACCTGTTTTCACGCGCTTCGTCCCTACCTTGATATTAAAATCCACCATTTTCAATAGTTCACTCTAAGTTAGACTACTGCAACTCACTGTTTCACAATCTTCCAAAGACTTCCATATGTAAAGGTGCAGTAATCGCCTAAATTCTGCCACATTACACCATTACTCAAATCTCTCCACTGGCTCAAAATTATTGAATATAAAATAATATCGATGACTTATAACTCACTCCATACATCAAAACCTGTCTACCTAAGAAATCTGATAATTCCACAACAACCTGGATCTACTAGATCTTCTTCTCATGTAACTCTCCTTGATGACCTCTGTATCAATCATCTCTCAAAATTTGCAATCGTGCTTTTCATACGCTGCACCTGAGCTTTGGAACTCAATTCCAATATCCCTTCAGCTGTCTACATCAGAGCCAAATAACAAACTCTGAGTCACAATTTTCTCCCCTTCTTGCAACATCTCCTCATGTTTTTCTTTCTAAACTAAAATCATTTCTCTTTATAAAATCATTTCCTTAGCTGTAGCGTCCTGCCCACTCGCCCTTTTGATTAAATGACCCGGCATGAATGACCCACCTTTGGCTATAGCTACTTCATTTGAGATTAAGCGCATAGGAATAAGGAGCTGTATTGCAATATTAGATTTTACTTACTTACTTTTACTTTTACTTACCCCTCACTGTTGCCTCTTGCAGGACATCAACAATCTATAAGACTGTCTGTATTGCTTCTCAGTTGTCATTGTTATGTCATTCAAGGGTCTTATAACACTGATCTAAAGCCATAGCCACATTCCAGAAATCAGCCATCTGTCAATGTGAAGCAAGTAAGAAACTAAACATTATAAAATAAAATTAATTGATAAAAATATTTAGCAATTATTCATCGTTTGATGGTTAAAATCTATAACCTTTATATATGTAATGCACACAATGTCCAAGAGTAACCAAGATGTTTTTATATGACTGGAGTATTTTGTGAGTGTAATTACTGTGTGTTAAATGCATCGAAAGAAAGAAACCAATAATATTATGGTTGTGCAGAATTAACATTGTATTAATTACAAATGTTTCTCATCTGTTGATGTGTAACGTGCATATGGGTTGTGCTTGAGCTGTTGTCGTATTGTACTTCTGCTTTGAGATGTGACTTTCCTGTGCAGGTTGAACATTGACAAGTATGTGAATATGTTTTGCTAATTACATTGGAGAATTAGACAGCACCAGGGGCGTAGCAACAGGGATATATCAATATATATATATATATATATATATATATATATATATATATATATATATACATATGTGTGTGTGTGTGTGTGTGTGTGTGTGTGTGTGTGTGTGTGTGTATATATATATATATATATATATATATATATATATATATACCCAAAAAATCAGTCTACTTTAAAGTTTTTTATGTGATTTATATGTGGTTTATGTGGTTTATAGTTAAGATTTATATCCCCAAAAATATTTATACCCCTCCAAATCAAATTCCTGGCTATGCCCCTGGACCTGGACAGCACTTTGTGTCTCACCATGTTTTTCTGAGAAAGACAATGATATGAAGATTTCCTGTACAACTGTGATGCAATCCTTTTTCTCTGTGAATATCTGATTGTTATTTGCTTATATTCACTTGTGTACATATGAACTGTTGTGAGTAGTAATAAGCTGCTGAGTCTGATAAACTTAGCAGAGTGTTTATTTTGTTGAACTTTGGCATGAAATTTTCAGTCTGAATATATATTTACAAAAATTATTGTATTGTATTTGAGTAAAGAGTTTGCCAAAAATTAAATAAAACCTTTAAAAATAAAATGTCATCTTGGTGCCAGTTTTTCTTCTTTAGCATTGGATTTTCAAACTTAGCTGATGAAATGATTGGCCCTCGTTAAGCTTATCAAGGCTATCGAGTGATGCTATCATGTGCATCTTTAGACTGACCAGAGAAGTGGCTGAGCATTGCTTCATTTGTCAACTTTGACTGACCACTTGACCAACAATCAAGCCCAGATTCTGTTTCTAAACGGCCTGTGTTTTGAGTTAAGCAACTGCTTGACAAATGCGGTCATCACAAGTAGCATTTGCCATGACAGTTGACTTTTATATTCTTTATAAAAGTGGTAATAGAATCTGCTGCATGGATCTTAAGTGTATTGTAATGTAAATTGTCTGGATTTTTAATCCTGTTCCTCTTGCCTCAGGTCTATGATTCAGCTAAATAATCCAAATATTATTTTGCAGAGTTCTCTTTTGAGTGCATTTTTAATAGAAATTGATTATAGAATTTCATACTCTTGTATAAATTTATGTTGTGAAATTGGCCTCTAAAACATGAACTAGAATATTTATTGTGGCAGGATTCAATCATTTTTGTGATTAAGGCTATAGACTAACAGTTAATCATCTTCACTCTTGTTTTGTTCTGACACCAAAAGTAGTTTGCAATATTAACTCTTCAGGTTTTTGGACATATTTAATTATGGTTAATTTAGTTACATTTAGTTGTACATATAATTGTTGCTTTTAAACATAGCTGCAAGATTACTTATAATAGTACATGAATGTTTCATCTGTGAAATTTTCTGTGACTTTGCTAATCATTTTAACTGACTGAGTGCAACTCCAAACGTCATCTTTAATTGCTAATTGATGGCAGCTGCTACGCTGGATTTCCATTACTTTATCATTTACATTTTATAAAATTTGTTTTTGTGTTTGAAGGAATGTTGAGTTTTTGATGCACACATCATGACTGAGTACACATATGATAATTGTGTTTTGTAAATTGATTGTTACAGTGACGTATGGATTTATTCTGCTTTGCTTTTTGTGATGTTTCTTGAAATGCAATGCATGTAACATTCTTTCACTTCACAGAAACTGATTTCTTTCAGTATTTTCTGAATGATTGTTTTCACAGCATTGGCATCAAAACACATTATTTATGTTTTAGGTTCTTCAAATTGCTTAAGCACACCCCACAGCAGTCTTCTTTCTTGTCTCTAAACTGAAGTAATTTGTCATTGCACCAATACTTGCACTCATAGCAGAACAGCAATTTAGACAGTGAAGAGTTTTGATGCAAATTTTTATTTCTTGCTATTGGTTGATGAATTCACCTTAATGGAAATTCAAATAAATAATAAATTTGTAAATTGAGCCAAAAATTGTGTCATCACTAGGGAAGTCCTATTGCCCAGGCAGTAAAATTTGGTACGCTCCCCCTCTGGTCCCTGCAACATATTATTATCATCATTAGTTGCAGGGCCTGGAGAGGGAATGTGATTATTTAGTTAGGTGTAGAGATAAGAGGCCACAACAGAGATTATGCTAATTCAGGTACTCGGTTACCCATGCAAAATTTGGACAGGTACTTGGGCTGTGTTTTTTTTTAATTGACAGCTGTGGTCATCACTGATAACTATGCAGCAACTTTTGTTTATTAAGCTGATAGAGTGAGGGAGTTTTCACAGATGTGTTTGTTTGAGTTTAAGTCGCTTGGAATATGGTGCAACCATTGGTGTTTCCATTGCCTTACCCACAGACAGATGGAAAGTATCACATGATTATGTAGAGACCAGTGTTGGAGTTGTGAAATTTGAGCGGGGGAGGGGTTGAGGACTAAAATTCAATGAATGACAGAAACTGCATGTACCTGATATGCAATTTTTGGGAGGGTTGCAAAGTTAGCTGGGGAGGTTCACCCCAGCAACTCCAACACTGGTAGAGACACAATCTACCATTGTCAGAATTAACCTCTCAGGCATCATACCATTACTTCCTTTACCACCACTCTTGTGCAATTGGCTGCTTTCATTGACTCTGCTTTCGTTCTTTTCAGCAATGATCTGAGTCATTTGAAGCTGTTCTTGGATTTCAGAGGTTTTATTTGTTTAATGTACTTTATGTTATTGTGCTGTTATATGGTGTTTAGTTTGTTTGTTTGAAACTGAGGTCTGCAGTTATGGAGAATCTCCTAAATTCCTTTCGTTGGTTTTGTGAATTGGTTTTTGTTTCTTTAGCCACTAATGGAAATTAGTTAATTTTTGTAGATTTTCTTGTAGTAATGAAATCTGTTGATTTAAGTTGTTAATGCTCTGAATTGTTTATATTCTTTGGTAACATGATAGGTAGACTTGAGTGTTACTATTAAGCAGTTGCTCAGTTTTGTTGTGATAAAGAGATTTTAAGTCAGTCCAGTTAGACTGTTGTGAGTGTTATGTCAAAAAAGACTACTGCTGTCTCCTTTTACTTGATTGATTTTAACATGTTGTGTTTTGCTTCACAGATGCAAAGGCCTAATTTTGACTTCCATGGTTCACCTTTTCTAAATGCACCTAAATAGTAAATGTCCCGATGAATTCAGTGCATCTTGCAGTCATATATGTTAAATTACCAGTCTCTTCAAGTAATGAAGTTGCTGATATCTGAACAGCATTTACATGGTCTAGATATAAGCTAGACAACGCGATATACTGGTATGATGCTTACCGATCACTTATGTGTAAACTTCTAAAGTCAAATTGAGAATTTAACTTCAAGATGTTTTGTAAGCTCCTACAATTAAACAACAGAGCACACTACTACTGGTTTTTGGTGGTAACAGCAGTGAGCCATTTCAAGGTTATTAAATGCACTATAGTTTTCTTGTCTTTTGTTGATTTGTTGGAGTAATTTTCCCATGGCCAATACAATGCCATGCTGCTCTTTAGTGTTTGCCATGATCAGTGTATGTAGCTGTAGGAATTCTTTGATATGGCATTCATTTAACTTAGATTACCATATTATCTTGCATATAATATGCACTTATTTCTGGAAAAAATTGGTGACAAGTCTGAGTGCATATTATGCATGGGAACTAATTTTCTGCACTTTTTAGTCAAACATTACTCACTTGCAAAGACCACTGCACAGCGTTTTAGGCCGGTGCACTAAGCATTATTATCCAGATGCTATACAAATACATGAATTTAAGAAATTTACCAGAACTTGCACCTAATTTATGAAGGTAGTGGACACTAACGAATGATAATGGAAAATATTGTAGACCTAATGAGAATGAGTGTAGCAGGACTTTGTGCAGGAGCAGCTAGCAGCCAGACTGATTAGAAATTAAAAAGCTGTGTACAGTGGCGGATTAACATTTTTAGGCCTGGTACGCGTATTTCTGTGGTGGCCCACTGGATGAAAATTCTGTGAACCAATCGTCTACATACTGACAATGAAACTTTAGATTTTTCAAAATCTCAGAAAACTTTTGGAAAAGTTACAGATTTACAAATCAAGTGTGAAAAAGTGGAGATGACCTTTTTTGCATGTCAAGGTTTTCAGGACATTGCATGACAAATATGGTTGCATGTAGATGAATTTCTGTTTTTCTATTTTGTTAAATAAATGTTTCTATTCCGAGAATAAAGTTATTTCATGAAAGAAATAATTTTAAAATCATTACTATAATATTGTTAATAGAAACGGTAGACCCCTAAATTTTAATTTTACAGGTGGACCCGGTACCGATGTACCATTTGTACTGTGGTAAATCCGCCACTAGCTGTATACCATAAATAAATACAATACTTTTAAATATAAATGCCATTATAAGTACAAGATATGAAAAGAAACAAATGCCTGTAGTATGTCTACTGCTCAACATATGCGACATGGTTAACATCGAGCGACAGCTGGCTGCTGGCTCTTTTATGAGGAATTAAATTGCTCAAAGGCACAGAAACAGACTTTCTATCAATCTTTCTCACTAACTTTGTGTAACCTGGAAATTCTAAATTCTTTGATACAGTGCGAAGGTTACATTCTCGGGCAAAATTTCAGATGCATATTATACATAGGTTTTAAGATTTTGACATTATGATAAACTCCTGAGGTAATACGGTACAGTATTTTAAATAGGCTTTCATTTGTTTTTCAGAATCAACATAGTTGTTTAATATTTCATTATTTGTATCTGTTGTAATTGGGTATTATTTATTTAATTCATTGCTTTGTGTAACGAATACTTTATGATTTATGCAAAATTATTTAAATTAAATCACATTTGTTTTATTTTACTTTTGGAATTAATAGCTTTATCGTCATTTCAATCTTATATTTTTGTCATTTGATGTTGGGTTACTTTTATGCTTTTGGTTGTAATTAATAGTGTAAATTTTTTCACATTTGTTAGTTGTGTTGTGAAGTTGTATGTCTGGCGCTTGTTGTGACCTTATTAGAGGATTGGAATCAGTGCCACTAGTCATGATATGAAGCTTATATTAGACACTCTGCACAAATGTTCACTTTGCTATTATTATTATTATTAATTCTGACAATTTCATATAGCGCAATACGCATAGCGAAGGCTAAAGTCAAGAGCGCTTTACAAGTGTCCCTAATAGGAGATGTTAAATAAATATGTTTTAAGGTTCCTAGTGAACAGTTCAGGAGATGTCACCCTAGTCACGTCCGCGGGCAGTGAGTTCCAAAGCAAAGGGTTGCCCCTCGAAACAGACCGATCCCCAAATTTTGCTGTCGTAGACGGGGGTGGAACCACCAATTGAGAATTGCTATGGGAGGTTATGGGGGTTTAGTCCCCAATGATTGAGGATGGCCATCCTGTGAGGGTTTCTAGCTGTCTGACACCCAAATGGAGGATGAACATATTGAAGGGAATTAATCCATGCCCCTGCTGCTATTTTGAAAAATCAACTGCTACTTTAACTACTGTGGCTTTATTGATAAACTTTCCAAGAGGTTTTGAAGAATTTTGTTTCTGTTAATTTTAAATGCTAAGTAAATGTTGAGTAGTGGTAAAGGTTCATGGCCTGACCATAAACAGATTTTTCTGTTCGTAATTTCTCTGAGCAAGACAATGGGAAAGCATTTCTCTCTGCATTTCTCTATACAATAGTGCAGAGGATTATTTGTTATTATAGCTAACTGGTACATGTACAAGGTTATTTAGCAGTGTCTCGCAAACTTTTTACCTCGCGGCACACTAAACAGAACAAATTTTTTCACGGCACATTCTTCATAAAATTACAAAACCAACCAACAATTTATTAAATTGAGTGTTCTTTATTAAGGAACTGCTGGTCTGCAGTCACATATAATGATATGTAGATGTAACAAACGCGAAAAGTAACGTTCATAGACTGTAGATTCTCGCCGTTGTTTTCCTTAGTGTCGTTTTCACCTTGCATTTTCTCAGATCTTGCCAAAAATTTATCCATTTCAAATTTCATAGGGCTAAATCTCGGTAAAAGCATCAAATTCAACTGTTACTATACTTATAGTTACCCTACTATTGCAACATCTCAACACATGCAATGTAATAATTTCAAAACGGTAATTGGGTCAAATGTATCCTTGCGCGCTCAGACGCTGTTGTTTTTACATTGTAAAGGTCGCAAGGACGGTGACGTCAACGAAAGACGTTAATTTCTGGCAGTTGTATCGTTGCGCGCGCAACGTTATATAAAAAAATGGATGTCCGATATATTGTATTGTAGGCTGTGCCGCAGGCTGGTGTGAGGTTCTATATATGACGCCATTTTTACACTTGCTCATCCGGCAAAATTTTTAGGAAGGGAACAAAAAAATTAAAATAATAGTAAAATTCTGAAATTCTTTCACGGCACAGCTGGAATCTCTAGCGGCACACTAGTGTGCCGCGGCACACAGTTTGCGAGACACTGTTATTTAGGTTATTTTATGTAACATGCTCAGTGCTCACAATTTGATAGTTTTATGTACAGTACATAAGCTGCTTCCATTTTAACGAGTGAATTGTACTTTATTCAAACATTCTGTGATCACTAAAGGTTTCAGATAAGCAGTTAAGTGGTCATGCAGTTTTTCTTAATCTCACTTAAAACTTAGATGGATTCAGTGGCATCACTAGGGTTGGTGTCATCCAGTGCGGTAAACTCGTGGTGTCACCCCTCCAGATTTCCACCATGGACCTCTTCCAAATCTTCCTCTGCTAGGCCTTACATCAAAAATGTAGCAAGCAGTGATTTTATCGTTAATGGTAATTAAAATATGGACGGAAATTAACGGTTTTCGCTAACTGAAATAGTAATTGAAATTAGTAATTATTTCAACAACTGAAATAGAAATAGGAATTCAGTTTTAAAAACGAAATTAGAAATAGAAATTATTTTTGAACTGTTAGTATTACAGTTTACAAATTTACCATACAGAATCATCTTTTCAGCACTGCCAACTTGCCAATTGCTGTAGACGGCTATTACTGACTACAGCAGTTTAACTTTTACCCACCGACTACACTACCAATGGCCATCCAGGTTGGACCATTGGTCCAACCTGGATTGTCCATTGCAACCATTGTCCATTACATTGTCCATTGCAACCATTGACGTCTATTAATAGCCTAGACTGGTCATGGCCTACAGCCTGTAATTGCAGCAACTGATGCTAAAGTTCCACCATTTTGCTAGGCTCAGGAGTGTGTTAACTTATCTTTAATGCTTTAATGTGCTAAATTCGTTGAAAATTCCGGCATGCACCGCGAACAACAGAACGGCCTCTAATTCCTAAACTAATCGACCTAAAATTAATTCCTACGGCCAAAAAATAGCTTATATAATCAGGAATCTATATATACGAGTGAAAATCACCAAAAAGGAATTTAAATAGCAAAACGGGGAAGTTCAAGTCGGCAATAGTGAGGCTGCCGCGGTCGGCAGCCATCTTACGTTTCTCCGACCGTGGCCTCCATAGATCTTATTATATAATTCTCGATGTCCGGTCTGTCTGTCGGTCACGATACACGGCAGATTTTGCAAGACGCTGTTGCCATAACAACGAAATTGTTTAATCAAAACTGTCTAAAAAACGCAGCGTTTAACGAAGCGTCTTAATTGCAGCTCAAATCCCCGTTCCCCCATCCATCTCTCAATCGCCCCGGCCTCAACCCATCCCCTTTCCGGCCCAACCCATCCCCGCCCGCCCTACCCCACAGGCCCCAACCCCCGTTTCCCCTTCCTCTTCCCATCCCTCTCCCAATCCCTTCCCTCCCCACACCTCTCCCAATCGCACCGGCCCCAACCCATACCCGCTCCGCCCTACCCCACAGGCCCCAAACTTCCCTGAACCCCTCCTCTCCCCATCTCTCTCCCAATCGCTGCGGCCTCACACATTTCCGCCTAGGCCCCAAACCATACCCGCCCCGCCCTACCCCACAGGCCTTAAATCTCCGTTCCCATTCCTTCCCTCATCTCTCTCCCAACCTTCATTCCGTCTCCCCATCTCTCTCCCAATCGCCCCAGCCCCAACCCATCACCGCTCCGCCCTACCCCACCGGCCCCAAACCCCGTTCCCAAACCTACACAACGCTGCTCCGAAAACCCGTACAACCCACTTTCCTCCTCCCAAACCTCCCTCCCTCTCCCAATGTCCCGCCCCCCGTTATTATATATATATATTTGCTTCTTCCTAACCTCAATACCTATTTTTTAAATTTAACCCCTCAAGTGGGGATTAAATTCAGAAGCCGTTACCGTGCTGGGGATTTAATTTTTGGAAAAGCGTTCTTCAGAAATGATTGCTGTAACGTTTTAAATTTGCTATATCTCAGGCTATATAGGAGCTAAAAAGATGAGGTTTGCACCATTGTTTAGATTTTTTATTCCTCTTTCTAACCGTCCGTGGCATAACAGAAAAATATGGGGGTAGAGTGCACTTTACGGCCTAAAATATCAACCTCTAACCTAAAAGAAATTCAAAGCCCCTAGCCAAACATTTTCAGCGGTAACCCCACTTTGGTCAGCGGCAAAGGGATGTCAGAGGAACGAAATAAATCAAAAAGTTTGAAAATCGGTTGACATATGGTAAAGATCTATCAATTCTAACCCGATGACCAAAATGTTTGAACATAATTATTATCGGTGAATTTCGCGAAAGTTTTGAATTCTGAGAAAGTTTCCAATTTTTTTGAATTTGCTATATCTCAGGCTATATAAGAGCTAAGAAAATGAGGTTTACACCATTGTTTGGTTTTTTATTCTTCTTTTTTAACGTCCGTGCAAAACAAAAAGTCCAGCGTTCACGAGGTTTGCGGCAATCAAGTGAGAATCAGTAGCAGGCTGTTGCTCGGCGTGCAAAAGCAGCACGAGAAACAAGAGAATCAAGCACTGCATGTCGTTCGACACTGCCAAATCATTACACTATATAGTTGCCTATCAAGTTTCAGAAAATTCATGCGAATGGGCGTTAACTCGATTGAAGGAAAAGGCGGCGAGTTAAGGACAATTAATTGCGCAAAATGCTATTGTATTTGCGCAAAATCGGGTGGTAAAACAGCCAATCTCCCCCGTCATTTTTGACGGGTAAACACCTAGTTTATTATAATACACTAGATGCCGTCTATCTATGGCAAAGTCAGGCCAAAGTTGAAGCCAGTTTGCATGGATGGTGTGTCAAGAAATGTTTACCCCGCAGATATCTTGAAGACCTCATAATTCTTTAGCGCTATCATATTTATTTGAGGGCAGCGCGGCACTGCCAGCGCCTACTTAGATATGAACGACGTCACCGCTTTAATATGGTGTACCATAGTTGCTTTAAATGTGTTCCGTTTGATCTTTTACTCATCTTTTCCACAATTCTTATTCGTGCCAATTGATTTCCGAATATAAATACTATAATCGTATTGCAAAAGTAGATTTTTAGGTCGATTATTAGTTGAGTTTGAAGCCGTTTTGTGCAGTGCTGATTTATACGACTGTAAGCCTATGTTACTATGTGACCTATGTCTATGTAATTTTCGAATGCTTATTTGCGGCAGCGACTGCGCAACGTCGCGGCTATTCGCATAAATCAGACGATCTACCACGAGGTCTAGACCTTCAGTACGCCACTGGCGTGTAATTTATGTTGAAGCCAGGAATATTTTTACACCCCTAACACCCCCCCAATTTGAGGTCGACCACCACCCCACTCCCCAAATTTGGTAGTGTGACAATGGTATGCATACAAAATGCATACTAATTAGCTCCGGACACCACCCCACCCACCCAATTTGAGGTCGACCCCCATTCACAATCCTAGAAATACCCCTCGTTGAAGCCTAGGCTTTATTTTTCTAATTGTCAAATAGAAAAACAGTAAGTTACTCCAAAAGATTCTCAAACGTTACTTTTTCTGAAACGACTCTTGAGAATTAAACGAATTTAGTTGATCTTCACTCTACAAAAAAAACTTAATGACAATGAGTAGAACTGAATCCCGGAATCCGACACCGAGACCAAGAGAGTCATGTCCTAGAGTTCGTTCTCATTCTAAATGGTAAGCTTAGTGACGACGTTAGCAGCTATTGACGTATACAGTCTACGAGCCTTTTCATCGACCGAGACCAGAGATGATAGATCTGGCGTTCTGGTCTACGTGAGTGTGCAGCTCCAGTTGATCGGATTCAGCTTCAGGATGCGCTGTTCTCTGTCGCGTTCGATCGCCTTCTGACGCTTCCTCTCCAGTTCCCTCAACTCCATTAGCTACATACGCAAAATGCAATACAAGCCAGCCAAGATATATATATATATATATATATATATATATATATATATATATATATATATATATATATATATATATATATATATATAATCATACACGCAGTGTATCAGTTACATAGCCATCTTCTCCAGCCATTTGCACTCCCAGTGGATTCTTGATTTCACTCTTTCTGTTGCCAGGTGCTTAAGTTCACTCCACGTTTATCAATTTCCTTTAAGCTCTTTTTCTAATGATCTTTTCCATGTGTTTCGCGGTCTTCCTCTTTTTCTTTTTCCTTGACCGCTCCATGTCGGCATTTGTCTTGTGATGTTTTCAGTCGGGTTTCTAAGTATGCCCTAGCCATCTCCATTTCCTTTTTCTGATTTCTTCAGTTATCGGTTCTTGGGATCTCTTTTTCCAGTTTTCATCCTGCTTTTTTCTGCCACCAGATCTCTATGATTTTCCGGAAGCATTTATTTACGAAGCTTTGAAATTGTATATTGTTACATATAGGCCTATAATTACATAGTCATTCTCTCCATGATATATGCAGAATCTGTCTTGATCCTTTCGTTCGGGATGAAAAGCTTAAGACAGATTCTGCATAGCCTATATATATATATATATATATATATATATATATATATATATATATATATATATATATATATAATTTAATACTGCGACTCTGACCAACGGCAGTACCATCAGGCACGTCTAAGGGCCGTTTCAGCAGAGCACGCCGGGGACTGGCTTTATGCGCTGCCCATCGCTTCCTGTGGACTGCGCATGGACGACGAGGCAGTCAGAATCGTCGTCGGCCTCCGCCTCGGTGCCAACACCTGTGAACGGCACATCTGCCCTTGTGGGGAACAGGTGTTGGAAGTCGGGTCTCATGGCCTGTCTTGCTCACTCGGCCCAGGTCGCGTTCCACGTCACACAGTGATTAATGACGTGGTCTACCGGGCGCTTCTTCGAGCGGGCATTCCATCTGTCAAAGAACCACCCGATCTCTCGCGTTCTGACGGTAGAAGAACGGACGGCCTCACTCTGATCCCGTGGCACGCCGGCCGTAGCCTGATTTGGGACGTAACCGTGGCAGACACAGTCGCTGCCACCCATCTACCCATCACGTCTTTGTCGGCAGGTGCGGCTGCTGAGGCAGCAGCAGTTCGAAAAAACACCAAATACGCAGATCTGACAACAGATTACAATTTCCTGCCATTGGCCTTTGAGTCCTTCGGGCCAATAAGTCTCGACACACAGCTCTTCATAAAACAACTAGGTCGTCGTATTTCAGATTCTTCCGGAGACAAAAGGGAAGGAAGCTTTCTATTTCAGCGTTTGTCCATGGCCATACAGCGCTTCAACGCAATATCGTTTCGAGGGACTTTTTCCGTGGCCGACCTCGAAGAACCTGACGAGAGTTAACACACATTAATTTTTGTCTCCGGACAATTTTTTTCTCATAGGAACTTCGGGAATGAAGTACCGAGGGCATAAAAAAATTAAATATATATGTATGTATATATATATATATATATATATATATATATATATATATATATATATATATATATATATATATATATAACGGAGAGAGAAAAGAACTAATGTATGGGTACTAGAAAAAGGAGGTGTTATAAGAGAATTTTGGAGTCCATCAAAAGAAGAAAACTGTCGAACTTCGGCCACGACATGAGGAAAACAGGCACCTGTTTGGAAAAGGAAATGATACAAGGCACAAATGGTGGGAAAAGAAAACAAAGAAACCCAGGCGTAGATGGACTGATAACATCATGCAATGGACGGGAAAGACAATGGAAAAGGCGGTCCGAATGACAGACTAACAGAAAACAGTGGAGCAAAGCTTATTCATAATGCGGTCTACCTTCGTAGCGAGGATCAGGGGCGTAGCGACGAAGGGTATATCGGTATATATACCCCCTAATCAGTCTACCTTAAAGTTTTTTATGTGATTTACATGTGGTTATGTGTGGTTTATATGGTTTAAGCGGTTTATAGTTAAGATTTATACCCACCCAAAATATTTATACCCTCCCAAATCAAATTCCTTGCTACGCCCCTGGCGAGGATGGCTGAAGACAAGGCACATAGTCATAAAAAATGCAAATTCCACGCGACATTTTTGTAAATATTTAGGTCAGTGGCGGTTCCACGTGGGGGATGAGTTGGGATGCATTCGCCCCACCGCACTTCCGGACTTTTTCTCTCTTGTGACCCCTATTTTTTGGTAAAAGTGTAGTAAAACTACACTGTACAGGGAAGGAAAAACTGCGGATGACCTTTTTTGCTCGTGAACCTATTTTTCGGTAAAACTGTAGTAAAATCAATCAACTTTTAAGTTTTCTAGCCATTGCTTACGCTGCTTTCGTATAATCTCATGAAGGTTTTTTAAGTACTCGCGTCAAAGCATTTCATCTGTCAGCCAAACGAATAAAGAACAATAACCGAAGTATTCCTTCTATACGAAATATGGGAGCAGGTAGTAACCAGTGGCGCAGCCAGCTTATGCAAAGTGCAAAGTGGGGTTGTTAACTGGAGGCACTACGCAACTGAACACTGAAGCCGCGGCCGACCCCTCCTCTCCCACTATCCTCCTTCAACCAAACGTCAACGAATTTACATAAATTGTGTTGGTCATATTTTTTGAAATGGGTTGTTTGAACAACCCCAAACAACCCCGTGGCTACGCCACTGGTAGTAACGATTGGATCAACTTCGATGGCATCGTCGTTTTTAGCAATAGAACCAAAAATGAACAAAACTTGTAAGAGTTGAGGACCGCCTTCTAAACCCTTGGAACGAGCGTTTGACAAGCACTGCATTGCAATCTTTATTAGGGACCACAGTTTTCCACGGCAAAGTTTTGCAAATCCGCAGGATTGTCTCCCTAATTCCGCGGCTATCTGCTGCGTCTCATTTATTATTAAGTAAATCGAGAACTTATACGACTATTTATTTATGAATAACTGGTTTAAATTCGCAAACAACTGCTCTTTTGCAGCAGTTACCGCTGTCTGACGCAAATTTGCGAGTTAAAACCCATCAATATCTAAGTCTGTCAACCAGACAATAGTTGTAATTAACTTGTCAAGCGAATCAAAATCAATGAGTACATCACCAATTTCAATAATTGCTATGTAAGGGGCTGTCCATTGATTATGTAAACAACTTTGGACAATTTTTAACCCCCTTTCCCCTTGTCAACACTGTCAACTTTCAGTGACCCCTATAATTATGTCAGAAACTTTTGACCTCCCCCCCAACTAAGATCAGTGACTGGTCTCCCTAAAAAGTTTAAAAGGTTATTATTTTTGCGGCGATGACCATTTCCCTTTCTTTTGTTCATCAAGTGTCATAATGTGGTGATGATGACCTTGTATGACCTTGTTTTTTGTTTGTCAGGCTTTTTCCATTGTAATAAATAGTATTCCATGAAATTTCCTATTTTTTATCATTTGTGAAAAAATCAATTGTTGACGTCAACTTCTCTTGACCCCTATGTCAACAACTGTCAAACTTTTTCAAACCCCCTCCCCCTCTATTTTGTTGACGTCATTAATGGACAGCCCTAAACAATATGTTCGCCAGAGTTCGCTAATCTGTTGCGTGGCCAATAGTATAACTATTCACCGGGAAACACCAATTCAGAATTTCCGCAAAATTCCACGAAAACGTAGGAATTCCGCGGCAATGGGGAAATCCGCGGCTCGGCTCAAAACCCGCTGCCCACGGAAAACTGTGGTCCCTAGTCTTTACCCTTTTGTTGTCGTTGGCAAATGTATTAAGGAAAGTCTGTCTCCGTTGTTCCAAGTGTCGCACATTCTCCACCTCCATCCTTTCTCTTTCGATCACCTGAAAAAGTTTCAGACAAACCTCACTTGAAACTGCTATCAAACGCTTGAAATTCATGCAAACAAGTCAATAATGTCACGTCCCAATGACTCTACAGCAGGGGGTCTCAAACACGCGGGCCGCATGCGGCCCGCGACGGCATTTTATGCGACCCGCGATACATTTTAGGATTTTTAAAAAATCCTTCTGTAATTTGTATATATTCCTATGAACGCCTTTTAGCGTTCATGCCATCTAAGTTATAATAAATTCTTACTTACAGTACTTAATTATTCGTAGTCTTTCGAATCTAGTGATTATACACGTACTTCCGGTTATCTAGTGGAGGCGATTGCGTTGTTTAATGTAGAGTCAAAGGCAGAGACGTCATTTCACTGTTTTTCAGGGGGAAGACACTTTCGACCGGTCAAGTTTGCGAAAAAGTTGGCGACCTTTTTTTGCTTGTCAGCTATTTTGTGCGATTAGTTACTTCAGATCCCAGATTCGACATCAAGCCCTCCTTTACGGGTTCATGACCTTTTTTACTTTTCAGTCTTTTTACCTATTTAGCCAGCCAACTTACATCAATCAATCAAATAAATTTATTTTTCACAACATATTGTTAGATAAACATACATAAGCAGAGAAGAAAAAACTTAACTATACTAAGCAAACTATTCTAAGCACTTAACTATACTAAGTATGATGTGTAAGGATATTTATGTTGTGAAAAAAACTGTAAAACATGTAAAAACTAAATAACACAAACATTGATGGGTAAAAAAAATTTCCTTAAAAATCAGGGGGCAACGGCCCCCTGTCACCCCCCCCCCCAATGACGTCCCTGGTCAAAAGTCGATTTAGTGACATTTTGTACTAAAAATAAAAAGCCCGTATAAATGTCTTCTGTTTCGAAAAAAGAAAAGTGAGAGAAGAAAAGAGAGTTTTTCAAGTGAAGTGGGAGGAGTTATATTTTGAGTGTGAGGTCAGCGATCAAATTCAATGTCTCGTCTGCCAACAAACAGCTGTTCCGAAGGAGCATAACGTGCGTCGACACTATGAAAGAATGCACCGTGAGAAATATGACGCGTATGAGGGCAAAGGTACTTTCCCGTTATCTGGACCCCAGTGAAGAGATATTAAGAAATGCTTAGGCTGTTAGGGTTAGGGTTAAACTGAGGGTTAGGGTTAGGCTAAAACCCTCACCCCAATCCTAAGCATTTTTAATATCTCTTCACTGGGGTCCGCATAACGAGTAAGTACCAGGGCAAACTGAGAGGACAAAGTTAAGCATTTAAAGTCAGCATTAAGCAAACAAAGAAGCTTCCTTGCCAATGCTAGTCAGTCCAGCGAAGATTCAGTAAGAGCAAGTTTTGCGGTAAGTGAAATGATTGCAAAGTCATCACGGAAGATGGCAGAGTGGGTTACGTGCTGGAGCGTCAGGCTGACGGAGCGGGTCAAGCCCCGTTAGTGCCCCTAGTGGCTTTCACACAGGCACTAATGCCTCATTGCCCCTTGACCATCGACTGGTGCAGATGTACTACTACAATGGCGCTAAAGAAGTCTACTACTAAGCCACTTTAAATCATGTTAATTAAGTTTTAAGTAAGATTGAACTCATGGGCACAGTGACAAAAAATTTCCCCCAACTTTCACTTGTACAAAAGAAAAGAAAGTTTCCAATTTTTGACGACGCCCTTTTCCTTTTTTAAAAATTACTGTCGATCAGTTCTAGTTCTTCTACTTCATTTTTTCACCGAACAGCGAATATCTTAAAACATTAACAGTTTCATCGGAATGTGTGTCAGTCCCCGAGATTTTCATTTTCTTCCTCCAAAAAACCTAATGACCAGAATGTGTCGTCCGTCTTTCTAAGGCCCCATTCGCCTCCGAAGAAATAGATAGCGGAATGCAAAATACGGAGATGTTGTGTTTACGGCGATTGATTCATTTCTCCTTTCTTGAAACTGACGCCGTCCATCGCTCCATCTGTCGACCATCTGCTGCTTCAGAACGGAACGAATTAAAGCCCTAAACATAACATCGTCTGGTCGATACACATTCATTTTAAACAAGAAGAAATATGCAAACGATGATTACAAGACGTTGACCAAGAAGATCATATCCCAAAAGAAAACAAGAACTACTTAAACTTAAATTGTTTGAATGATGTCGTAGAGTCTGTCACCGAGAAAGACGAAATGAAAGAATTGTGAGTGCGTTTTAACTAAAGACCACGACGCTGCATCAGTGTTTAATCTAGACTCCTGGACTCCCGGGGAGGGGACTGACAAAGCCGGGGGAAGCTGATAAAGCCGGGAGGAATTCTGCTAGGGGGCTGCTGTTAATCCATGTAGTATGCCAAAATTTCCGGGGGAATTTGAAATTTCCGAGGGAAAGGGCAATTTTCCCCCGGAAACGGTCTAGATTAAACACTGCGCTGCATCAGATCGAATGGGGGGTTCCAGGGTTACAGGGAGTTCTGAAGTGCGCTCGTAACACATGAAATGCACGTGATTGATTGATTGATTGATTGATTGATTGATTGATTGATTGATTGATTGATTGATTGATTGATTGATTGATTGATTGATTGATTGATTGATTGATTGATTGATTGATTGATTGATTGATTGATTGATTGATTGATTGATCATATGGACTTAATTTTACACGTCTGTAAAGTAACTCTCTTCTGCCAATTGCATAGTCATAATGGTTGTCCAGGCATTGGGCGCATAACACATAAATCGAGCACTAGTGCTGTTAGTACGTGCTAATACAAGAGAAGTCGGTCTTCGTTGAGTAAATAGCTGACTTCGCATGCATTAAGACTCGGCTGCCAAATCAACAGAAATAGGTCGATCAACATCTCTTCAGTGCTTTAGTCGATCCTCTCAAAGTTTCTTACAAAGGAACTCTGCTAACCTCAATTTTCTAGCGCTGAAATTTCAAACAATGTTGTTTATGCCTATATCCATTCCTATACGGTGGCCCAAAGGCGACGCATTTATGCCAAGTGCATTTTGTCTTATTGATGTGCTTTAAAAAGGCCGTAATGTAACATGTAAGAACTTCGTGTTTACAAACGATTGGCATTTAGGAGCCGTTAGCCATTGTGCAAAATGAAAGGTGGCAAACTTGGAGTTTTGCGGGAAAAGATTGAAATTGACGACAGAAGAGAAGGATTTATGTGTCCAAGTGCGCAGCGGCTCAAAACCATCCGGGCAATGTGCAGAGGCAGATAAGAGGTCAATAGAATTCTCCGATTAACCCGAAGAACTGCATCGACAAGAGGCAAGAGGATACTCACGAGATTTTGCATGACTTTAGAAAGTTAATCTGTGTTCACGTAGGCCTATTTATGGTTTTTCCTCTGTGTGTGTGTGTACGCGTTTTACATCAGAATCTACCCGTGTCCTGTTTATAATTTTTCACCTGTGCGTTTCTTTTTCTTCGGCCGTTCCATAGAAAAAATTTGAGGCTGGAAGGTGATGTCTAATCCACTCTCTGCGCTTGAGAATCGCTGTCCTCCGTTCGTTCTGCCAGTGAGGCTCCACGGTTTCCATGCTGATGTACTGCTGGGTAAGTGGAGGTGGTGGCCGACGGGGATTGATCCTCGGTGGAAGGTCCGACGGAGTAGGGAGATAAGGTGGATAGATATTGTACGCTGCCGCTGCTGCTGCTGAGGAGGCCGGAAGCAGCTTACCAGAGTGGATGATCGACGAATATCCGGTGGTAGGAGGATCGGCTGGAGGAGTCTTCGACGTCTTTCTCTTCGTTTCTGGTAGAACTGCACTCATTGCGGTCGAGTGTCTTCCGAAGTCAGTTGCAAAGTCAGAGAAGTAGGCAGTTAACGCTCATTCTGCCAACATATTTGGTGTATGTTGTTTGCCAAGCAGAGTACTTTTGGACCCACACGTAATACTCACTTATACTGTCAAACACATTGGCGTAAACTTGGGTGAAAAAGTGGAGGCCAACTCTTATACTTAACCCTTCTCTGTGGCAAACTCTCAAAAAGCGTGGCTCCAACCTAAAGGCATAATAGAAGTTTACGCCAATGGTTATATATATATATATTTGTGTGTGTGTGTGTGCGCGTGTGTGTTTGTGTTACCAAGAACTTAAAGAAGTCCTGAAATCCTCTAGAAAATTGAGCTTCGCAGATTTTTAATGCCTTTACTTTCAGAAAATAGTAGCGATTAAAGAAAAATGTAAGAAATAGCACCTAAAAGCGGTGATGACTTTTCTTTTTTGCTCGTCAGAATTTTCGAAAATCAAAAAATCGAAAATCAAGCAACAAACAAACTATTTTTCCACCGCCGCCGGGGGCCCTTCATACAGTATAGCGCGGAATCCTAGGCACGTGCCTACCACGCCTATGCCTTAAATTTAAAACGGCCCTGGGGTCGGTTGCCCTCTACCGAAAACCGACATCGATATCGGATATTTCGAAATAGCGATACCGAGTTGTTTGGTATTTGAAATATCGAAAAATAGGTTACCGAAAACAACCGACAATAAAATACCGATACCGATTCGGTGTTCGGTATTCCCCATATTTCTGCGCATGTACTACTAGGCAAGTAAGTAAGTAAGACGAAATTTCTATGGCGCTGCCAGAAAGCTTGGCGCAGTGCACAAGCTTATCACGGGCGCTCAATCTGGGTAAAATCCATAGTTCGTAATCCGTAGTCCGTGGTGGTTAAGGTTGTAGATCCAGGTAGGCAGTCGCAGCAAAGTATTTTTATGGAGGATGATAGCAAGATTTGCGGCGGGTCGAATGCAGGCCTGTAGTAGGGATTTCGCGATAAGATTTCTTGAAAAGAATAGTTTTAATTTGTTTTCGGAAAGTTTGTGGAGTGATGGCCAATGGTTACTGGTTTAGGCTATTGACTGAGGAGAACTAGATAGTTAGTGATCTTTCGGAGCTCTGACGGAAGATCAGGCTCAGTGTATGAGATCGACCGATCTGAGAATTTTAGTGACGTGGCAGTTGGCCGAATATAGGTTTTCTACAAGTTTGATCCGACTGTCGGAGTTTGAAACATGAATTTGCATCCAGGTGCAAAAATGAACATCACCAGTGCTGAAAGTCTGTGAAAAAAGGTTCAGGAACTCTCTTGGCGCAACCCTAACCCTAACGAACTATGGGTACTATTGGGTAGCCATCATTTACATTTCTATAGCGCTTTTTAAATCGTAGCTTAATAGTTTTGCAACAAGTACATGGTGCTTTTACAATATAGGAACAAATATTGAAAAATTATGGAAAAAAAATTCCTGGTCCAAAAAAGTGAGGGAACTTAGTTCCCGCGAGTTCCCGCTGACTTTCAGCAGCACTGAACATCACTAACCTGTTTGAGGGAAACAGTGACGCAGTTTAGAAAATTTCAAATTCAGATCGATTTGATTAATTTCTCTTTAGCAGTGACCGTTCGTGGAATTTTAATGTAAGAATAAGAAATCGTAGTCGAGATATGGAATCGCTCCGTGCTTATTTCAACAGAACTTCTGATGAAGGTAGTGTGCAGTGTCGACTTTGCAAGAAGTCAGTTGAAGCTAGAAAAGGTGAGTTGATCGCGCAGAAGTTAACCTATACCATTAGGACAACAGCAAGTCGTCGTATGATCGTATCAGCCTGAAATCTTCATACATGTGAAACTTTTCGAGTTTTCAGTCTATGGTAGCCGGAGATAATGTGAAGTTTTGAACTACGGGGTTACGTGAGCTTTTTTACACAACAAATGGACCGTCCATAAAGTTCGTCACGTTATTTTTGACCATCCCCGTCACAACCTGTCACAAATCTCTGACCCTCCCACCGCATAAGGTCTCATAGGCCCTACATTGTTACGTCACTGTTACCGATATCGCGATATTTAGCAATACCGAACCGCCTTTTAAAATACCGGCCGGACACCGATATATTGAATACTGATATCGAAATAAAATACCGATACAGACCCACCACTATTACGGATCACTTAAGCAAATACTAGAGACAGACAGTCAGGCAGGCAGAGAGACAGCTTGCTGTGCTTTAAAAGAAATTATGTACAGATAATTTCGACACATTATATCATTATATTTGCTGACACATTTCTAAAATTTGACATTAATTATTTACCAGTTATGATACCTTACAGCATAAGTCGTCGACCGATCGCTCGGTGTCTGCAAACGCCTCTTAACACTCGTCAGACGTCGCCACCTGCCGTCCGACTGTGTCCACAGACACGTGGTTGCCATGGAACCTATAGAGCCGTCTAGCCATTGGATTTGGCGTCACTGCTCAAGTGCCCCGAAGTGTATTCGCTTGAAGTTCTATAACATTCTCCGAGTGATAGTTTGATTGATGCCTTTGATTGCAAGTGGTGCCATTTGAGAACGCAGATTTATTATAAACGACGTTGAATGATTATTCATTTCTAGAATTCATCGACAGCTGAAAAGGAACTGCTTGTGAAACTCTAAATCCTTCGACGCCATAGTCTTTTGTCCTGAAGTTGTCTTGTCAGGTCAAATTTCATTAGAATTCAATAGAGGAAGACTGTCGATAACAAAGACCTGACGTTGGCAACTATGCTGAAGCAGCGTTGGGTTTTATTGTTCAGCGCCTTATTAGGCTCTGTTTTCGTCAGCCGATACGGCTTGGGTCTATTTCATTAAACGTGAACGCGCCAAAAGTGTGAAATCTTATATCTCCCACGAAACTAGAAATAAAACTCTTCATCTACAGTGCGTATCAGAAAATTTAAACCACTGTGCAAATAACGAGCAGAAATTGCAGTCGTTTATTATAGTCAGGTCTAGACTAAAAACTTCTATTCCTGATTGCACGTCCCCTTAGCCGGAACCAAGAAGTACAGACTGATTTCAAAAACGAACCACCACGGACAAAATCTTGACTTCAATTTTTACTAAAGCGACCGTCGACTGGTGCCGTAGTAGGCTACTACTACTATGGCGCTAAAGAAGTCTCCTACTACTATTACTTCTACTAGGCTACTGCTGCTACTACTACTACTACTACTACTACTACTACTACTACTACTACTACTACTACTACTACTACTACTACTACTACTACTACTACTACTACCACCACCACCACCACCACCACCACCACTACCACTACGCATTGAATATAAAATAATATCGATGACTTATAACTCACTTCATACATCAAAACCAGTCTACCTAAGAAATCTGATAATTTCACAACAACCTCGATCTACTAGGTCTTCTTCTCATGTAACTCTCCTTCGACCTCTGAATCAATCATCTCTCAAAATTTGCAATCGTGCTTTTTCATACGATTCACTTGAGCTTTGGAACTCAATTCCAATATCCCTTCGCTGTCTACATCAAAGCCAAATAATCTCTGAGTCACAATTTTCTCCCCTTCTTGCAACATCTCCTCGTGTTTTTCTTTCTAAACTAAAATCATTTCTCTTTATAAAATCATTTCCTCCATAGCTGTAGCGTCCTGCCCACTCGCCCTTTTGATTAAATGACCCGGCATGAATGACCCACCTTTGGCTATAGCTACTTCATTTGAGATTAAGCGCATAGGAATAAGGAGCTACTTCGGTGCATCTTTTGAAAGCGCTTTAGAAATTAACGAGATTTTACTTACTACTAATAATAATTATACCAAACAAATTGGTACCATGCGGGTGAGCGATAATAAGGAAGTGTTCTCTTGGAGTCTGGTGAACGAAGGCATCACATATTGGGGTATGATGGACCCCGAATGCTGGGGCATAATTATTATTAATTATTATTAGTAGTAGTACTGTAGTAGTAGTAGTAGTAGTTGTTGTTGTTGTACTGTAGTAGTAGGAGGCCTAGTAGTAGTAATGCTGGTAAAACCCAAGATTAGGCAACCAAGAACTTGAACGAGATCTGTTGTAACGTAAACAAAGTATAAATCCGCGCAGTGTGAAGCGGCTACACAAGTAAAGAGGCTCTAAATTCAACAATGCATAAGTCCACCCACTCAGAAATTAAAATCCACTGCATAAGTCATACAATAAAATCTCGTATCTTGTGCAATTATTATTATTATTATTATTATTATTATTATTATTATTATTATTCAGGACGATTTATTCGACGCCGTACGCATAGCTAAGGCTAAAGTCAAAGGCGTCTAACAACCAAAAGAAACTTTAAACAGGTGTGTCTTCATGTTCTTCAAAAACGCTCCTGGCGAAGTCTCCATGGTGACCACCCTTGGCAGGGTGTTCCACAGGATTGGGTTGCCTCTCCGAAAGGATCTGTCCCCGAGGGCAGGAGTCCTGGCCGGAGGGGGGACAAGCAGCGGATTGCGATTCCTCGACCGAAGCTGGGAACGGTATTGTACTGACGGAGCAGGTTGAATCAAGTCACGAAGATAGGTAGGACAGTGCGGATCATAAAGTGCCCGAAACGTGAGCCAGCACCGTTTCAACACAATGCGCTCCGGAATCTTCAGCCAATGGAGTTGATCTTTCAGTGGCTGTGAAACATAGGCATTCCACTTCAGACCGAATATTAGCCGCACGGCTGTGTTAATCACAGATTGGAGGGAGTTCAGTCTCGTCGTAGGCAGACCCAATAAAACACTATTGCAATAGTCAATGCGCGACAGGACCAGTGCACGGACCAAACCGATGGTATCAGGTATAGGGAGATATCGGCGGATGGCAATTCTTGGTTCGTATGTTTATAACAATTACTTCTAATTTAAATATGTCGGTGCATGCTTATGCCACATTGTCACTGCTTCCTTTTTGTGATACACTGTATCAGCAATTGATAAACGTCATTTCAGGTCTAGGCCTATAACACAGCGCCTACCAAAAGCATTGTATAGATCACCATTTCTTCACAACGGTAAATCACATTATTAACATTAAATAATAATATTACTTACTTACTTATTTACTTACTTATTTATGTCTTCACTTGTCCATTACCCATTTTGCCATTACCCAAACCTATCTATTCAGATATCTATGGACCGATCGGACTACTTTTGGTACAAGCAGTTGTACACAGGGACAGCAAAACTGAGAAAACTCATACCGACCAATCACAATAGGCGTCGTTCGTTCCGACCAATGACGAGCGCCGTTCGTTTCTGAAAGGGAATAGGTCTTGCCCTTTCCAGTAATGGAGTTTTTTGGAGGTCAGCTGCAGTGGCGGCTCCAGGATTTGGCAAGGGGGCGTTAGGGTGGCAACTTCTAATCATGGGGGCCACACATTTGTTGTTAGGTATGTAGTATCAAGTATAGGGTCCCAACAGGAGGGCCACTGGGGGAGGCACTTAGTTGGAGGGGGGCACGGGCCCCCCTGTGGAGCCGCCACTGGTCAGCTGAGGTCCCATAATTCCAACGCTTGCGTAATTCCTTGATCTGTGATAATCTTACCTGCTGAGTTGTGTATAAAATTATTTGATAGAGAAATATTTGACAAAGAAATTCTAATTAGGAAGGGAAATCCAAAATCAGAGATGAGGACACAAATAGCACTATGCCGAGGAGGCAAATTTTCCCTGTAACGGATGTGCAAGTCTGAATCAGCCGTGGGATTAGAGTAGAAAAATATTTAGCAATAAATTATGTGATAAACAATCTTCATGGGTCAACAGCTGCACACACACACACCTTTTGTGTTATGGGTTAATTGTTTTAATAATAACAATAATAATAATAATATATTTAACGCAAGTCGGCGGGCGATGTCTAAAATGAGATCATCGATTAGAGAAACGAACGGCTCGCTTGTGATTGGTCGGTATGAGTTTTGCATGTCCCTGTGTACAACTGTTTGTCTTTTGGTGGTGTTCCTCTCTGCCGGTTCTTGTTTGCCTAATCTTCGGTTTTACCGTAATGCTACTACTACTACTACTAATAATAATAATAATAATTAGTAGTAGTAGTACTACTACTACTGATAATAATCAGGGCGCGATTTGAGGGGAAGGGGGAATCTTCCCCCCACTGCCCAACTGCATCCCCCTACTGCTACATTCCCCACCACTACATCTCCACTGCTACAGTTTCCAACAACTACATCCCCCAAGCTCGACATATCCCCCCACTGCTCCAGGTCACAAATCGCACCGATAATAATAATTATTATTAGTAGTAGTAGTAGTGGTGGTGGTGGTAGTAGTAGTAGTGCTCAATATTTCAAATGGCAGTGGCAGTCAGACTCCTGTAAGAAATGCACATACAAATTGACTGAACTTTAGCCTGTAAGGAAAAGAACTCAAACTGAACCCTAACCTGAAATTTGGAAGAACTTGAACCAAACTCACATCCATTAACTTAAACAATTACCAAACTATACTGTCAGTAGAACTTGAACCAAACCTCAGTTAAAGTTTGCATTGTTCCCATCTCAATTAGTTGCTACACTATGTTTTGTTACAAAGATCAATGGCATCCAATCTCAATTAGTGTCTGAACTGTATCAAGATTTATAGGAAAATGTCTGGTTATGTACTGAAAATAAAAATAACATTGAAACAAGATCATAACAAGATCAATTAGCATTCAGAAAATGTCATTATACTTTTCTTCAGACTGTTCACAATATCATTTCAATTGTGATGGACAAGAACAAAGTAACAGAAAGCATTTCATTAAGTTTGACAGCAGCTTTCACTGCAGTCAGTCACAGAATTCTTTTTTATGTGCATCTACTATAAACCAAATGCATAAATGTGTTTGGCATACAAAAGAATCAACACATAACAAAGAAGTTGCAAAAATGACAACAAACATTTGGTTTTTGGCTGTCTTGAAGTTAATTTCTGTATGAAGTAAATGTTGATGGAAGATTCCTGTACAAACAAAACCATATTAGTATTGCAAAGGGTTTCTTCTGCAAGTAAAAGAATTCAATAGGACAATTAATGTGAGATCAAAGAGATTCTTAATAAAGTAATAACAATTGGTACAAGTAACTGATATTTCAATTTATGTAATGTAAAACAGACACTCAAGAACACAGCCAGTATGAAATTGAATGGTGGACTGTACACTTCAAACCATAAATAAGTGAGGTAACAGACAAGTCAGTACATGTTTCTTGACTCCCAATAAATCTTTTCTGTATTTCACTAAGAAGTTGAAGCCAAAGCAAGTGCACATGATCAATAAAGTAAGTATTGAGGTTATGCATGTACCGGGTAAGTTAATTTTACTACGATTAAACCAAGAAATGATGGAAATCCTATGATTTACCAAATTACCTGATGCAGTGTTATGCTGCATTGAGAAAATTTTAAAAACAGGAAGAAATGGTATTACAGAATCCTTCTATACTTACTGTCCAGATCCAAATCCAGAACCAAATGTTCCTAAAATATACATGGAAAATAATAAACAAATCATCCAACAGATATTAAGTAATGCTAAACAAATTGATTAAAATGCTATTACAAGCTGTAGAGTGTAGATACTACAGGGTCATTTCATATAAACTGGGATAACCTTATAATTTAGAAACCTTTCCATTTTAATTATGGAGCGTTTTCAGGAAGCCAAATCATTTCTACTTGGAAAGATGAAAATGTCTATCCAAATCTGAAATCATACTTAGGGACCACTGTTTCTGCAGGCCATGGAAATTTGAGCCAAGAAGCAAAATGTGCTAGTTTCCAACTTTCCAAAGAATTCTCAAGTTTCTGCAAAATTTGTGAAATTTGGTGTTTCCCAGGGATTAGTGATTAATGGTACCATCCGCCAACAGTGACTGATGATGCAATTATTGATGTACTTATTGTTTACTTAACAATTATTAAAATTGTTGATGTATTCAGTGATTTTCAGTCATTGAATGACTACTGTCTAATTGACAGAATTAAAAACTGACTGATGTTTGAACTGGTAAATGTGCATCAGACAGTAGAACAATCTACTGTAGAACAAAACATAGTTGTAAATTTTGTTCAGTTATACATAAATAAATACTCCTAAAAGCTCTCAATCGACTTAATAAAGCCTTAATTGGGCAGTCTAAGTCCAGTAACAAGTTTCCTTTGAACCAAGGACTTCAATTTCTAGATGCTCTGGTAATTTATGAATTCAAACTTAAGGCAGGCTTATTAAAACATTTCGTTACTGTTGCTTATGTATGTTGCCATATTACTTAATTTTGTGACAAAATTTATGTATACCGGGTAATTATAGTAATTCAGTCTTGTGTTTGCATATTCATATTTGACCTACACACACACACACACACATATATACATATATATATATATATATATATATATATATATATATATATATATATATATATACATATACACACACATACATACACACATATATACACATATACACACACACACTCAGTGTTGTATAAAATACTTTTAAAAAATATTTCAAATACAAAATATAACACATTTTAAAAATGTATCAAATACTTTCTTTCAAATACTTTCATTAGGACAGCAAAATACAAAATATAAAACACATTTTGCGAAATGTATTTCAAATACAAATTACTTTTTACGGCCCAATGACAATTTTGCTTGTGGCTTTGTTATTCATTAGACAATGTTCATGGTAAATATCACTAAGGGCTTCAGCAAGTAAATCGTAAGTTAGATGGTGACATGCCAGAGCAGCAGAATGATGTCTGAAAGTTTTATCATTGATCCAATGGGGAAGTGGGAGGGGGCAGGGGTTGTTGCATATATAAGCATAAATCACAATGCAGAAAAAGTGGAAGAAAATGCGGCTCATAAATTTTTTTTTAAACATGCGACCGCATAATTGCATGAAACTGGCATGACTATGCGAATAGAATCAACAACATGAAACACCAGTTTTGTAGAGAAGAGGTTTGAATGCAGATCCAATGATGCGCAGCAATATTTAATTTTCGGAGGCTGGGTTGAGATAGACAGAGGGGCAGCATAACAAACCCTTAGAAATTGATAACAAAAAAGCTTAATGGTGCAAGAGTTACCAGCCACCAACACATTAAACTGTCTAAATAAACACCAATAAGACGTATCTTACAATGCATATATTATTTACTTTGCTGACCTTCATGGACTTATCACACACCCAATTACATTAGTGCAACATTGGCAACTGCACAAGTGAAAAATCATTAAAATTGAACTGAATCAATATCTATAACCTTATCAACTGTAATAATGCAAATGTCGAAGCCAGAAAATAGTTCAATTACAGATTTATTTGGAATTGAATTGCAATCATTATTTAATCTAAGATATTCCTATAAGCATATAATTCAAAAGATCCTAATAAGGAATATGTTAGTTAGTCAGTTCATTCATTAGTTCAGTTCATTTAATAGGCGCTATTTTCCACAAATGTGCTGCCACTGCTAATCTGAAGAAAAAAGTCTTCAACCGAGCTAGGAAAACTGTTCACGAAATTGGTTTGTCTCGTATTTCTGGTGAAAGTACATTCTAAATCGCATGTCCAAGTGCTTTGAACGAACGTTCTCCAATTTTACTTTTTGTTCTCGGTATATTGTTAGTACATGTGTATCATTCGATCTTAATCCACTATGTATTGATTTATCTCTTACTAATCTTATGCTTGCAGCAAGTTATTCAGGGGCTTCACCTCTTAGACTTTTATCCACAAGAGAGGAAATTTTGTAACTTAATTGTTTTTTTTACCGGCAGCCAATGTAGGTCCCGACAATACTGGCATAGTATGTTTCCTCTTCTCCATTCCCGTGATCAGCCAAGCTGCAGAATTTTGGACCATCTGTAGCCTCCTAATTTGTTCTTCAGTCACATTAGTGAGTAGACTGTTGCAGTAATCTAGTCTTGTACTTATGAGAGCATGTATCAAAGTTTAGGCCACTTTAGGAGTCAGAGTCAACAACCATTTGCAGTTGGCGCAGTTCAAAAAGCTTTTACTTACAGTCCGATTTATATGTTGCTACAATCACTCACCTCCTCCCCCTCCAAATCCTGAGAATCCAGCGGACTGCTGAGCAACTGGGCTTCCAAATGTCTGTGGATCAGACTGTATGGCCAAAGAACCAAATGATGGGGCATTAGATGCGGCAAAACTACAATGGCAACATTTCATAGTTCAATTATTTAACTGTGCACAGCTGTCACCGCCTCTGCCACTCCACCACCACCACCCTTCTCACAATCCTGTCCACAAATAAGATCAATTGGTCTATTTGGTAAGATAAAAGTACTCATTAGATTCAGCATATAAACAGAGCAAAAATGCAAATACAGCAAGTTAATAAAACCATCAGCAACAGACAAATTAGGACCATTTCAAAAGAACCAATTGAGATTTCACAATAACTTACTGTCCTGCTTTCTGGTCTTAACACAAGTGGCACAAATTTGCACTGGTTCATGCAGAACTCATATTAAGCAACTTATATAGTGCTGTAAACAGGCAAAGGCCAAAGTCAAAGATATTATTGACAGCAGGGATAAGTCCATAAAGAGCTGAAGAGATTGTCTTGAAGATCCATTAAAGTGGCTTAACCCTTTAAATACCGAGGAATCTTTAAATGGAAAACTCCAAGCAGCCGGGAGAATCCATCTAGGAAAAGTGTCGAATGCTGCGACTTTTGGCCATATTTTCAGGCAAAACTATTTGTTTCCAACTCATAATTGCTTGGGTTATATGAAAGCTACAAAACTGTGGCATACATCTTTTACAATTTTCATTACTCTTTCTAAACATCCATGAAGAAAACAGTAAAAAAAATTGTGGGGTCCCCTCCATTCAGAAAATAGGCCACCCCTCCCAAAAAGCAAAATTTTTTACTAAAAGCTCGATGGCCAAAATTTGTGACAAGCTACCTAAGTTGAGCAGCGAAGTTGTCAGGAAATCAAAATGGAGGAAAATAATACAAGAATTGTGCAAACCAAATCAAATATGACGGAGATATAGATATTTAACTCGCTGATTCGCGTGATTGAAAATTGTCGCTTTGTGTAATTTTATGAGACTTTTGCGAAAATGGTTCGTACTCGTGTGAATTGCTTAGAAAGTCACTTTCAACATTATAGAGAGCTGTGAGAATGTTTTCTGAAAGCAATCTCTTTGCCACTTTGGAGAAAACAGAGAAATATTCACATCACACCGAGATTGTTTACATCACCGCAACTTCCATTTCTGGATGTATTTAACTGTTATATGCTTATTTGGAGATGTTTGAGAAGATGGACATAGCAGGGGGTTAGTGGGAGCAAATGCATAAAAATGACCTTTTGATTATAATCAACGCATTATTTTGACAACATAGAAGACAATTAAATGCATTCTATTTTTAAACATAGTTTGAACTAAGGTATAAGGTGCTTATTGCTTTTCATCACACAAGGATCAGAAAATTTTAAAATCTTACTTAGCAAATCCTCCAGAGTTGGTATCTCCAGATCCAAATGGTTGCCCACTACCTGGACCAAATGACCCAGGAAAAGCACTTCCTCCACTGAAGCCAGATGGACTTCCAAATGTTGAAGTTGTACTTCCAAATGCAGCTGAAGATCCAAAAACTGGTGCACCTCCAAAGGCAGGACTTCCAAAGGCAGGCGCACCTCCAAATACTGTAGATGAATTTCCAAATGCAGTTGGAGAACCAAATGTACCTAATACAATATAATAAATGCTTGTCTTGAAGTTACTTCTGAAATTACCTTTTTAGGAGACACGACATTCCATGTCATCAAAACCCAAAAGAAATAGCTTCCCACATATCCTCTCAGAATTTATAAATGAAAGCCTTAAAGAGAAAATAGCTGAATTTTATCATGATATTCTTGGTAAAATAGTTGTCATATGGCCACTTATGTGGCTGCACCTTCTTGTCCCATCAAAGAACCTAGATGCAGAGCACAAGATTTAGTGATGCCAATTAAGCTGAACTGATGGGAACCCGAAGTAGAGCGGACCCAATAGTCAAGCCTAGATAAGATAAAGGCATATACCAAATCAGCAGAATTGTATCAAATGCAATGCAGATAACTCTGAGCTGGTGTAGATGATAGAAGTGTGAGAACATCGAGGGGATTGACGAGCCCAGAAAGTAAACTTGGAATCAAGTGTGAAACCAACGTCATGGATTGAGGACGAACAAGAGAAGTGAGGCAATGTATACAGCACTGCTTGTCAATCAGGCTTGGAGAGTTTATGCTAAGTACCAAACCAAATGAGTTGCATTTTTGCAAGGTTAAGTGAAAGGGGGTTTGAGTGCATTGAAAGAAAAAATGTAGTCTGAAGTGCTTCATTAGAGGAGCAGGACAAATATGACTGCTGTCATCAGTATGCATGGGAATCATAAGACCATGCATGGCAAATAGATGAACAACTTTAGTGGAACAAAGTATATAAAATAACTGGTCATAGACTGAACCTTCGGGTATTCTGGATGTGACAGGCTCCTCCCACAAGTAAGTGAAGCCAAGAGGCAAACTTACAACATATTCAGGCAGAAAAGACTGCAATCAGGACAGTGGTAAAATGAGGAAAGGCAGTAAAAAGTGGCGAACAGTCAAACAGGTACACTAAGCAATGCACTAGCCCTGTATCCATGGTATTGCATGCCTGGCTGAGGGTTAGAGAAACAGAGATCAGCACCGCCCTATGAACCCGTGAGGCTCGGGAAGGACTTTCACTTTTTTAAAGGTCACAGCAGAGCAGGCCCATAGGAAGTCGGTGTGCAGGGGGTGCAGGTGCACCCCCTGGAAATAATTAGAGGGTGCACTGCACCCCTGGAAGATGAGGCTGTTTTGTCCTTATCAAGATTTTTGAAGACATGATAAAGGAAGGGTGATGACCTTTTTTGCTTGTCAGGTTTTTACGCTAAATTATGATTTTAGCTACGCTCCTGAAAAAATGCACCCCCTGCTAAAAATTCGTTCTGATGTGACTGCAGCAGAGATAAACTATTTGAAGCCTAGACAAATCTATACAAGCTGTTGTCTAGATGACAATAAGAAAAAGTCAAAAACAGCAATAAATTTCATAAATGATACAGATCACATGGATCAGCAACCTTTTGACAATAGTGTGTCAAAGGTGGATTTCTAATTCACTCAGCATGCCAACAACCTGTCAATCTAACCATATTTTTATATACAGGTATTACATTAAATATATAAGGCTATAAGTCTTTAATCAGGCTTATATGCACTTGTATGTACAACAAATATTATAAAAAGAAATTTGGTCTTGAATTATTTACATTACTGTTTATTCAAAAAGCAGAATATAAATAAATTTTTGGTCTTTTGCATGCACTGAAAATCGCTACGTAGCATGCCACGTCTGGCACATATGCCGTAGGTTGCCGACCCATGTTATAGACAACTCACCAGCTGTAGGTGACTGTGGACTTTTAGCAAACCCACCAAAGCCTGTTGCCTGAATGCTGTTTCCACCTCCACTAAATGCTCCTGTTATGTTTGATTCTGTTTTAACTGATCCAAATGGAGAACTGGACGCTTGCGCGAATAGTCCTAGATTTAGAAACCACGCCAAAATACATCAAAATATTACTCATATTTTACTCTAATCAAGAACTAATGCAGAAACAACAGTGCAATAATAAAAATACTTGATACTTTATATCTTAATTTAAGATAGTTACACAAAATCAGGATAGTTACTTATATCACCTTTGTCAAATTATAATTGATAGAACTTATTCATGATTTTTATTAATAAAATTTAGCAAAACAGCAATAATTCAAAAATGTTGAATTAAATAAAATCCTAATTAAAGACACTTTGATCATTTCAAAAGAACCTTTTTACACATAAACTACTTTTCTCTCTTGCTGTGACAGTGTGTCTATGTTAATCCCTAGGTCAGTCTTTCCTGTAGCTGCACTGCCACATATGATTTAACTTTTGTTACATACATGTCAAATCATTAAGAGATGTTTACCAAAAACAACTTTAAGTAACTATCTAATGATGCAAGCATAAAACTACCCCGGTAAAACACATTATGGTCTGATATCTCATATGAGATAAAGGGTGGTAGGCATTCTTCACATATATCGCATATTCTGTTGAAATGCAATGTAAATTATTCAGTTCACCCACAAGAATTTCAAAATTGGCTCAATTCGAATAGAATGACCTTATCATTTACATAGCTCATGAAGTAAATACGGTATATTACATAATATAGAGTAAGTACAATTTACACTTCTGACAACATGGAAACAATTTCACAAAACAGAGGAAACTTACAAAATCACAGAAATGGAAAGCAATGTGGGTGAGAAAAGTAATGTTACCTGTGGTCTGCTGCTGACTACTTCCGAAACCTGCTGAGACAAAAGGATTTATGCCAATCTTTTCTGGGTCTGGCTTTCCACCCAATCCAAATGAAAATCCCCCACTAGAGGAAATCACCAAAAGTATAATTTCAAAAAATCCAATAAAATCAGCACAACACAACATTATTTCAAAATATTAACATGCTTGTGTTTAAAAGTGACAGCAGTTTCCAAATTTGGTAGGAATGGTTTTGATTAACCCCTTTATGGTGTATTTAACTGTAACTCAATGTAAAATGAACCAATATATTTGAGATTCCTGGTAACAGGACTAAAAGACAATTGCAATAATCTAGACACAACAGTATCCGGTATTAGGTAATGTGCAATGGACATTATGGTAGAAGGGGTGATTAATTGATCTCATGCATTGAAAATAGTAATTTTAAGTTAGTGCTGACATGATTTACAAGCCAAGAAAGATTCAATTTAAAATTAAAGTAGAGACCCAGGTTCCAAACAGAGCAGGATGGTGAAATTGAGGCACCTCATAGTGAGATGGGCTCATTCCTGAAAGAATATCCACCTGGCCTGAGTGAGAACCATACACGATCCATTTGACTGAGATTGAGTGCTTATTCATTGGAAGTCATCCAGTATCCTAATGCATCAGTACATTGCCTGCCCAAGACTGGCCTTGAAAGTCTCAAGAGTAGCATGGGGAACAGAAGCAGCAGTTGTGTATGTATGCAGATTGACTGTCAGGAAGGAGTACATGCTCATCATCATCATCATCATCAACATTACGTAGCCGGCAAGGGCCGTAGCGTCACCACTCTGCCATGACCATGCACGATGGCTTGTTCCCATAGAAAGGTGGGAGTAGAACCATTTTGTTGCTGAAGCTGGTCGAGCCATCTCTTCCTTGGGCACTCGGGCTTGTGTCTCTACGTGGCGTCAGACGGAACACCTGACGATAGGTCAACACAGCATTGCAGGAACTGGTTAGGTGGAGTGGTTGCTTCTAGTCGGGCTACATGCCTGAAAAGTGCTAGACGACGCCTACAAATGGAGTCCATGAGCGGCGAGACTCCGGTTTGTAGGAGGATGTCGGCGTTAGTTACTTAGTGGTGCCAACGGATTCCAAAGATGAGGCACAGGCTTTTCATGTGGAAAGCCTCCAAGGTTTTCTCATCCGCCGACAGCATGGTCCAGGTCTCGGGTGCATATAGGAGTACTGATAAAACGAGCGATTGGTAGATGTGAATTTTAAAAGCCAATGGAAGGCGCTTGTCTTTCCAGACTTTGCAAAGTGAGTACATTGCTGAGGAGGTAGAGAGTGACATGGTAACGGTTACCGCGGGAAATCCGCGTTAATTACCGCGGTAGTGGGGACAATTTGGCCAAAAAGTGCGGTATTACCGCGGTAACGGGTTCTTGTCACGCGGTAATACCACGGGAACGGGGACATTTACCATGGTAATACCGCGGTGACGGTATCGGTATTATCAAGTTGATGATAACAATAATATTGATGACGTTGTGCAGGAGTTCTTGTTTTTCGGCATGGAGAATATTCAGTAACCCAGTAAGTTATTCCTTAAGTAGGTATGGGCGCAATTAATACATGGCGCTGGAGCAGCCAACTGACTTAGCAATCTGTGGAAAATACTGCCTTGTACTTCCTTTTCCTATGTCCCTTTTAACTTCTATTGTCTTGGGCACATGGCGTGTTATTTTTCACCACTCGAAGTCATAAATGGAAAAATGCGCATCGATAAATTGATTAAAAGTAAAAGTGAGTGAATATCCTTATAAACGTATAACTGAGTGAGTGAGGTGTGGCCACACTACGAGAAGGTTGCACAATGGAGTGCTGATGCTGTTGTTAATATTTTTTGTTCGCTGGTTTAAATCTTTAATTAATTATATTACCATTTAACAGTCGAAAACATGACGCTATAATTTTGAGACAAAAACGTAGTAGCTTATAACGATAAGTGTCTTTGTTAACGTATGTCAACGGCTTACTTGCGGGGACAATGAGGGGACGAAAAAGTCTGGTGCGGGAATGGGGCGGGTAGAATCAATGCGGGGATGGGGTGGGGACGGGGAGAAACAATGCGGGATGGGGTGGGGACGGGATAAATGTTTGGGTGCGGGGTGGGGATGGGGATAAAATATTGTCCCCGTGTCACTCTCTACTGAGGAGGTAATACTGATGCACCTCTTCAAGTCTGGTCGGCAGTAGCTGCTGGTTGATTGTATACTGCCCAGGTAAGTGAACTCATCCATCGGTTCGACCATTACGATGTCTATGGACACTGGAGTAAGCGGAGGGCCTGTCTAAGACCACGAGGCTTTCAGACCAAGGGGGGCGGCAGCTTGATTAAAGTCTGTCAGAACATTTTCAATGTCTGTCCCCGGGGGCAGAGGAGTGAGGTGTCATCGGCATACACCAGATCTGAGAAACGGTGGGAGCCAACTTCAGTGACTGGCCTTGTGATCATGTGGTCTAGAATCCAGTCTATTGCAACATAGAATAGAGCTGGGGCCAGGACGCAGCCTTGCCTCATGCCTGAGGACATCTTTAGTTTTGGCGAGAGCTTTCCACCAACGCATACACGTGCTCCGGTGTTCTGATGCAGATCTTCTATTAAAGTAAGTAGGACGTCAGGTATGCCTTTGGAACGTAATGCTTTCCATAGGGCTGAGCAATCAACGAATTCGAAGGCAGATTTGATATCGAGGAATGCGACGTTCAGTGGGTGATCAAATTCTCGGTGCAACTCGGAAAGTAGCCTCAAGGCAAGTATAGATCAATGGTAGATCTGCCTGGAGTAAAACTAGATTGCTGTTGTCTACGGGTCGCCAGCAGCAGGGGTTGGATGCGAGCCAAGAGGAGGTGAGTGAAGACCTTCCCAGGAACCAATAGCAAGATAATAGGTTGGTAGCTACTGCAGGCCGTTTTGGGGCCTTTTCCTTTGTACATGGAGATGATAATGCCATCCTGCCATTCAGTAGAGACGTGGCCCTTTCTCCAGACCTGCAGAAAGAGTTTGTGTAGTGCAGTGCTCACAGTACCCAGTGCACATTTCAGCAGTTCAGAGGGTACGCCATCTGGGCCTGCAGCACGACCATTATGTAGCTTTTTGACGGCAGAAATGACCTCATCAAGAGTTGGGTCGTCCATGCTGATATTGATGTTGGGTTGCGTCATGGTAGATTCAGAATCGAGCTCTTCCAATGGAGATCTGGAGGGAAAATTGAGTGCTGAAAGGTAGTGTTCTTGCCAGCGCTGCATGTTTCATTGATAGATTTACACAGCGAGCCGTCCATTTTGCTCACTGCTTGGTGTCACATCTGCGAGTAGTTTACTGCCGGCAATGGTTCTGATGGCTTTAAATACATATCTCACCCAGTTGTAGGAGAAATCATCATCTACTGCTTCGTCTGCCACCTTGGAGAGAAAATTAATCTTGTCGGTCTTTGCCTTGGCCTTGAAGATATACCAGATAGTCTTTTCCTTTTGCAATGATCGTTTTTTAATTTGGCTGCTGATTTGAGCTCAAGTATTTTGATGGTGTCAGCTGTAAGCCATCGTTGACGGATGTTCTTCCATGGTCCGATGACTTCGTCAGCTGATTCTAGTAGGGTCGCTCGAAAGGCAGACCAGACTGATTCAACATCTTCCGGTATCTCAGATAGGATACTAAATTTATTGGCAATGGATAAGGTGTATTGACTTTGAAGTGCTGGGTCTTCAGTCAGCCGCTGAGGACTACCATCAACATTTTCAGTCAGAGGCGGAATTGTGTATTTATTCTGCCTGGTGAGCCTGATAGCGACGCTGGCACCGTTCATGCGAGCTCATTGATAACAGGCAGTAACGGGCAGAGGACCCAACGTGGTGGTGGTTCACTGTTTGCTGGACATTCCAGGCCGCGGTAGACTCGACAGGATTTGAAGAGGCCTTTGACCACTTTCCAAGTGATCACGTGGTCTATCTCCTTCCTGGTAGTGCCAGCATGGGACAGCCAAGTCCACCGATGGATGTCCCGGCGATGGAACCATGACCCCATAATGGTCAGGCCCTGTACAGCACAGAGTGACAGGAGGCGCTCAGTGCTATCATTTGGTATTCCGGAGCCAAAGGGGCCGACTAAGCCATTACTGTCAGTTCCGGGGGCAGTGACAGCATTGAGGTCGCCTAGAATTACAAGGTTGTCATGCGGCGGGACTGTGGCTATGGTTGGAGATATTCGATGGTGAAACAAATCTTTGGTGTCGTCGTCTGTGACCTCCATCGGAGTGTAGGCGACAAGGATCGTTAGGTGACCGTGTTTATGAGAAAATCTTCATTGTAGGATATGGTCTGAGATGGGCGACCAGGACTGTAGGCTATTGACAAGGTGGGGGCTGACGACTAAAGCCACACCATGTTGCCGGTGTGTGCCCCCAGAGTGTAGGAGGAGTGAGCCCTGCACTTGATAGCTACCAGATCCCAGTATGCGAGCTTCTGAGTTTCCTGCTATGTCGATCTTGGACCACTGTAACTCATCGCAGAGTGCAGCCTGGTATCTGGTGCCAGAAAGAGTCATTACATTCCAAGCAGCTAGAGGTATCCTGCTGCAGAAGTCTGGTGGGAGAATCCTCTCTGTTAACCACATCGGACTGCCACCGTCTCCAGTGGAGCTTTGAGTGGTGTTCGTCATAAGAGAGGAGGGTGTTAAGAGAGAGAGTTCAGTAGAGTCAGGGGCTTTAACCCTGGTGTGTAAGTTATATGTCATGGCAGTGGTAGTGTCACTATCACTACCACCACCATGACATATAGTACATGCTGGTCAAGGTATTTGGTTAGTCGTTCCTTAACAATTTCCTCCTGAAATTTAGGTTAAGAACGTGAGGGGTGGTTCCCCGTTGCCTTCCATGCACTGTTTAATCCACAGTTTGGCACAAATCCACACCTGTTTGTTTCACTGCAATGTTCCACTGAACCATTTGTTGAGCATCCCATTACAGCTACTTATGTCTCACCACTAGAAGGTGGGTGAGGTGGACTTCATGCACTATCTGACAATACAGGCCCAACACCCCAGTCTAGCAACTGTCAAGAGGGACATAGGAATGAAACTGAAAGTATGGAATAGAGTCAATGACCTGTGGAGGAGCATGGGCAGTTCTGTTTTGGACATCCTGGATTTTCTGAGCAAGATAAGAATCATATGTGGAGACAGAAAAACTAGGCATACTTCCAGAGGCTTCATTCCCGAGTAAAGAGTTCACAGACCGCCCGATGCCTCTAGTGTTGTTGTTTGATGAGCAGGTGCTGTTCCACCAGTAAGTCAATTCCATCTTTTGTCTAAGCTGCTGGTATTAATGCCTATAAATTGTTGCAGATTATTCGACGTTTGTGCTCCAAGCAACGCATTTCTTTCCTTTTGAGTTGGACTTCAGAGTCAAACAAAAGTAGGATTTTATATATGCTCATTCTGAAATTTGAGAGGCACATGTTTCTCAAGAAGAATCTCTCTTCAAATGTTTTTACCACATCATCAGAAGCAAGATATATTCCTAGCTTGATAAGAGGTCCAACTTTCCAAGATCTTTCAAAAATTTCAGAACAGCAAAATTTTTCCAGCAGTGCCTGTCATGGTAATATTGTTTAGTACAGAAGTGGTGGCTTAAATAGTGATCGGTTCCAGAGCACAAGAAAAGGGTCAGAAGCTGCAATGTCCTGAATATCAATGGAACTGGGCAAGTTCTCCAGGTGGAGATGTGATGGCATCCAGGATACCCTCCCTCTTTGTTGTGAGTACATCTACAAATGAATTGTTTAAATCTGAATGCATTCAATAAATCCGAAACGTCAAGCACCAAATCTTGTCAATCTGACACCATTTTGGGCAATGACTGTCATGCCACCATGATTGATGAAATGTAATTTACTCTTGTCATTTGGCTTTGGCATTTTGTTCATGTTGCCCCTCTTATCATTAATGTCAAGAAGTTGTGATCACAACAATGCTATCTGAGCCTTCCCAAAAACCTTAAATGTCAATACCAGTAATTGCATAAATACCTTAAGAAAGTTTACATTCAATAATGTTGAAAGTTGTTCTTTGATATTTAGATATTTTAGATGATATTGTACTTAAGAGTACAAATATCTGACATCAAACTCTTACTTGAAGCATTGTGTACTTGCTACATCTCTGGCTACATGTACTTCAATGGTCATTAATAATCCAAGTACCAAAATACTGATACCTAAACCTAGAAAAGAGTTCAACAGGCTGTATAATGCAGCCATTAATTAGAGACCAGTGTGCCTGCTTTGGCAACAATTAAACGCCAGATTTAGCCAAGCTGGCTTGATCGCGTATTTACTTCGCGAGACCGCATAGGTTAATATGACCGATGCAAGACTATCATCTCTATTTTTAGTGCAACTGGTCAATTTTTCGTGGCGGACAAACTTCCGAGGACAAAATGTCACGGACAAAATGTCATGTAGAAAATGTCATGGGGACAAAATGTCAGCGGAAAAAATGTCAATGTCAGGCCAGGTACTTGTACTTTAACTGACTGGTTGCCCAATATAGGCCAGGTACTTGTACTTGTACTTGTACTCGGAATTTTTTATTATAAAAACTAGTTGTGATCTCTGTCATATATCTGACATCAAACTCTTAGTCAAATAATCCAAGCATGTGCTTGGCAACATAATGGACTAACAAAATGACTGGTTGCCAATATAGCGGATTTTTATTATAAAAAACTAGTTGTGATGTCATAAGATAACTTATGCAAATGGACTAACAAAATATCTCTTAAGATTATCTTACAATAATCATCCTAAGAAATTTTTGACAATCTGGTCCCAGGATTCTTTTGCCAATAAAGAAATCCAGCACATTCATCCTTGGAAAGACAGTACATGAAAACAATGGCATTACTGATGCTCAAGAATAGGCAAAATGATAAAATTAGCAATCACCAAAATATAAGGGCCAAATTAAATAAGACAAAGTTCTATAAAAATGGTTAATTAAAATCTTATACAAACCTTGTTGTTGCTGCACCAGATCCTGACCCCAAATTGAAGTTGTTAAATGCAGATGAAGAACCAAACCCAAAACCTGAAGATGAAGAGAGTGCAGTGGAAGAAGTGTTCTGCACCTGACCAAACAATGAACTTGATGCTGGCTGACCAAATGCAGTAACTGCAGCAGTGGAGACCATCTGCTGACCAAAAGGCCGCTACCACCAAAAACTGATTTTCCAAAATTTGTTTCCGAAGCAGTAACCTGAGTTCCTGCTGATCCCTGCTCAAACAATCCAAAACTGGATTTTGCTTGACTTTGGTTAAACAACCCAGTTCCACTAGATGTTGTTGCCAGTACTTGACCAAATAAACCAGTTCCACTAGAAGTAGTTGTCTGTGCTTGACCAAACAAACCAGTTCCACTAGAAGTTGTAGTCTGCGCTTGACCAAATAAACCAGCTCCACTAGAAGTAGTTGTCTGCGCTTGACCAAACAAACCAGTTCCACTAGAAGTAGTTGTCTGCGCTTGACCAAACAAACCAGTTCCACTAGAAGTAGTTGTCTGCGCTTGACCAAACAAACCAGTTCCACTAGAAGTTGTAGTCTGCGCTTGACCAAATAAACCAACCAGTTCCACTGACCAAACAAACCAAGTAGTTGTCTGCGCTGACCAAACAAACCAGTTCCACTAGAAGTTGTAGTTTGCGCTTGACCAAACAAACCAGTTCCACTAGAAGTAGTTGTCTGCGCTTGACCAAACAAACCAGTTCCACTAGAAGTAAGTGACCAAATAAACCTGTTCCACTAGAAGTAGTTGTCTGCGCTTGACCAAACAAACCAGTTCCACTAGAAGTAGTTGTCTGCGCTTGACCAAACAAACCAGTTCCACTAGAAGTAGTTGTCTGTGCTTGACCAAACAAACCAGTTCCACTAGAAGTTGTTGTCTGCGCTTGACCAAACAAACCAGTTCCACTAGAAGTAGTTGTCTGTGCTTGACCAAATAAACCTGTTTGTCTTGTGCTTGACCAAACAAACCAGTTCCACTAGAAGTTGTTGTCTGCGCTTGACCAAACAAACCAGTTCCACTAGAAGTAGTTGTCTGTGCTTGACCAAATAAACCTGTTCCACTAGAAGTAGTTGTCTGCGCTTGACCAAACAAACCAGTTCCACTAGAAGTAGTTGTCTGCGCTTGACCAAACAAACCAGTTCCACTAGAAGTTGTTTGTGTCTGACTCAACAGACTTGTTCCACCAGAAGAAGTTGTCTGTGCCTGACCAAACGAGAGTATTCCACAAGGTTGACCAGATAAACTCATTTCACTTGTGGAGGAGACAGTGGTACCGGTAACCACACTGTCCGCTTGGCTTTCACCCAGAGAGGCTGTAGTACTAGAAATAGCAATAGTGCTAGCCTGGTTGAATTGACCAATTTCACTAGCAGATGACACACTGATACCAGCAGATGCAGACACTTGATTTTTTCCCGAAGATGTCATATCCTGACTGATCTTAGTTATTGAAGGCATTGTGGAAACTGTCCTATTAAGTGAATCCATCCCACCATCTGGATCTGAAGAAATAGAACCAATATTTCTATTCTCAGGAAATGCACTTAATCCAAGAGTAGATATCACATTCGGCAACAGGTCATCAGATGTTTCACCAGTAGCGGGTTTCTGATGATAGTCTTGAGAAATTTTTTGGCAGATTTCATTACTTGAACTTTGATAAGGAGCTGCATCAGATGAATTAGAGAGTTGCACATTTTTTTCTACTGCATTAATTTCTCTCAGCCGATAATCAGCAATCTGGATGTTTGGATCTTTCTCTGCACTGGTTTTAGTCAGCTGTCCAGTCATAGCAGATACAATACCTGATGACTTAAAGTCATTTTTTACATTATTTTGAGCAAACATCTGGTTATCCAAACTAACTGTCTTACTAGAATTTCTAGCAGCCTGGTCAAACTGAGGTACTGGAACATTAAAGGCTAAAGAATTTTTTTCACTAGAAGCAGCTGAAACAATAACAGCAGATGCATCTTTTAACTCCTTAGCTTTGTCTGATTTCAAGGCTAAAGAAACTCCACTTCCTACACTTTCAGGATGGCTCATTGTTGGATGCTGCTCAGAAAATCCTTCAGCAATTGTCTGCTGCATTCCAAATCTTTTCTCTAAAATAAACCATATATGACTTAATTAAAAATCTATCACACTGTATGATGCCAATGATGACAATAGAAAAAATCAATCAACTAGTAAAACTTTACCCAATAGCTATGAGTGCAGCTCCAGGATACAAGTGTCAACCATTAAGCTGGGAATGGTGGATCAGTATACGGTAGTATTTTGACTTTTATCGATCCTTTCTCATATTATGAGAATTTTGCTATTTTAATAAACCCATTCAAACAACAAAATAACCTGATAGTAAAGCATATAACTTAAAACCATATTTAGTGATGCCTTCATAAAACTGTGTACTAATAAGTCACTCTGTGTCAATTCAACCAATTTTTAAAAGTTTCTCAAAATTTCAGCAAAAATACATATAAGAAACATATACATGCCAACAAACCTTTTTCAGATACAAAATTTCAATGCTTTTAACTTAAAAAATACTTGGAATTAAGACTTGAAAGCTCATAATGACTCCTGATATACAGTATATTTCTCAAAAATTGTCAAAATTAATGTTATCAAATTCTTAGGTGAATTGGGGAGCACAGATTTACATTGATCAATTAATCAGTCAGCCAATTGATCAAAATCATAAGCATGGATTTATGTCAAATTCACCAATTCTTAACAGGGCTCCATTACAAAACTTGATTATATCTTGTCCATTTTTAGAGAAATATATATCACGAGGGTAAGATGAATGCTGTTAATGCTTTTGCTAACGTTGTATCTGTGAAATATCCAAAAACCCCATGACACACAAAAACAGGGCAAAATACAGTACTTTACATCATACAATCATCATTGTCATCGTCATCATCATCATCATACAATATTAGTGAAGAATAAACACAATTTTAATAGAGCTGCGGATATTAATGATTAATTAATTGATTAATCGTTACAATTTGTAATAGAATTTTCTTTAATCAGTAATTTTCCAATTAACTTTGCAATATTTTGGTTAGTTATTTACTTGAATCCTATTAGCTAAGAAAATTTCTATTTCCATTGAGACAGTAAACAACAAAGGTAAGTAATGAAAGCAATGTTGTAGTTAAGCATTTAAGCAGAAAGTTGAGCAAGCTCTTTGTTTTTAGGCTGCAACTAACTAGTGTAGGGTGATTGTGTATACTATAGCATATACTACATTTACTACAGATTAATAATGCAGAGTTGCAATGCAGGCAGATCAGTTAAAAAAGCTATATGTAGCTATTAATCAAAATTAATGGATTAAAAATTTTCAAATTAATCAATAAAGAAAAATGTAATCAGTACCAGCCTTAAATTTTACATTACAAAATCATCAATATTGTGCATTAAAACTGTTTTGCAATGCTATCAAACCAGATTCAATCATATCTAGTTTTGCTTCCAGTACTTTTGTTTCAAATGATACTATCAAATTCATCAATAATGTCCTGATTGTCTGCTTCAGTTTTCATATAAGTTTTGCCCAATGATTCAGTTTCGTAACTGCTGCAAGATTCTATGTCATTATTTTTGCCATTGTTATCAACCACCTGTCTATGGCAGTCTGCCTACCCTGACCTCTCTTTCTCCTCCTCTGTCTGTGATCTTCACATAATTCTGGACTAAGAGTAAACCTTTATGGAAGATATCAAATCACTTTATCACAGTTGTTTCTATCATCTCCGGTATCAAATTTACCGTTTCTCTCAAAACTGGCGGAGAGAATGGTCAATAACCGTCTGGTTACCTACATGAACCATAATGGACTAATGCCTAAGAACCAGTCCGCCTGTTTCGACAGAAACGGCTGTTCTGCGGATAGTCAATGACTTGATCGAATCAGTGGCCAGCGGCGGATGGCTCTCATCTGCCTCCTCGACCTTTCTCGCCGCATCCGACACCGTCGACCACGGATCCTTGTCGAACGACTGGGCGTTCCTATGGACTTGCCCTGCGTGGATACGTAACTTCCTGGCTGACAGATCTCAGGCTGTCAGTTGGATTTTGCGGTAAAGGCTCGGTCCTCGGACCGTTATTTGTCCTGTAACTGCCGACATTAGCAGGATCATTGAATCATTCGGATTTTCAATGCACGCCACGCTGGACGACGTACAGGCCTATTCATCCTGCCAACCGTCGGTAATCTTCAAACTCGGCCGAGGCCTGCATTGTGGCTGTTCGGGCCTGGACTGATCGGAACCGACTATCACTGAATCCGGCCAAGACCGAGTTCCTGTGGCTGACCACACCGCGCAGGCAGCACCTCATCCACCGTTCCTTGTGATCGCCCCAGTAGACAACCGCGTCTACTTGGGGTTCTTTCGATGAGACACTTACGTTCGGCGGACATTTGGACAACACCATCCGGTCCTGTTACCATCATCTGCGCCGGATAAGAGAGGTCTTGCCTACGCCGGCAGCGATAGACTTGGTTCGCAAGTTCTCGGTGGATTATTGTAACAGTGTGCTGTTTGGACTATCGGTCGGTCAACTTAATCGATTGCAGTCGGTCCTGAATGTCTCGGCCGCCTGGTGTTCGTGCTAGATGTAACGCCATTCCACAGAGATCGGTTGCACTGGTTGCGGTCCCTGAGCGTGGTGGGAGTTCAGCGCCACTGGCTCACGTTCCGTGCGCTGAATGACCCCACTGTCCTGCGATCTGTCGGAACTAATCCGCCGATCGGCGACAGTACCACGTCGCTCCCTTCTCCGTTCGGCGCCAGCAATCATCTCGTCGTCCCCCTCCGCTCAAGACAGCGGGGCTAGGGGACCGGTCCTTTTTGAAACCCGGCGTCGTGGAACCTGCTCCCGATGGCTGTGACAACCGAGACCTCCGGATCGGTTCCTACAACATCTCAAGACGCATTTGTTTAATGTTTGTTTTCCTGTACAGCGCCTTTGACTTTAGTCACTTAGCTATGTTACTGCGCTTAAGAAATTGTCAAGATTAATAATAATAATAATAATAATCTCCACCAACTCAGAATGATTCGACAAATATCAGACATACCATCTACTTCTACTTTGATACATGCCTTCATTTGCTATAGGTTTGACTACTGTGATTCACTTTTGCTCATCTTCCATTTGTACGACTTGGTAAACTCCAAAAGATTCTTTGTTCAGCAGCCAGGGTGATTGCTGGTGTCTCCAGATGTGATCACATTAGTGATTACCATACAATCTCAAGTATAATGCACACAAGAGTGCAATGCACCCAGTTTATTGGGTTGCAGATCAAAACGTATTTTCATATACATCTAAGTACTCACGAGTAAAAGTTTCATATATAAATATTCACAAAACCCAAACCTGTTAACTAAGCTTACTAAACACCGATTACTGCAAATCAATGCTGAACATAACTTTAGTTTTACTTATAAAATTGGGCTCAGATGACTTATCCATCAATCCAATTTAAGTAAACTAATCAAGTCCACAAATCTAAAAGCTGCACAAAGATACAATTTACCGCCTGCAATGGTCTGTAGAATTTGCTGTGGATATTGGTTATTAGACATAAATATCTGTGCATTCTTTGAAATTCAAGAGTACAGACTGCATAACAGTAAAATGATATTGACCAGTTCAAAAATCTCAAGATTGAAAAGACATTTTCTGATATGAATAACTTTATTCTGCCCAACATAAACTCAGGAAATGTCATAATAATCAAGTGTATCAGTGTTGATTTTATATTACTTGTTTACACATTGACCAGCTAAACCACCCCGTATATTAGAAAAAGAACCTGAAGCATTTAGATTCTGCTGTGTTGCCGATATTGAGCCTACAGAAGAGGCAAAAAGCTGTCTTGGATCAAGAGCAGACCCACAGTTTCCATCAAGCAGCTTATTTGACATCTTCGGTAATGGAACCTTGGAGGAATCTACCAGTTTTTTTGCCTGAAAATGAAAAATCTGTTATTCAAAATAATAAATTTAATACTATTACAAAGAAATTATAAAAACTTATTACTTATCTATATATGCCAACTGGGCCATATAAGGGTGTTGACATTTACATAAATAAGCAGAGAAATAGAGTTCTTATTAACCCTTTTATCGGAGATTAAAATTTTTAGACACCATCACCATGCCGGGGATTTATTTTGAGGAAAACGTTCTTCAAAATGGTATACTGTAGTTTTTTAAAATTTGCCATATCTCAGGTTATATAAGAGCTAAGATAAGGTATGCAGCTTTGTTTAGCTTTTTTATTCCTCTTTTTAACCATCCATGTAAAAAAATTGGGTAGGGCCCACTTTACAGCCTAAAATATCACCCCTCAAAATTTTTTGTGAAGCTTCGTAGCTAAAATTTGTCAGTGGTAACCCCACTTGGGTGAGCGGCAAAGTTATAGAGGAATGTCAGTGGAACAAAAATAAATTAAAAGTTTGAAAATCAGTCAACATTTCGTAAAGATATATCAATTTTAACCCGAACACCCCTTTGTCAGAACATAAGTCTTAGCGATGAATTTCGAGAAAGCTTTGTAGTTTGCAAATTTGCTATATCTCTCACTATGGGAGAGCTAAGATGATGTGGTACACGCCATTGTTTAACTTTTTTATTTCTCTTTCTAACCATCCATGCAAAACAAAACAAAATTTGGGTAGGGTCTACTCGACAGCCTAAAATAGAACCCCCTCCAACAAAACTTTTTAAAGCTCTTTAGCTAAAATTTTTCAATGATAAACTTGGGTGAATGGCAATGTTATAGAGGAATGTAAGTGGAACAAAATAAATTAAAAAGTTTGAAAATCGGTCAACATTTGGTAAAGATATATCAATTATAACCCGAACAAGTTGTTTTCTCGTAGCCATTTTCTACACAAAGCAGCCCAAGGTATGACCCCTCGGTCCAAAAGAATATATATTCCCTATCATATAGAGCCAAAAAGGCTAAAAAATAGGCACCATCTAGCGAATGGATAGATACTAAAGTGATTTATAGCATAAGATGTATCTGATACGTTGTGCCCAATTGATGAACCACTACGAAACCTACAGGACGTGTCCCTGACATTGAGCCCAATTAAGGAAAGATGACGGCGGACGTGTTTGAGACGTCGCGCCCATTAAAGGGGTAAGTAATAAATTTCTCTTTTCTAAAACAGTGCATATTAATACCAAGATAACATGGTAGCTATTTAGCTTTCTGAACATAAAGAAAATAAATGCAACAAAACTGTATACAACAAGCAAATATTGCTTGCAATCACTTTGATACTGAACGTAAGTACAAATAACAGGACTGCAATTTATTTATCAGTATCAGATACACATATGAAAAACACACACACCATAAAGTATTAGTAACAGCAGACAGATAAAAATAAAAAATGTGTTAACCTGACTTTCATCTTTTGTAAGTTTAATCTCAGCTGCTGATTTCAACGGTTCATAGACGGCATTTAGTGAAGAGATTGCCTTTGGTTGTTCAGACTTCACGCCAACATTGCCACTAACGCTAGAATTATTTAGATGACCAACACCATCCACTTTCATTTCCATCTGAGAGCCTTGAAAGAATTTTGCCAAATACGGACTTCCTTTGACACCAGCGTCTTTGCCCTGAACTTTTGATTCAAACGTTGTATGCTGTGGCTGTGTTTTTGCCATTTGGATTTGGTCTTTGGCAACTGCAACAGATTTATTCTCTTTTTGGCCTGAAGACCTTATAGCAGCTTTGAATACTCTTCCAGATGAAGAAGCAGAAAAAGAGGCTGCATTTGCAGCAGTATCCACAGGGACACCATCTACACCTAATTTATGCTCTTTTATTTCGCTATCAGGTTTCATAATGGAGTCATTCACAGAAGTGTCATTGCCAAATGCATCTGATTGCATCATCTCTTGAAGTCCTTTTGCAGAAACAATGTTTGAATATGACAGGTTGACTGTAAGTAAAAACAGAAATTCCATGCAAGATTATAAATCCACACCACTTAAATTGCTCCAGAGAAGTCAACTGACACTGCAGACCCACATCAGGAAAAGGGGGAATATGCCTCAAGCAATATGAAACACGAGATGAAAAAGCCAGACCAAAGGAATGGTCAGGAATCGTATCAAAGAGGAGGTTGACACAGATGCAGAACAAATGTGGAATGAAGTATGAATGACATGAATAATGGGAGAAAAATGAAGGACAAATGAAGGAGGCTTGAAATGGTAGGTAAATCAGAAAGAAAGCTGGAGAAATGGAGACAATTGAAAGATCAAGAGAAAAGTAAGAAATTTGAATGGATTGATACAAGAAAAAAGGATGAGCTGTTGAAAAAAATTATTAAATTATTATTATTAAAAATTAATAGCAACAGAAAATAAATGGCTTAGAAGAATACTAAGGATTGGATACAAAGAACATATCACAAATGAAGAAGTTAGAGAGAGAACACTGCAACCGAGCATCATGGAAGTCGTCAGAAAGAGAAGAATGAAATGGACTGGACACATACTCAGAATGGAAGAAATAAGAAACCCAAAACGAATTCTCAACTACAAACCAGAGGGGAAAAGATCTAAAGAAAGACCGCAAAGATGATGGGTGGATGGATTGGAAGAGGATCTGCACATGGCAGGGCTGAATCTCAATGGAAAAACTGACGGAAGACACCGAATGACTTTGGAAGGAATAGCAAAGGACAGAGAACTTTGGAGAGATGTCATGGAGAAGTCAATAGCTGGACACAGCTGGAGGATGAAGACCTGACCTGACTTGCGGAAAGGCAAAGGAATATGTGAGATAAAGCAAACTAAAAGTATCTTTATTTGACATTCATCAACAATAGATTAGTTATGGATATGCAGAGAAATATAGCATCTGATCTTCAATGGCAGCCACCTATCCAATTAATAGCTGCACCTTCAGTAAACAAATGCTGAAATAAGCACAGGCAGACACCATGGTAATGCAGTAATCTAAAGTCTTTAAGTCTCATGGCAAATGGGGTCGATTTCGATTTCATAACAAAAACGCACTCATTTCTAAATATAGACACTTATTTTTATGACAAATGGTAATTCCAAGTGAAGCTAATATGCTTTTGCTTCTGAAGCATGCGAAAAAGTGTTGTTTTGTGAGCTTTAATGTCAAAATGTAGCAATTTGTTGGCGAGATTTACAGTCATTTGGGCATATAAATTTTAAATACCTTATGTACAGATATGGCTTCTGGGAAGAAGCCTTATTCAAAGTTTAGGAGGCAATTGAAAATGGGAATTTGATGACATGGATATTTCTGAACCCAACGATAGGCACAACAATGAGCGGATGAAATCTGGTTTCATTGCTGATCGTGGAATGTTGGTGGATCTCATGAATGTGGCCGATCTACCCATCAGGAACCTAGCTTCACTGTCCTTTGTCGGATATATTAACCATTTTCCTGGCCGATATATAATATATCACCTTTCCCATAGCTATTTTAAGTAAGGCTAAGTGCCTAAGAATAAGCAGCCTACTACTCCCAAAGCACTTATATAAACCCATAAGATATTACTTACTTACTTACTTGAGAATTGCTTTGAGACCCTTCACACAAGATCCTCTTTAACTAAAATAAGCCATTATATATATATATATATATATATATATATATATATATATATATATATATATATTTAAAATGTTTATTACATATGTGTACATGTTTCAGATAGCTTGCATAAACTGTCTTGTTGCAGACACAATTATTTATGAACTTCAAAGTCAAATTTTGATTTTTAATCTTTCAATTTTAATATCTTCTCAAGAAATATGAAGAAAGTCATTGCAAATGTTAACCTTTTCTTTTCATATTCTTGTCGATAATTAAAAACCCTTTCATTTGATATATACACTGTTAATACTGTGATGGTTTTTGATTTAAAGTTCAGCTTTTCTTAAAATCAAGGTACTCAATGAATACCTTTCAACAACAAATTGAAAACTCGAGAAAATCTAAAATTCCCTTAAAGTTAATGTCAGGGTTCAATGGTTCCTATAGAACCATAGAGTGGTAGACTGCTAAGCTGTTAAAACACTAATGCTATCTCAACTATGGAGCAGTAATTTTGTCTAAGAGACAGCTTTGGTTAATTAGAATGAGTAAAAATGGTCATTGGTCACATTGAGATAAATGCAAAAATAAATGCATTTAATTCACAAAGTTATCCAATTATACTTGTTCTACTCCTATGCATGTATTTAAAGATGATCAAATTGTCAACTTTTCAAAATACAGATGTCAAATATACGAAGGAAGGAAGGTTGAAAATCATGCTAAGCTATCACATGACCAGAAATCTTTTGCCTTAAGGCTTGCTAAAGAAGCCCACAAATTATAAATAAAATATGAAAAATATTACAAAAACCTCAGTCACATCAATCACTAACTGTGGTAAATTTGTAATAAACACACTCCTGTAGACGTCAAAAGTCATAATTCTTACCCGGAGCACATGAAACAACAGGCGCAGCCTTTCGACATTCTAGAATCCTTCGTAGTTTTGCTTCTTTTGCCTGAAATGTCTTGCTATTGCAAGCATTGACCATTCTGTTGTTCTCTTGGTTAATGCTCACTGACTGCTCCCCATTATTTCTAACAGAACAATAATTATCAAATTTCAATGAAAATTACTTTTACCTGCTACATTTACCATCAACATTACCACCACGTATGCTGCAAAAATTTCTCATCAAAAATAATAGTAATACAATAATCAGTATTCTTATGCCAGTAAGAGCATATACATATATATATATATATGTATATATATATATATATATATATATATATTGAAAAATTGAAAAGAGGGTGCTGAACCAGCAGCCTGTGGGCGATTTTGCACCTGCAAACTATCTCATCATTTTTGAGTCTTCTCAGTCTTTCGTTCCGGTTTTTGGAAGTGTTTCTCTTTCAAACTGCCTCGTCGTCTGAGTGAACGCACTGGATAGCTGCACAAAAGTCGAGAGGTGTCGTTTTCAACTCAAAAAATAAGGGTTGTGGTGGGCGTTCCCAGCCATCATTCGGGACAGTGTCAGTCGCCAGAGAGCCGTCGAACAACAACATCGAACAACAACAACGACGTTGGTTTCGTGTCCTCTTGGATCGTCCTCCTTCCAACCGTCTCGTCTGTCCGTGGGAACAACCCAGGTCATTGCACTGACAAGTTGCCGTCCTAGACTCCAAAAAGTCGGTCTATTGACTCCGTTGTTCGTCCGCAGAGGGAAACATGGTTGGACCTGGAGTATACGTATCGCAACGACATCCTGGACATGATCGAGCAGAGCCGTGACTGGTACCACGGCAGGATCTCGCTCAGTCCACCGCCGCAATCGGCAAAGAGAAGCGGGAGCAGAGGCGACGGCAGCGGCCTGATGACGATAGTCACTGTCGGCAGGAATCTCTGTGGATCTACGCTCGTGAAAGAATCGGACGAGAAACTAGATGATGAGGATGAAGACGACGACAAATAACTTTCTAAAGCGCCCTTGACTTTGATGTATGTCATGCATACGGCGCTGTATAAATTGTCTAGTAATAATATATAATATATACAGTATATATATAGTGTGTGTATATATACACATATATATAATATATATGCATACACACATATACACACACAAATATACAGTAAAACCTCATTATTTATGTTAAGGAACAGTAGGTGCAGTTAGGGTTGTCAATGGTCTGGCAGAAGCAGGGTAGAATGGATTTTAGAGTTCAATGCTTCAATCACTCATGATGAAGAACAATAACAATATATGCTTCAGATATTTGAGAAGCACAGACACACAACTGCAAATAAGACATGAACATTGAACAAGCCTTGTTCTTAAATGATCTTTGAATTCAAACTGTGATAGCACATGAAACACAGAAAAACTTTTAATGCTGTAATAATTACATTGTATTCATAAGTGCATCTGTCTGCTGTGCAGCCAAAAGATGATTAACAGGTCTAAGGATATTCAACTCCTTGAGACGACAACACAATGATTCCAATGCCTGTTCATGCTTCAGAATTGTTTGATTGTTACACTTCAGAGCATCATAAATTGCATGCATAGTAGGAGTCTCCAGTAATCTGAAATAAGACACAGCATGCCTCAAAAGAAGGCAAACACACATTTTCACAAAAAGTTATAATAAATTTTCTTGCCCAAATCTCACAAAACCCATAATAACAGGAAATAATCAAATACAAAGTTCTTGCAGTTTCTGTAAAATCATATAAAACTCAATCAGTATGTAAATACCTAACAAGACACATACATAAAAGGATTAAATGAAAAGCTATTTTTTGCTAGTTTAACCCTTTTAAGTCTCATGTTGCGAAAACTCAATGCTACATTGTTTAAGCCCTAGAAAAGCCGTATGCCATAAAGTAACTACGAGAACAGTTTTTCTTATTTAAATAAGCCTCTTTTATTTATTATGATGTGTTTTGTATTCATTTCAAGCAATATATATAAATTATGCTGCCAAACTTTACTGATTTCAAGCAACATTTTGGCATAAAACTATACAAATGTACCAATACAAATCCAAATCAAATCCAGGTATTTCAATATTTTTGTTCTATTTATGTTTTCTTGCAGTGAATATGCAACTGTAAATGACTGCACAATAAATTATGAATAGAGTTAGAAACTTAATATTGCATTTTTGTAACTTCAGGTGGATGCAGTATCATTTGTGCTCTCTCTTTTACCCTCCCTTCCCTTCTTATTCCTCTATCTCCCTCTCCACTCCTCCTTCTCGCTACCTACCCCTTTCTCTCTTCCTTCTATGCCCTCCCCATACTGCTCCACACAAACCAGATATCATTAGAGAGAGGAATATGCAATGTGCACTGTGCAGCCTAATTCAGATATCCGATAATTTCCTTCCCCTTATGCTTTCCATTTCTTCCCCTTCTCCATCCCTTTCCCCTCTTCCTCCTCCTCCTCCTCCTCCTAGCCTCTCTATTACCCTACTCCCTCCTTTCATCCCTCAACTCCCTCTCCTTCCCCTCTCTCCACGTCCCAATCCATCCCTCCACACAAACCGGATGATTGGAGAGAATTCAGATATTTGATTATTTCTCCTCATTTGTATTTAAGAGAAAACTACATTACGATAAAACAAAGCAATTTACTGGTAAGTGGAATAGGCCATTAATATTCAACTTGCACCAGCCGGCAAACAATGAAATACATGTCTTTCAAAAGTCTGGATTAAGCAGGCATTAACAAATTAATCATCTGCAGTTCTCAATTCTGCTTCATTACTCCAAACCACTTGAGATTCAGTGTTTTCACTGTGTACTACACTGTACATACACATGTAACTACATTGTGCAGCATGCAAAAGTGTGTGGGTGAATACATATACAAATTTTTAAAGAAATTCAGACAAAAACTGTTTATTAATAACCGTTTGTTTTTCAGAATCTTGACATAAGCTTCCCAGTCATTGTCCAAATTAGCATCCATTTTCTCCAATTCACTATCAACATACTGGTAAGTAGAACGCATGGTTTTCAGTCGTTTTTCACAGACTGGATTGAGCGGGCGTTGATGAAGAAATTTCTCATATTTTGGGTCACAGTTTCGTTCTTTGACTCCACAACACTGACTATGTAAAACCCATGACTCAAGAGTCTGAGATTTCACTTCACAGAGACGGTCTTTCAACTCCTATAACCAAATGATAACAGTTACTCAAAACCTACAACTTCAGAAAAACAGTTTTAACTCAAGTCTGTCTGCAAAAGCTAAAGTAAAACAGCAAAGATAGCAGATGATTTTTGAAACTCATATTGACAATGAACAAATTCGCGCTTGAAAATATTGAAACTGACCGAACATAAAACATGAAAAGAAACAAGCAGGCATACATAAATACAGTCATTCAGACTCACTTAACAAACATCACTTGCATGAGTATGAAACAGAAACAAGAGAGTCTTTAGATTCCGTTTTGCAGTCAGTTCAGTGCATCATTTTGCCTGCTTCTGTTTTAATGTGGCAGCTAAGAATTTGACTCCAAACTAGCATATTTTAACCTCCTTGGCATTAGATTCTTTGGCAGATTTCCAATCTAAAAGCGCTGCATTGCATTCGTTACATTGTTTCTGAAGTACATACCCACTCATTGTTTGCCTGGTTTTGCCTCAGGGAAAAATGTGTATATGCACAATCATTGGACACCTGGATGTGTCAATAGAGGCATGCCATTCAATAGGGGCCAGAGCGTCCACTTGCATATCTCATTTGCTAGAGAACAATGAAGCAAATTACAGCTTTTATGTCTTCATGTCACAGAAGCAATTGAATGGGTGGTCTCAGTCGCCCTAAATGCCTGTAGATGCGAACGCATACCATACGCCCATAACCCTTTCAGCATCAAATTCCTTGGATGGATAGCGTACGCTCTTATCAGTAAGGACTAAGGAGGTTAATGAAGCTGGTCTGTACATACAAGTTGTACCAACCAGTAACAGTCTGAAAAGTCTAAAACATCAGTATAAATGGCTACAGAAACTATCAATAAAACCTGTACTTTCTAAGTTGGACAAGATTACAAAACAGACCTAACCACTAAGAAATCTACCGTATTTTGCACATATAAGATGCGGCTTATACGAATTTTCACACAATTAGCCCCCTTAGTGCGTCTTATACTCGGGTGCGTCTTACCTAAATTTTTTGGAACATGAATAACTGTGCCGACGGGTCGTCTAGAGAGCCGGCAGCTCGCCTAGAGCGCCGACGGGGTGCCGAGAGCGCTTGCGGCTGGCCGAGAGTGCCGACGGGTCGCCGACGAGTCGCCGGGAGCGCCGACGGGTCGCCGGGAGCGCCGACGGTCGCCAAGAGCGCCGACGGGTCGCGGAGCGCCCGGCGGGTCGCCGGGAGCGCCGGCCGGTCGCCGAGCGCCGACGGGTCGCCAGAGCACCGACGGTCACTGAGAGCGCCGACGGTCGCCGGGAGCGCCGGCGGGTCGCCAAGAGCGCCGACGGGTCGCCAAGAGCGCCGACGGTCGCGGAGCGCCGACGGTCGCCGGAGCGCCGACGGGTCGCGGGAGCGCCGGGTCGCGGAGCGCCGACGAAGTCGCCTAGAGCACCGACGGGTCACTGAGAGCGCCGACGGGTCGCCGGAGCGCCGACGGGTCGCTAAGAGCGCCGACGGGTCGCCAAGAGCGCCGACGGTCGCCGGAGCGCCGACGGTCGCCGGGAGCGCCGACGGGTCGCGCGGGGGCGCCGACGGGTCGCTAGAGCACCGACGGGTCACTGAGAGCGCCGACGGTCGCCGGGGAGCGCCGACGGTCGCCGGGAGCGCCGACGGTCGCCAAGAGCGCCGACGGGTCGCCAAGAGCGCCGACGGGTCGCCGGGGCGCCGACGGTCGCCAAGAGCGCCGACGGTCGCCGGGAGCGCCGACGGGTCGCCGGGGCGCCGACGGGTCGCCGGGAGCGCCGACGGGTCGCCGGGAGCGCCGACGGGTCGCCGGGCGCGCCGACGGTCGCGGGAGCGCCGACGGTCGCCAACGGGTCGCCGAGCGCCCGACGGGTCGCCGGGAGCGCCGACGGGTCGCCTAGAGCACCGACGGGTCACTGGGAGCGCCGGCGGGTCGCCTAGAGCGCCGACGGGTCGCTCGGGAGCGCCGACGGGTCGCCGGGAGCGCCGACGGGTCGCCTAGAGCGCCGACAGGGCACCAAGAGCGCCGACGGGTCACTGGGAGTACCGGCAGGTCGCCTGGAGTGCCGACAGGTCGCTGGGAGCGCCAACGGGTCGCCGGGAGCGCCGACAGGCACCAAAAGCACCAACGGGGAGCCAAAAGCGTCCACGGGTCGCCTCGAGCGCCGACAGGGCGCCTTTTGGTGCGTCTTTTATATGGGTGCGTCTTTTATATGGGTGCGTCTTATCTATAATTATTTTAACACAAATCATCAAAACTCGCATCTTATACGCAGGTGCGTCTTATACGTGGTGCATCTTATACGCGGGTGCGTCTTATATGCGTGAAAATACGGTATATAAATATGAAAATTACATAGCTGAAGTCAAACATAAACATACACGAGTGCTTTGAACAACTGCCTTGCTCAATCTTTTTTCTTCATTTGATTCTTTGCGAAGTTTCTCCATCTCTGGATATGTTCCAATGTCAACCAAAACACCAGAAGCCCGAGACCTAAACTGGCACAAATCTTTGTTGAATGCATTCATCTACAACATTTCATAGAAACAATTAATCTCAATACCAAAAGAAATTGACTAGTAAAAACAGAAAATGCTTTTTGAACCACGCAGAACAATGAAAATCTTTCATCAAACCCACAACAAAGCATCGAGAAACAGATACGAAAACAAGCTGAAACTGCATCATTTATGCTTTCTTGGACTGATTTTGAGCACGTCCTAACTTTAGAAATTCATCAACTCTGCACTATGACTGTGGCAGTTCCTCAATGTGCCATTGGGTTTATGCCTCCAACAGTCAACACTGATTTTTTTCACAAATATTTAAATGTTGTTGGGATCTGGGAAATCAATGATGACTTGATTCTATCTTCTGCCCTTACTCAGATTAGTCATCACTCAGCACTTTTTTCTTTTGGCTCTGGAAGACATTATTCCAGGAATCACGAAAATGCCAGACAAGTGAAACATGGCCAAAAACATTAACACAGCAATAAATCTAATTACTAGTGGTTCTATTTACACTCGAGTTGAAGGCAATCAACACTCGACGCTAGCTGTTAATTTTTTCTGTTGATTTAAAAATTAATAATTTCTAGTAAATACAATTATTAACAATAACATCATGAATATTTGTGGACTGAATGCATTGCAATATGGACTGTATTAATTGGTCAATAATTATAATTGGACGATAGCTATTATTGGCCAATAATTAATCGGTGCATCTCTAGTAAAGAATGCATCAGATTGAGAGATAGAGATTAAAGAAGAATGGATCATTGGGTCCTAAATCTGAATGCCACATTCAAGAAATACACAACTCGTGGACATTGTTCACACTTCTCTTCTCATGCAAACCAAGTCAAACCTGCAGCACACCTTAGTCCAAGAATGTTTAATTTCTCACTTCATTGTTTCAACTTGTTTAAATGAATATATCATACTCATTTTATTGTTGTAAACACAAGCAAAATATATAATAATAATAATAATAATAATAATAATTATTATTATTATTATTAATGAGACAATTTTATAGCACAGTGGGCATGGCAAAGGCCAAGTCAAGGACGCTTTAACAAATGTCACTTGTAGGAGATGTTAAACAAGCGAGTCTTTAAGTTCTTCATGAATAACATAACAGAGTGCAATATACTTTCATAAACGGTATTGTTGTTGAGCACTATTTAGTGCCTTTCACATGACTATATCCAACTGAGTCAGCAAAGATCTAGACTACTGCAGTGTGTACCTGTGAGCAATAAGACAAGGCCTTCGTTCATCATTACCATATTTTCGCGCATATAAGACGTGGCTTATACGAATTTTTACACAATTAGCCTCCTTGGTGCGTCTTATACTTTGGTGCGTCTTATCTAACTTTTTGGAACATTAATAACTGCGCCGCGGGTCGCCCAGAGCGCCGGCGGCTCGCCTAGGGTGCTGATGGCTCACCGAGAGCACCAGCGGCTCACCGAGAGCACCGACGGGGTGCCGGCGGCTCGCCTAGAGCGCCGACAGGTCGCCGAGAGCACTGATGGGTCGCCGAGAGCGTCGACAGGTCGCCGAGAGCGCCGCAGCTCACCAAGAGCGCCGACGGGTCGCCGCGGGTCGCCAAGAGCACTGATGGGTCGCCGAGAGCGCCGATGGGTTGCCGGCGGGTCGCCTAGAGAGCCAAATGGGCGCCGAGAGCGCCGACGGGGCATCGGGAGCGCCGATGGGGCGCCTTTTGGTGCGTCTTATATATGGGTGCGTCTTATCCATAATTTTTTAAACACAAATCATCAAAACCCGCATCTTATATGCGGATGCGTCTTGTATGCGCGAAAATACGGTAATCTTACAGCAATCACCACCCTAAATTATCTATAAACACCTCCACTAGACAAATGAAACTGAAAATAGCAATCATGAACTAAATACACACCTCATCTATAACAAGCTTCCACATTGTAAGCTCAGCCTCATCAGCCAAGGGCTTCTTGTGAACAGCTTCTGCTAAAACATTAAAATTACCACAATTACATTTAACCTTCAAACAAATGAGCTCTTTTCACAACAACTTCTCGTGGGGGAGGAGGTATTTATCAAATTGTCCATTGTGGCCCAGCCTCTGAAAATTAAATAGTGTCATACACCACTGGATTCTGCATTAAAAGCTCTACAATACAGCTATTTTAGTTTTGGTTGCCTAGTATAAGTTATTAACCGTGAAACATAATCACTAAGGTTGTCAATGGTTAACCGGTCCTAAGAGCAAGGACCAGTCCTTTTAACCTTGACCACTTAACCGTAATTAGCGGCAGCAACATCAAAGCGCTTTGATGTAGCCGCGCAGGACGCCAGCCCCAGCGCCGACAACATCAAAGCGCATGATGTAGGCGTGATGCCAGACTGCCGCTAACAACCGGTTAACCAGTCTTTTTTGAATGGCCAACCGGTCCTTTAATACCAGCGATTTTAACAACTTTCATAATCACTTTATAGAAATTTAGACCATCAAACGTAATCAGGTCAGGTCAGGACTTCATCCTCCAACTGTGTCCAGCTATCGACTTCTCCATGACATCTCTCCAAAGTTTTCTGTCTTTTGCTATTTCTTCCAAGGTCATTTGGTTTTTCTGTCAGTTTTTCCGTTGAGATTCAGCCCTGCCATGTTCAGATCCTCCTCCAATCCGTCCACCCATCGTCTTTTCGGTCTTCCTTGAGATACTTTCCCCTCTGGTTTGTAGTTGAAAATTCTTGTTGGGTTCCTTATTTTTGACTATAAACACATTTCCTTGCTATTATATTCATATTTCAAGCAATAACTGTCAGCTATGTACTAATTCATGATTTGTTTATCTCTGTTCAGTTCCCCCCCATTGAGACATACTTTGTCTGTCTCTGTAGTCTTCTAAATCTAACTTTATCTCTGCCAGGATCCATGTCACAGTCAGATTCCACGATAAGTGCATCATAATATATTGATTTATGGTTTTAAAGCATCAGGTAATTTTGCTTCTGGTTTACATTCAAAAATTAATCTTCGTATTATTTTTTAATTTGTTAGAGTAGGCAATTATTACCTTGCCTACACTAACAGCACAAGCCTGGTATATTGCAGGACAAAGATCAATCAAAATTTCTAACCAGTGCCATGTCGATCAGACAAGGCAGACAAATCAGGTTCAGCAGATGAAATAACTTCTGCACCCGATCCAAGTCGATTTGTTTCAGAATGAAAAGTCAATCCAAAGCCAGGTTTTCTTACTGATTGAGAGACAGCTTTCTGCGAAGACGAAAAACCACCAGAGACAGAAGGATTGGCTGGAAGTTTTGCTGCCCTCATAGAAACTTGGTTGCCAGGTGCAGGTGTTGATTGGCTTAAAGGCTGGCCAAGTTTCAAGGAAGCACTTAAAAATGAAGGGTTTGCTGGACTTGAACTCATAGTTGAAGGTATTCCCACTGGGGTTTCACTTATTGCTGATGGTGCTGATAACCCCACCGGTCTAGGTACTATCATTGGTGCTACGGCAGAATAAGTTGTCAGAGTAGAAAGATTTTCAGCTGAATTCTGAGAGTCAGTATGAGACTGCGTTGATGATATTGCAGAGAACATAGAGCCAGTTGTCGGTGAAAATTTAGATATTTGTCGCATAGGCTGCTTTGAAGTTGTAATTCTGGAACCAATCTGTCCACCAGTATTACTTATATCAATCTTAGCTGCAGACTCTGATATAGGCTGAGGCTCAGAATGAGCAGCTATTCCAAACATATGACCAGGAGCAGACGCAGCTGTTGGCTGAACTTGTGGTGAAGCCATGGACATTGTAGACACTGCACTGACAGTCTGAAGATAGCCTTTTGGTGGTACATTATTGCTTTGCCTTGTTTCTGGTTGGCTCAGCTTTGATGCAAATGATCCTACAGAAAATTTACAAACCACTCTACATATATGCCTAGAGTGTTAAATTCACTTATTCAACTAATAAGTAACAAACTTCTGCAGTAAATTCTTTTATATTAACCCTTTCGTTCCTGGACAACCCTGTTGATTATAACAACACATCAGCAACACAGAACCATCTAATCATTATCTTTAAATACCATTGCATGGTTCTGGACTGCCAGGCATTATTGATAAACGTGGCCCTTCGGCCTGAAAGGTCACGAAAAAAGGCTAGGATTAGAAACCCTTTGGGCCAAAGGGTCTATTAGCAAAAGGGTTAAAACCTTAACCTTGCACAAATCTTGCTTAGGCTGTTGAACAGGAAGTCAATGTATGAATGCACCATGAACGATCTGGGATTGTAATCAATAACCAAAAAATAAAGAAATTGCACCAGTAGATAAAGAGCAACGATAAAATCAAAGCTGAAGGAAATACATTTTATCAGATCAATAATACTGATCAATAGCAGCTCTAGACTTTTCTACTATTATATTCAAAAAGGTCCCACAATTTAAATATCTCAAATGAAAACATTGAACCCAATTATTGTTATTACATACTACATTTAAATTGTAACTAAATTATCGTAAATACTTGCCAGAATTCGTTCTCTCTCCCTCAGCCGAAAGTATATTTGGAGTTCTAATCAAAGATTTCACTCCCGGTTTTTGGTAGATAACATGATAGCATAAAAGAGTTCCATCTGTCGACAGAAGGAGTAAATAAGGAGATGCAGGTGCTGTATATGCTTCATCTGAAAATCAGAAAACAAATATTCTAAAACAAATGATATCATACTGTACAAAACATAAATGATGGCACATCAAACAAAGGCAGTGGCTATAGGACTGATGAGTGGGTCACGACTGCTCACAGATACATGACCAACAGTTGGTTCTATAGCCACACCCATTGAGAGTACTATAGTACTAACAAACAACATTTTCTCAGACTAACACATACAGTAGATATGGCACTAAGTTTAAACAAAAAAGACCAATTTGATTCATAATATTGAACTTCAAAAACATGTTTCAATTACATTCCCCTACAACTGTGCTGCTCACAAAAGTTAGGTTTCTATTCAATAATTATAGACATAGAGCTTTGAACAAAAAATTTCTGCTTTTTGAGGGGGTGCTATTTTAGGACAGAATGAATCTTCCTCCCAAATTTTATTTATTGTGGTCCGCGGAGCCGTCAGAAGGCAGCAATGTGGCCCGTAGCTGAAAAACTTGGAGGCACCTGGATTATATCTCAACCACATGTGGTCCACATTTTCTAAAATTTTGATTAATTTTGTTCCAATTACATTCCCCTACAACTTTGCTGCTCAGTAAAAGATAAGTTACCATTCAAAAATTGTAGCTGCAGAGCTTGGAACGAAGACATTTTTTGAAGGGATGCATTTATTTTTGGATATATGGCTAGAAAGAGGAATACAAATGCAAAACAGTGGCATATACCTCATCTTGTCAACTTTCATTGAATCCAAGCAATTGCAAGTTGAAAAATTTCAATATTTTGTGAAAATATGCAAAAATTCTGGTCGAAATTACCTGGTCATTCTGGACTTTTGCATATGGGGTACATGGTCATTCAAAGGTTAAATGACATGGCTTTATAAAAAAAATTACACAAAGTTACATAAAAGGTGCAGACAGAGAAGCCATCAAATTCTACACAGTTAATGTAGTTTAAGCTGATAAGCTATTCCAAGAAGAAAAATAATTTTTAGCAGCTTCAAGAGCAGAATCAAGAGAATGCCTGCACATATTGCAATACATACTTATCCAAACAGGTTGCATTGAATTGAAGCTGATGCCAAGGCCTCTAGGAAAATGAGTTTTGCCATCTACTAGTGGTATTTCTGGCCTACCTCCGTCGGACAGATTCCATCTCTCCCACAGATCCTACATAAATGAGCAATAAAATGAGAAATTCATATTTCAATATTTAAATGATAATGCAGAATTTTGAATCTGTGCAAATTAACTCTGAAACTGATTTTTGAGATACATGCCTACAAAATAATATAAAATAAAGCATTAGGACAGTGATTTTCAACTTTCTGTACTTATGATACCTTATGCTAGACATTGCCATCTTAGTCAAAGAGATGAAAAGTATTTGAAATGTTATTCTAACATCTAGAACTTTAAGCTGATTACCTTGGGTAAGTAATTTTAAGATGATTGCCTTGGGTAAGTAATATAATAAACAGTAACTAATGTGTAGATCCCATTACACTAACAGTTAAAAAACATAAGTTTTACCATTATTTACCATCAAACAATTCTCAAGATTAATAAAGAAAAGTTTCTGAAGCTAGATGAAACACTGGTAATAAAATGATGGTGGTTTTTTGCTAGAAAATTTGTGTTTGGTTCAACACACTTCAATTTATACCTAAAAATTCCAATAATGACAATTTCAAAATGAGTCAAGTAGCTTTATCTGGTAAAAGATATTGCTATCGCTGTTGTTTATTCTGCTTATAGGTAAAGTTTCCCATACTCAATTTGAGCATTGGAGCCGGCGCTGATCTCTTGTTTCTGTGGCATACAGCATTGCAGGTGGCACAGCCATTAACCTAGAGTAGGTTGCCAGCCGTATGCCTAGGCCTGCGATTCACCTCGCAACTGAACGCTGCTCCTCATTTTTATACCACCACCTGCCCTCTAGCAAGTAAGGCCGAGTCAACCTTAGGGGCTCCAGTGGGGGCTTGAACCCGTTCCGTCAGTGTGCCTGCCCAGTGTGTAACCACTTCTGCCATCGTCCCGCCCCAGGTAATAGGACAGAATGCAATGTTCTTAACTAGTGGCATTTTAAAAATCAAATTTCTGTGACATCATTGCAGTAGTGTCAATGAGATATGCATCATCTTAAAATTACTCTAAAAGGGCCAGGCATAATAATTCTAAGTGCATATAATGATATTTTGCTGAACAGTAAATTGGATTTACTAATATTAGACTATATATAAATAAATGTCTGTCTTTATTACTACTCCCAATAATTGATTGAGTACTTCAGTCAATATGTCCAGTGGGAAAACTAATAAGGAATGTGGTATTATGATAAACTATGTAAGTGATGTCTGTCGTTCCCTTTTGGAAACCTTGTACAGGCAAGCCTTTACTGCCAATTTTAAAGGCTGTTGAAAATATTTTCCATGTAAAAACTTATTCGGTGACCGGACAATTCGGTGACCGGACAATTCGGAGACGGACAATTCGGAGAAGGACAAAAATCGCCCCAAAAGTTGTAAAAAGTTGTAAAAAGTTGTACAACTGTTTTAAAATATGGCTTTTATAATGGTTAGGGTTAGGGTGAGGTTTAGGGTTAGGGTTAGAGTTAAGGTTAGAGTTAGGGTTAAACTGTGCTCCAAATTGTCCGTCTCCGAATTGTCCGTCTCCGAATTGTCCGCTCCAAATTGTCCGTCTCCGAATTGTCCTAGAACCACTTATTCATATTATGTTTACATAATCTCTGTTAAATGGTGTTGATGGTGAACCAACTAGGTTTACTTGTCTCTTCCGAGTCCTTCCTTCTCAACGAGTCACTTCCCCTCTCTAGACACTTTACTTGAATGTGCTTCTATCAGCTTCATTGAATCAATGCCATTCAACATTACATTTCTGTAGCAGCTGCAATTCAATTTACTTGGAAAAACACACATTAACTACTACAACAGCATCCACCTTGGCCTTCCTCTCAGCTATAACATTTCTATATAATCAGTACTAAGTGACAAAGCCATGCGATTCCTTTAAGACACATTTCACTAGCTTCATGTCCCTGAATGCATTATCATGAAGCAAACCATGTTCACCTACAAAACTTTGGCCCTGCCCTGATTACAATTATATATCCAACCTATTCTCATCATTTCCAACTTCATTTCTTCAGTCAAGATCAACTACTTGTTTCACCTCTAGCCAAAACTTGCAAAGTTGATGACAGCAGTTTCTTTTGGCAATCTACATGTATGGAACTTACTCACTGATGATAAAACAAAAGCAACTTCTGTTATATTATTCAAAAAGCAGAATTTCACCCCTCATTTGAGTTACATACATTAAAGTGTCCTTGACCTGTCATGCTCACAGCACAAAAAATCATCACAATAATAACAACAAATTCTTAAAACAAGAACTGAATTAATCTTGCTTAGAATTGATGACTGAAGATTATAAAGCAAAGCAACTCATCAAACCTTGTTGTCCACCTTACGACCTAGTACACATGTTTCAAGTGAAGTTGACGAGGAACAGATTATCAAGTCCCTAAGATATAACAAACCAAACAGATGCAAGCCGTCAGAATTCTTTAATGCAGTATTTAATTCCACAAAATGCACAGGCTGTTGTATTTTACAAAGCAAAAACCACATATTGTACAAACATAAGAAACCAAAAATCACACTGAAGACAATATAATTACCATTCTGCGATTGTTTGCAGGTAATATTTCTGGATTGAATTGGATTCATTATAACTTCCAAAGCAAACATCTTCATGATGTATATATGAGGTTCCCTCTTTCTGCAAAAGTAAGGAAATTTCATACTATATAACTCTAAAATTGAAATATACAAATCCAATCTCTGCTTTGGTGTCATATGATCAAAATAACAAAAAAGAGTTCATTCAAGAAAAAGCAGAATCTGAATCTAATGTTCAAAGTGAGTGAGTGAATTATGATATTCAACATGACTTCAAATTTAACAATTCAGTCAAAATTTCATTATTTAAAAAATTGTTGAACCCACATGATACTCAACAACTGGTCCCTTTAAAGTCTAAACTTAGAAGTTTAATGCTTATCATGATAAAACTGTCAATAAAATACTAAAAGTTCATATCTAATTATATTCTCTTATTAAACTGAGTAGTTCTATTGGTCACAAAGCCACCCAATAAACACAGAGAACAAAATTTTACATCTTACACTTCTTGGTAATAGCAACAAAACAATATTTCTGTAAGTTTCTCAAAATTTTACATCAACAGTTAAATAAAAAGTCACTGAATAAGAAATATATAAATCACAGTTCTCTAATGAGCACTGTAAATGAGCATTAATCTTTTTTATTTTTTTTTTATTTTTATTTCCAACTCAACTCATAATTATATATAGCATAACACAGATACAGGCAAATCAGTAAACTCAAAACCCATAATACAGTATTACCAATAAGCACAATAAAAAGATTACTTAGCTAATTAGAAACAGACAAATTTACCAAAAGTCTTAAAGATATAATTACATTTACTATTGCATAATTCATTATTTAAGTACTTGAATGAATAGCAGGTAAAAATTGACGAATCAAAATGATAATAAAGTGTAAATGTTATACAGGAATTTCTAGAGTATCATAAATTCACAAGTACTGGTTGGAAACTTGATATACCAAAGGGAAAATAATTCCTGTAAGACAGTATCATACATTCAGGACTATGTTACAAACTCTGACTCTTTTGGAATTTTTATACGCAATCTTAAGACTTACTTATTCACCATCGGGTATACGTAGTTTTGTAAAGCGCTCTTGACTTTGACCACTTTTGCCATGCTTATTGCGCTATAGAAATCGTCTGGCCTAATAATAATAATAATAATAATAATAATAATAATAATAATAATAATTCAGGAAAGTAGGTTGACGTCTTAATGTCAATATATCAGTATTAAAAGAAAAGTATATTTAAATATTGATTAGTAAGCAACTAGAATACCGGTAAATTATTTAATACCTATTCTCTAAAATAATTTATTACATAGTCAAATCATTTTGCTCACCTAAGATATATTGTTTTAATCTATATTTAAAATCAATTAAGCTTAATATGTCAGTTAACATTCTAGGTAGTGAATTCCATATACGTGGACCAAAGAATTTTACAGTGAATAATCTGGTGTTAGTATGTGCATAAGGAATAATGAAGTGCTCACGAGTTCTTACATAATAATGACGTATTATTTTATTGGTAGTGAAATAACCCATTTTATAAAATATCTGTGGTAATATATTGTTAGTATATTTAAACATTAACACAGATGTTTGTGGTTTGTGTATGTCAGCAATACTACAAATCTTTAGTGACTTAAATAAGTTTGTAGTGTTAGTGTATTTAGTTGAATTTATATGCAGTCTAATTGCTTTATTTTGGATCTTTTGAATTTTTTCAGTTAGACACATAATAATAACTCCATACCATATTACAATATGTTAAGTAAAGATGAATCTTCCTAAAGTAGAGATTTAATAATGCATTTTTACTTACATAATTCATATTATGCTTTATAATGTTTAAATTTTTCGATATTTTATTTGTTATTATTTTAGTATAATCCTTCCAATTTAGGTTTTGATCAATAGTAATTCCAAGAAATTTTGTATATTCTTTTTGTTTAATATCAATTTTATTAATTTTAATTTTACCAATAAGTTTAGGTGTTTATGCTTTGGGTGAAAAATAATAACATTTGTTTTCTCAATATTTAGTATTAATTCATTCATTTGAAACCAACATGAAATTTTAGTTAATAATTCATTTATTTGAATAATAAGTTCATTAATATTCACATGGCTAGTTAAAGATTGGAATCATCAGCAAATAATAAATATTTTAAAAATGAAGACACATTAGGTAAATCATTTATGAAAATAATAAATAACAGCATTAACCTTTCATCTAACATGGGATTGTTACCAATAAACTAATGATTAAGCAAAGCAGTATGGCAATGGATGTACTGCTTTCACTGAATCACGATGTGTCCATTAAGGTTGTTAAAACCTCTGGTTTTAAAGGACTGGTTAACCGTTCAAAAAGACAGGTCAACCAGTAATTAGCGGAAGCCTGGCGCCATGCCTACATCAAAGCACTTTGATGTTGCCGGTACCTATGCTGGCATCCTGAGTGGCTACATCAAAGTGCTTTGATGTTGCTGACACCTATGCCGGCATCCTGCAGCCTACATCAAAGCGTCTTGATGTTTTCAAATTGAAATTATGGTTAACCGGTCAAGTTTAAAAGGACCGGTCCTTGCTCTAAGGACCGGTTAACCGTCATCAACCTTAGTATCCATATTTACATTTTGATTCTTGCTGCAATTGTTTTCTCATCTTCATGCTTCATATGCATGCATAACAAGCTTTTAAAAGCCTGCTTACAATAAATTACTAAAAACTTAAGATATAAATTAATTTCAATTTCATTTTTTAAAAACTTTTATTACTAAAGTCTTACTGACTTTCATGTTGGTGCCTTACACATGCCAGCAAGTGTATACTGATAATCACCATTCTTGCCAGTTATAGTGAGGTCTAGCACTTGTTTTGTGCTAATCATGTCATTGACCAGAGGGGAGGTTCATCTACCAGTCATTCGTCAAGGTTAAGGCTGTCCAGCACCCTTCAGTTCTGCCACAGTTCAGCCCAAGGTTCAAGGCTTCAACTACTGAGGCATGACTTAAGGAGGCACTGCAGTTGTCTTGCAAACAGCAGAGGCTAAAACCAGTAGAGGGGCAGAAATTTGGCCTAAATGTCTAGTAGTCAAAATTCTCAACATGAGAAAAATAGGATTTCAATGTATTGCCCTACATATAATCAATGCCATTTGTGAAGAGGCCATAATTAGGTCACATACCACATCAGGTCTCTTGTCTGTATGGTAGGGCCATATATTTTCTTACTATTAAATACATTTGCTTAACCACAGAAATAATGTATTAGTCATTCCTCTTATAATAATACTAGTCTCCATTTTCAGTTTCACAAAGAGTGGGTCATTTTTTTAGCTATGTTTCTGAATATATTTTCATTCAATTTGTTGAATGCTATTGAACCTTTCTTCAATTCTTGCACATTTGCCCGGCATGTGCAAACCACAGATGGAGTGATGCAATGGCACTTAACCAATTCACTTGACAATACCTTAAACTCAGTAATGAGCAAAGAAACTTGAAAAAATCAATAATCAGTTGAGACATTATCAGTGCATCTCTAGATGCAACACATGACAGCAGCAATGCAGCTATAATGCAGATCTGCAATATCAAATTCATACTCACAGAAACTGTTAGCATCACTAGCCACGGCTGTTCTTTGACATCCTTATCCTTTGGATGATATACAGCAAAGAAAACCTGAGTACTCTCCCAAAGCACATCCATCACTGGCAATTCAACAATGGTAGAATATCAAAGTATAATGTGTCAAATGATATTGCAATGTTTCGTAGCAAATCAGCTCACTAATTGTTTTCCTTACCAACAGCGATGTGATAAATCAGACCCCTATTACCTCCAGGTTAAGAAATTACTGATCAAATAAACAATGTATAAATAGCAACATTTTAATAAGGGGATTTCACACAATCATGAGTGTTCAGGCTTAGCTGCATGCAGTAGCCATGCAGCTAAGCCTGAACACCCATGAACACACTTTCTCATGTCATAATATTGCTATGCTTTACAGCTATGTGCAAAGCAATTTATACTACATGACTCATTCAACTAAAATAATGCCAGAAAATTAATCTTGTTTGTGCTCACGTGCTTGGCCACGCATCCATACATATGTGATTGTGCAATTCAATACTTAACCAAATTGAATTATAGAAGCACTTATGCAAAGTTGGTGAAATAGAGACAAATGAGAAAATAAAGGAATATATCTGTGAATGAATATTTTTCTGAAGTCTTAAGCACAATCCCTTTGCTAAAAATCTCTGTTGCATCTGTCTCTTATTTCACAATGCTTCAAGTATTGCATCTGCGATTATGGAATCCCTTCCAGCATTTCAGATTAATATAAATGTCACTAAATAACAGTATTTAATTGCATTAAAACCGTTGATTCTGTGCATGGCAATGCATTTTGGTTATGTAATGGATCTGTGCTATTGTGGCCACTGGTAAATGGTTGCTATATTCAATGAGATATTTAAAACGCAATGCCTTTAAAAGAATGAACTGTTCATTTAAAGATAATTTGTGAACTAGTCAAGTTTTAAAATGGGCCCTTAACCCCTTTACCGAGGACCCCAAAGATATACATCATCAATTAGCCATTATGCTACTGGGGACCCAAAAAATATTTGCACGCTACTTTCCAGACTGCCAGTTAGTCAGCCATAACGCAATATTTCTTCTAAACGCTAAATATCGCTACGGTATCGCTCCCTTTAGTAAAAATAATAGATATATCATCAAGTAGTTTTGACAAATATTCATCAAAAATAGAATTTGTTTCGTCCACTCCTACAAATAGTTGTTCCGCTAGTGGTAGCACCTTAGCGACTGGAGATAAGTGGAGATTGTCTTGCGAAAAATGGTGGTGGCGCGATACTTTCTGCTTTGTACGGATGGTTAAAAAGAGCAATAAAAAGCTAAACAATGGTGTTTACCTCATCTTTTAGCTTTTATATAGCCTGAGATATAGCAAATTTGCAAACTGCAAGCTACAAAATTTTCTCTAAATTCAGTGCTAAGACTTATGTTCCAACCAAGGGGTGTTCGGGTTAGAAGTATTATATCTATGCCAAATGTTGTCCAATTTTCAAATGTTTCAATTTATCTTGTCCCACTGACATCCTCCTACAACTTTGCCACTCACCAAAGTGGGGTCACCACGCAAAAATTTTAGCTGGCGAGTTTTGGAAAAAATTTTGAGAGAGCTATTTTACACCATAGAGTGGACCCTACCCCCAAAATTTTGAGGTGCACAGATAACCCGGTTAGGAAGAACAATAAAAAAGCTAGAAAATAGTGTATGCCTCATCATCTTAGCTTCATATTGCCTGAGATATAGCAAATGTTAAAAATTACAGTATTCCACTATGAAAAACACTTTTTCCAAAAATAAATTCCCGGCACGGTGACGGCGTCTAAAAATGTAAATGTGTGGTAAAGTGGTTTAATTATCATCTACATTAAATTCTGTTATCAATAAAGATTAGTAATCTACCTGAACATTGGATTCCACCACCATAGACATCAGAAGGGAATGCAATGACTTTCTTTTCTTTCAATAATTGATCATACTGCACAAGCTCTCCTGATAACTTTCCAACAACAATCTGCTTTCCTTTTGGACTCCAACAGACTACAAACACATAGTGACACAAATCAGTTCAAAATGTGCTAAAATAGGAGCATTATGAAAATTTTTCAAAATAATTAACCAAAAACCAAAGAATTCCATTATGGCACCATAATAAATAAACTTCAATAATTAATTAAGAGTGCAAAACACTAAAAACTTAATCAATATTAATGTAATTATTGCAAATTTTAATCAAAATTAATCAAGTTTTAATTGCAATGTTCATGCACTGCTGTACTTTATATAAAGCAGAAATATTTGGTAGTCTTGGTATTAGTCTGGTCTTGAAAAATTGATTTTTGACAACAAGTCTGATTGATACCAGTCATATCAGTACTAATTATTAGCAACTTGCCCTTCTAATCACCATTATTAATGAAGTTGTAGATCCAATCGAAGTTGTTAAAAGACCTCAGAGTTTACATACACTGTACAGTAGATTCTAACATTAACATGAAAGCACACATTGTGGACACAACTTAGACCTGCTTCTTACATTTGTCGCCTTTGCCTCATTTTAAAACGGTAATCCGTGAGACAACTGCATATTTAGTTTCTGCACTAATCCTGTCGAGACTGATTGACTCATGAGACTTTGACTCTGTTGCACCTTAACAATTTTCAAAAGTCCAGCACTTGCAACCACATGCTGTTTTTGGTCAAACCAAGGCTATCCATAGTCACATTTTCGTTAAGAGATATTAAAATATTTTCATATTTTGGTCAAAGAGGCATTTGCTGCATGGCGTTTTGTTAAACGTGATTGTATTCCCTTCTTGCACCTGCCATGATGCCATCACTTGTAATAACGGTGCCAAGGTAAGAGAAGGCATCGACTTCTTTCAGTGTATTTCCTTGCAATGAAATGCTGCATTTTGTTCCATCTGATGACATGGTGTGAGTTTTGACAGAGTTGATGGTTAATCCTTGATCTCTTGCAGCCATGCCTATTCAGTTCAGCTGCTGCTGCAGTTCTGCTTCAGTCATGGTCAAGCTTTGAGATGCTGTGCTGGTTAATTTTACTCTGGCCTGTTGACTCTTGTATAGGTTGGATATTAGGGTCACCAAATGGGTTGGATACCCCATATCAAATGAAATACGTGAGATCATTCTTAAATCCTCGGCCAAACCTTCGCAGTTAGATCCATTGCCAACTTTTCTCATTAAAGAATTTGTAGACTCCTTGGTTGCATTTATAACTCTAATGGTGAACACTTCTATGGATGAAGCTAATATGCTGACTCAGGAGAAAGAGGCTATCATAACTCCACAATTAAAGAAATTGAACTTGGATTCGAATGAAATGTCAAACTATAGGCCTATATCGAACATTTCATTCATGTCTAAAATCATTTAGCGAGTGGTCTCAACCAGAATAAAGAAGCATCTCAGTAAGTTCGATAAATGGCCTGTTTTTCAATCGGCGTACAGAAAAAACCAATCAACTGAGACGGCGCTTCTCAGAATATTATCAGATGTGTTTGAAGCGGCAGATCAGGGCAAGGTTACTACACTTATTATGTTAGATTTGTCGGTCGCTTTTGACTGCGTTGATCATGACATCTTGCTTAGCAGACTTGAGAGACACTTTGGGTTTCGTGATAAAGTTCTCGAATGGATGAAGTCATATCTTAAGAATCGAGTGTCCAGGGTGCTGTATAATGGCGTGCTTTCTAGACCCTCACGGATGTTGTATGGAGTTCCACAGGGATCCATTCTTGGTCCTCTATTCTTCGCTATGTTCCTTAGTGAGCTGTAAGATGTGGTACTGAGACATCAACTCAAGATGCACTTCTATGCTGACGATGTTCAGCTATATTATAGCCATAAACTGGATGGATCAGTGGATGTTGAAAGTTTATTCTCGAGCTGCATAAGTGATGTTGAGTCTTGGCTTTCTAGCAATAAACTTAAACTCAATCAGAGTAAAACTGAGCTGATCTGTTTCAGAATGGATAAACAATTGTCTAAACACATTTTCTCAAGTTTGCGACTGGGTAATAACGTGATTGTGCGATCTGAGGTCGTTAAAAATCTTGGAGTCCTACTTGATGAAAAGCTAACGATGACTAATCATATCAGCAGAGTGGTCGCTCAGAGCTTCTACAAGCCACGGCAGATTGGATCAGTCATATCCTCGCTGTCGGCTGAGGCTGCAACAGCCTTAGTGCACTTGTTTATTGGAACTAGGCTCGACTACTGCAATACTCAATAACAGAAACACAGCTAAGTCGACTACAATCTGTGCAAAACGCTGCAGCTCGACTTATAACGACCACGCCTCGATCATCTCATATAAAACCTGTTCTGAGAGCATTGCACTGGCTTCCCGTTAAATTGAGAATTTTTACAAAATCAACTCGTTGGTCAACAGCTGTCTCAGAGGTGAAGCACCGCTCTACCTGAGAAATGATTGTAGGGTCATTTGATGCAACTCAAAGATCAATGGTGCTTAGGTCCAACGACTCAAGATTGCTGATCGTCGACAGAACTCGCAGGAGAATTGGAGATAGGGCTTTCAGGGTGTCCGGTCCTCGGAGTTGGAACTCCCTTCCTAGGACATTACGGGATCAACCTGTCTCTCATGCCGTCTTTTTGAATAGGCTTAAGATGCACTTTTTCAATCTGACATTTGACTCAGCAATAGCGGCGCATTTGTAAAAATAGCGCCTGCAATTTCGGTATCTATCTATGCATGTATCTATCTATCTATCAGAGATGGGTAATTAATCTATCTATCTATCTATCTAATCTAATCTATTCTAATCAATTAGAATTTATCTATCTAATTATTTTTATCATCTAGCCATCTATCTATCTGAGATGATCTAGCACTTAGCAAAGAAAAATCTATCTATTCTGACAACTGGAAATGCCAGCCATTTCCAACCATCTATCTATCTATATTTTAAAATCTATCTATCTATCTATCTATCTATCTATCTATCTATCTATCTATCTATCTATCTATTAAACATTGCTTTCCATAGCTTTTCATGGTGTATGGAGTCAAAAGCTTTGTGGAAGTCCAGGAAACATAAATAAATGAATTGCTAAGGTTCTCTCGCTTTCTGCATTAAAATGTGAAGGTTAGTAACTTAATCTCTTGCTCCCTGTCCTCTCCTGAATCCTGCCTGCTCTTTTGCTAGTTCTGATTTGTTTTTTGTTTTTATTCTTTCAAGAATTACTCACAGCTACAGCTGGTCTATCACTTAAAAATTCAGTCCTAACATGCTGATCAATGCAATCTGCAGAAATTTTCTGCATACGTGCAGATTTTTAGAAAGAAATCAATATCAAAGATCCTAAGTTTTCGCTTGAAGGAAGATGACACAGCACTGATCAACATAAGCAGCACAATAGATTTTAAAATATTTATAACCTTCAATAAAATTAAAAATAATAAAATTAACACAAAAGCAATCAAGCGCTTACTGCATGTCGCCTGTGCACTCTCATTATTTGAAGCCAGAATTCGGAAAGAGGTACCACTGAGTTCATAGAGGGAAACACTTCCATCTGACAGACAGCAAGCAAAGATTGATGAGAACTCTGAGCCAGGATTCCAGGCAAAATTAACGAGAGTATCGTCTTTGCCCAATGACAGCTTCACATTGAGGAATGGCCTAGTAACCTCATTCTAAAATCATAATCAAGAATAATATTATGAAAAGAAAAGAAACACATTGACCACAGGTCCACTCAAATTCCCAAAAGTCAAATCTGTCCATCGTCATACTGCTTCTACACTGTCATAAAATTTGTGAATCCCTGTCACTGTCAATATTGCAATAGCAATTTCACATAACATAAGAATTTGTGCAAATGTCTTCTATTATGGGGTGGTGGAACACACCCCTCCATATTTCAGCTCAGCATTTAAAAAACAATGTTATACTAAATATTGTTTTTTCATGCAGTACAAGTTAATAGTCATTTAAAATAACTTAAAATAACTGAAGGTATCCAATATAAGATAATAACACTTACATAATTATAGCTCACTTCAGTCATCAAAACCTGTCTACCTTAAAACACTATTAACCCCGTAACTGGGCGTGCCGAGCACGACTCGTCCACCGTTATCCTTCATTATTCAGGCGCCCCGAGCGTCACTCGTCCTGTACATTTTGTAGTGTTTCCTAGGTCGTGTGCCACAAGTCAGACTCGTCTTATGCTATAAATCGCTTTAGTATCTATCCATTCGTTAGATGACACCTGGTTTTAGCTAATTCAGCTCTATTTGCAAAGAAATAGATATTCTTTGGACCGAGAGGTCAAGCCTTGGCCTGTGCTCCATAGGAAATCGCTTTGAGAAAACAACTTGTTTGGGTTAGAATTGACATATCTTTACCAAATGTTGACCAATTTTCAAACTTATTGATTTATTTTGTTCCTCTGACATCTCCCTACAAATTTTCCGTTCACCCAATTGGGGTTACTACTGAAAATGTTCGCTATAGAGCTTTTAAAAAACTTTGGGAGGGGTTCTATTTTAGGCCGTGGAGTGGACCCTACCCCCAAATTTCTTTGTTTGGCATGGATGGTTAGAAAGAGGAGTAAAAAGGCTAAACAATGGCATATAACGCACCTTATTAGCTCTTATATAGCCTGAGACTTATAGCAAATTCAAAAAAAATTACAGTTTTTATTTTTGAAGAACGTTTTTCCAAAAAATAATTCCTCAATACGGTGTCTAAAAATTTAATCCCCAGTAAAGGGGTTAACACCTCAGCCTCCTTGACCCACACTATCGTCATCTCATCTCATTCTTTCACCACCAATGAATCAGTCATCTCTGAAAATCTGCAAACATGCCGTTTTCATACTCAGCACCTGAACTTTGGAACTCAATCCAAGCTTCCCTCTGCAGCCTTAGACATGGTCAAACAATAAAATCTGAATCCTCATTTCCTATAATTCCTGCATTATCTCTTATAGTCTTCAGATTTAAGCTTAAATCATTCCTTTTTCTGAATGAATCTGGAAAAGCACCAGTAGATAGCGAAATACATGTCAATTGTGTTTTCAACACCATCGACATTTACTGTCCAATGCAATTCAAGCCCAGTAACGAATGCTGTAAATGTTTGTCGTAGGCAGGTTTTTTTGCATCCACATCATTATTTCACTTTGTTGGCATTGAATTTGGCCTTTTTGTAACCCTCATCATAATTCTGCAATATGCTGACATCACATCTGGTAGCAGGTGAAGTGCTTGGTGCAAGAGAGCTTGGTTGATATGCTATACTTGACTTGCCAAAAAATTTTAATCCTACTGCATTCAGAAAAACGCTTTTAAAAATTGTGGGGGTGATATCCACCCCTGGGTCACATTGGCATAACAGGCATTAACCATAGTAGCAACAAGAACAATGATATGTCAGAACATGAGTAAATGGACCCTCTACAGATACCTAAAAGTGCTTGAATATAAATCACCTTGTCTCTCAAAATATATAAAACACATGATTGGGTGGATACAACCCCTTGGCAATTCAGGGATTAAATGTAACATTAATTTAATTTGACCATATATCAAGAAATATTGCAGTCAATCAGTGAAACGTCATTCATGATTTCAAAATAGCATAAACAGAATAAGATAAGAAATTAAATACTCACACAGTGAGCAAATGTTCGAATGTCATATAGTTCAGCAAATATGAAACCATGTTTCAGTAGTACAACAGACAGTGTAAGTTCATCGCTACTGACAGACACATGGAGTGGTGGAGATTCTGAAGTCACCGTGACAAGAAAATTAAAGTCATTTACAACCTTCTGACTTTGACGAGCGGTCTGTTTGCCTTGAGGCACCCTGGCATCAAGGTCAGAAGCCTTCAAAACATGAAAACCTGAAACCAAAGAGGAAAAAGCATCTCTCACTGAAAACTTTCAAATAAAATTGTATAAATCCTTCAATACTTTATTAATATTATACAGGATGATTTCTGGAGCACCGTAAGCAAAGCTAAAAGGGCCTAAGTCAAAAGCGCTTTACAAAAATGATATGCTAAACAAGTGTGTTTTCAGTTGTTTTCAGAACCGATCCGACAGTGTATCGACTTCGGAAGCGAGTTCCACGAGGTGGGGCCCCCTCGTCGAAAAGACCTGTCCCCAAATCCTGCTGTCTTAAGCGGCGGAGGGACGATCAGATGATTAGTCGCTCCTGAGCTAAGCTGAGAGCGTCGTTCAACCGTTGAGGATCTTTCGAACAATTCGGACAGGTAGGTCGGACAGAATGGGTCATTAAGCGCTCGGTGCATAAGCCAAAGATGTTTGAACATCACGCGCTCGGGGATCCGTAACCAGTGTAGACGATCCTTCAGGAGCGGCGTGACGTGGGCACCCCATCTGGTTCCGTAGATGAGGCGAGCCGAAACATTCAGAACCATCTGAAGTCGATTTAGTTGTCTATCCGTAGTCCGTATAGCAGACTATTACAGTAGTCGGCGCGGGCAATCACCAGTGCACGGACCAAGTCGATGACCGCCAATGTTGGTAGGTAGCGCCACACTTCCCTAATCCGTCGCAAGTGAAAGTATCCTGACCGGATAGTATTGTTCAGTTGTGCGTCGAACGAAAGCGACTCATCGAGGAGTACACCTTGTGTAGACGGAGCTGGCTAGTGGGTGTTCTAGTTACACCTCAACATTGAACGGTGTGGTCAATGAGGTGTCCTCTGCGATGGGGTAGCGAGCCAGAGAAACTCCGTCTTCGCCGGGTTTAGCGAGAGTCGATTCTGATTGGTCCATACCCGGACTGCCACTATACACAATTCAGCCTTCGTAATGCGAAGTTCATCAGCTTCAGACGGTAGGCAGGACGAATAGGCCTGCACGTCGTCAGCATAGGTATGCATCATAAAGCCAAACGATTCAATGATTCGGCCGATGTCCGCAGTGCAGAGTATGAATAATAGCGGACCCAGCACGGAGCCTTGGGGCACGCCATAGAGGTCCCGAGAGGGAGTAGACGTCTTTCCCATCCAACTGACCAGCTGGGATCTGTCGTCAAGATAGCTGCAAATCCAGGCAAGGGCCACCCCAGTTAGCCCATAAGAGCACTGAAGCCGGTCGAGCAGGATCCCATGGTCGACTGTGTCGAAGGCGGCCGAGGTTGAGGAGGCAGATAAGTGCCTGTCGACCACTAGCCGCCGATTCGATCAAATCATTGACAATCCGTAGGACCGCTGTTTCCATCGAGTGCCCCCGGTGATAAGCAGATTGATTTTTAGGCAGGAGACCATTCACATTCAAGTCTGTTATTAACCAGTCTCTCCACCAGCTTCGAAAGAAACGGTAAGTTTGAGACTGGGCGAAAACTGCCAGGGTCTTCCTGATCCAGACCTGGCCGCTTGAGGTGTGGAAGTACCACGGCCTGCTTCCATATGGTTGGGAATTCAAGAACACCATATCAAGGACACCAAGAACTTTAAGGACACCATATTTATGCAACTTTCACTATGATTTCCTAAATGTGACACAAAATTACTGCACAATTATGTTTTCTTTTTAAGTCAATAAGAAATTAAAATAGCTAGCAATATAAATAATTCAATGGTTAATTGAGAAGACTAATACTCATATGACCTCAGTTTGATAGCATCTTGAGTTCTACAATGCCTATCAGCACACAGGGCCAGTTTAACCGCTAGGTGAACTAGGCGGTCACCTAGGGTGGCAAATTTCTCTGAGGCAGCATCACAAAGTGATATTTAGGTATGTTTGGGTATGTTTGGGCATGTTGGAGATGTGTGTTAGTGTATGTGTTGAAGTATGAAAGAGTGCATGGATGTGTGCATTGCTGTGGTATTGGGTGTAAGTGTATGAAGGAGTGCACAAGAGAAGATGAGGCAGTCGGGTAGAAGACACAAGAGAAGAGGGACGTGTCCGACTCGGTGTAAGAAAAGGAATGTGTGGAAGTGAAAGAGAAAGTTAGAGAAACTGTTTCGAAACAGGCGTTTTGAAAATGTGTTTGCATTCGGTGTAGGGAAAACTTCAGAAATATGAATCATACAAAAAACTATTCAATAGGCGCAAATAACGAAATATGTTCGATAGAAAAGTATTAGAAAACGTCGAGTAAACATTTTGATAAAGCATCGAACTCGAGTTATATGTAGCTGGTATCTGTACAATTACAAAGAAACAGTAATGCTACAGAACGATGAATTTATGTGAAAACTTTCAAATAAAATTGTATAAATCCTTCAATACTTTAAGGACACCATTTTTATGCAACTTTCACTATGATTTCCTAAATGTGGCACAAAATTACTGCACAATTATGTTTTCTTTAAGTCAATAAGAAATTAAAATAGCTAGCAATATAAATAATTCAATGGCTAATTGAGAAGACTAACACTCATTTGACCTCAGTTTGATAGCATCTTGAGTTCTACAGTCTACAATACTTTAACTTGAAACGTAGACAGGGATAAGCTCCACTGGCTCTGGATCCTGAGCGCATCATCTTCAAACGATGTTGGATGACTTTCCGTGCTCTTCAAGACCCCACCTGCCCGGAGTACTTATCAGCCCTAGTGCATAGACTGACGATGACCAACCGACGCCTTCAGTTGAGATAAAGTAAGCGGTCCGTACTGTATGTTCCCCCTCCGTCTAAGACTGTGAAGTTCGGAGAGATATCTGTCACTCGAGGCAATCCTCTGTTATGGAACTTGCTCCTGGACTTGGTGACCACTGTCACCTTCTTCGAGTCGATTGTGATTAAACTCAAGACGCACCATTTTATTATCTCGTTCAATTGTTCCATGTAAAGCGCTCTTGACTTTGGCCCATGCTATGTTACTGCCCTATACAAATTGTCATAAAGAATAGAATAGAATAGAATTTAGACTAGTTGGCTCTTCTGCCATGATAAACACACACAACTGCTGCCCTGAGTCTGCCAGCGCTCAGCAGGTCAGTTGGGTAAACTTTTGCCCAGGTATTCAATCCCATGCTTCCACAGGTCCTGGTTCACCGTTTCCAGTCTCACTCCATGGAGGCGGCCACCGCAAAAATTCTCGCCAGATGGCCAAGCTGCTGAGCTCTTATTGGATTTTAGAACCACAGCCAATGCTCCTCTCATCCTGAAAGCCTCTCCTCTTTGAGAAAGACTTGTTTACAAAACCTGGGATCTGGCTGTAAACCTGCACCCATAGACATTGGCCAGGAGGTAGCAGAATCATCTGAAAGCTTTCTGTACCTAAGTAACATCCAGTCATCAGATTGCAAGGACTTAAAACAGTGCCTTGGTCTTCACCATCAGCCATGTTTTAAACAAACTAGATCTGGAAAAATAAGCAACTACTATCGATTGACCTCAAGATTCGCATGCATCATGTGCTCATCCTATCCATTCTTATCTATACAGCAGAAACATGGATCTTGCTCTCTGAAGATCTGTGAGTGTTGAAAGCCTTCTACAGGAGGTGTTTGCAGATCATTATGGGAATTTACTAGCAGAGCCATACAAAGGGCGGTGCCTATGGTGCCTAGGCACAGGGCGCAAGTTTAGAGGGGCGCAAATTTCAGGAACATTCATGAAAAATTTATGATTTACTTTGCTTTCTGTCCGCGTTGAAACAAATTTGCGCCCCTCTAAACTTACTATAATTATCTTACAGTCTATATAATGTTCTAACAGACGATTGTGGTCTCTTAGAAGAGTGGTCTACAGGGTGCAGCTTTAGTATTACTACTAATCGCTGTATTCGGCCGCTCTTTGGACCGTACGTCAATATTTAGTTTCAGTAACGTCAGTCATCGCCTCGGCAGGACCTGCATGCCTCTTCCTCTCTCGTCTTGGAATCCAAAACTCTACATATGGGTAGTACGCACCCTGGATGGTGGTCATGGTCTCACAGAAGCTGACCCGGGGAGGGGGGTTGATAGCTGCAGGTGGTTGAAGAATCTCCTATTAGTTCGTGCTAGTATGCTTAGAAGTCCTTCGGCGTGTCTTCCAAATTTACTTTCCTAGGAGGAGCGAAATTGCATCTGCGGGGCATCTCTCAGGTCGATGACAAAAGGTCAAATTCAGAATTTGACCTTTTGACCTGAGAGGTCGCCCTACAGTCTTTAGACATTCTTTATACAGTATATGTGCCACCAGAGCAGGCTCTGATAGTGATAGTAGGCAAAGAAGTAGACAAACTTTGTTACAGCTTGATAGAGATGTTCTAATATTTTTGCTAATAATAATCTTATTGATCTAAACAAAATGAGTTCTTCGAAAAAATATCCGGTGCAGCTTTCAAAAACTTGCAAATTGAGCATGAAAAGAGTAACCGTCAAGCACATCAGTGGGAGAAATGGTTAACTCGGACTTCTACGTCACCTAATTCACATTCAAAATTTCTCGAAAGATTAGACTTGGAGGTTCCAAAGGTAAGTGACAATGAAATCATTGAAAATGACATTCATATGCAACGAGGCGAACCAACTGTAGCTGCAACAGTCACGACTGAAAAGACATTGTGTTAGGGATGCAAGTGTCAAGTCATTCAAGTCACTCAAGTGATACTAGACCAAACGAAATTCCTGCCCTATTTTCAGAATTCACAGCAGAAAAAATGGCTGAGCCCATGCTTCCTAAGTATACTTCCAAAGTATACTTAAAGACATTAAAGTAGTCAGCCTGGTCAAACTGCATGGCGTTCAAATTGAGGAAGTTGCAAAATTTTACAATTGCAATGAAGGTAAGTAAGCAAGTGATTTTTTACTGCTTAGCCTATTAGCATTTCATGACTTATTTATGAAGTGAGAAGAACCGTTAGAAAATACATATAAAATGCAAAATGGTGCTTATATGAATTATTAGTTATATCAATGTCTTGTATAAGTCTATAAGGCGCCTATTATTGCATGTCATATTGCAATTTATCTAGGTAACAAAATTTGTTGAGGGTGGGGGCGCCAGATTCATGCTTGGCACAGGGCGCAATTATGGATTTGTACGGCTCTGTTTACTAGCACAACTTCATCACAAATCACGAAGTCCTCAGGCTAGCAGCAATACCATCACTGGCCAAGCAACTCTCTAAATGTCATCTTACTCTGTTCAGTCACATCACTCGCCTCGTGGAAGATGACATCATCAAATCCTTCACCATCATGATGTCCTGTCACCTGGTTGTTACCCTGAGTCCTCCTGGAAGCATCTCTGAGAATGGCCAAGAAAGAGATGGATTGACCAACTTCAAAAGAACAACACTATCCCTCCCACCTCTCTCTGGTGAAGTGCTATTCTTAGAGGACATGATTCAGAAACAACACAACGGCCCACCACTGGCTAGGCGAACTAACTTATAAATCATCATCATCATCATTGAACTTCTGCAACACCATTTTTGTAATGCTCTTGACATCAGAAGATGGTTTCTCCTTAAGCTGAATTATAACCCCTATTATTAAATCCAATGAGTCTCCGATTTTCTGGTTTCGGCTATGGGAGATTGGCAATAGAGAGTATATTTGAGTCTGGATGAAAATGTCATAAGAGACTCAGCAGAGCAGACCAATGCTGGAAGTGAGTTCCATATTCTCAACCCAGCGAAGGGGAGGTGGCTTAAAAGTAGGATCTATAGGTTAACTCAAACCAACCAGAAGGTGCAGATTAGAATCTGACCCAAGTTGCCATATAGCAACCTAGGACAATCTGTGAAAAAGACTTCTCATTCATCTCATTCCAGTTCATATAGCAGTAAATAAGCCGGTCATATGATATAGAAATGATCATCATTTTAAGATTATACAATGATTGCAGAAAGCACACCCAAGGTAAGCATTATATAAGCAAAATAGAATTTTTTTTACAAATAATACAATTTCATCACCTTTATTAAATCCAACAAAGATAAGATCGTATCTGTTACAAACAGCCACTAAAGACAATGCCCTCTGTGTGAAATCGTCGACATCACCAGTCCGCAGCTGAAGAGTCCGATGAAATTCTAAATCCTGTTGCAAAGCGAAACATAGCAGGCAATTTCCATCAAGCCTTTATTTAGCACAAGATTTATATACATGAAATTACCATAATAACTTATAATACAAATCCATAATCTAAGTGATTCCTAAACTGTTCCAAGTCAACCCATTCATCAAAAATTTTATGCCAATTGTTTCCCAGTTTCTTGCCAATTAAAGTCTCATTGTGTAGGAATTAATGTTTTTCATAGTTTTTGTTTATATTGTTTTTCTAGAACTCTAATTAATTAAAATGAATAAAGATAAATATGGTTGGTTGCGTTTGCTAATTCTAGACCTGCCTCATTATTTTCTGTAATGTCCATCTGGTATGACATACGTAGTCATTAGAATTCCCTAAATCTTAAGGCACCACAAAATAGGTAAGATCAAAGCCTTAGCTATTTATGGCACTATATGAGCCAACATCATACTTAGCACTATGTGATCAATTCCCATTAGAACATTAAAGTTAAACATGCCACGAGCATGTCATACTTGGATGGGTGACTGTGCCTGGATCCAATTGTGAAGTCAGTGACCAACCAGACTATTCATCTCTTGGACATGGATAAATTTATAACAGTGTTAAGCTGTAAAGCAATACAACATTTGGCCTGGAGAAAGCAATGACTAACTACTATAGATTAATGGTGTAGGTCAGGGATGGGCAAAGTGCGGACCGCAGGCAACATGCGGCCCTCGAAGCCCTTTTGTGCGGCCCATGACATCGAGTGATACTACATTAATATGCGGCCCTCTAAAACATTTGACAACACCTTAATGGAAAAGTTCAGCATTCAATTTGGATTTACACTTTGGCACTTGATCATTGACTAGAAGTAATGCTTTTAACATTTACTAACTTTTCTTCTACTTGACAGTCTTGGCTTATTAATAATTAATTACGCTGCACAGTATATAATATGCTATGTTAAAGTTATTTTGGAAACTACTTAAAACTTTAATTCCAAATGCCAAAAAAATGTGCGTGGCCCTCGGCTATCATGGCAGACATCTTTGCGGCCCTCAGATAAAAATTTGTGCCCATCACTGGTGTAGGCCATCTGTGTCACTCATTGCCATCAACACCAAAGATCAGCACTGACCCCAAGGCTTATTATTATTATTATTATTATTATTATTATTATTATTATTATTCAGGACGATTTATTCAACGCCGTACGCATAGCTAAGGCTAAAGTCAAAGGCGTCTAACAACCAAAAGAAACTTTAAACAGGTGTGTCTTCATGTTCTTCAAAAACGCTCCTGGCGAAGTCTCCATGGTGACCACCCTTGGCAGGGTGTTCCACAGGATTGGGTTGCCTCTCCGAAAGGATCTGTCCCTGAGGGCAGGAGTCCTGGCCGGACGGGGGACAAGCAGCGGATTGCGATTCCTCGACCGAAGCTGGGAACGGTATTGTACTGACAGAGCAGGTTGAATCAAGTCACGAAGATAGGTAGGACAGTGCGGATCATAAAGTGCCCGAAACGTGAGCCAGCACCGTTTCAACACAATGCGCTCCAGAATCTTCAGCCAATGGAGTTGATCTTTCAGTGGCTGTGAAACATGGGCATTCCATTTCAGACCAAATATTAGCCGCCGACGGCTGTGTTAATCACAGATTGGAGGGAGTTCAGTCTCGTCGAGGCAGACCCAATAAAACACTATTGCAATAGTCAATGCGCGACAGGACCAGTGCATGGACCAAACTGATGGTATCAGGTATAGGGAGATATCGGCGGATGGTTTTAGCCTTCTCAGATGGAAGAATCCCAGCTTGGAGACATTGGCGATATGCCCGAGAACGAGTCTCATCAATCAGTACTCCAGAAGCCGCAACTCGGTTTTGGGGACTATTTCCACGCCGTCAGCCCAGACCGACTCACGTCGAATCAGGTGTTGGCCCCACGGGCTACTAAACCAAAGCAGTTCCGTTTTGGTCAGGTTTAGCGCTAGCCGGTTTTCATCAGCCCACCGCCGAACCAAGGAGATGCAGGTGGAGATGCGAAATATGGCCCCATCTATTTCAGATGGGAGACATGAAGTGAGCGCCTGCACATCGTCAGCATAGGCAAAAGGGGTAACCCCACACCACACAAGGCTTGGATTCAAGTATGGGATAATCTTTTTATATGGGTCACTGATATTTCTGTAAAATCCATTTTGCACAAGAAATGTCAAAAAATGGGAAATGCATGCAAAATAAAATGAATTTGGTACAGAACTATTATCATTTGGATATTAAACAATTAGGGCTGCCGATATTAACAAGTAATTAATCAATTAATCATTAAAATTTTTAATCGATTAAATTTTCTCTAGTTGATTAATTTTTCGATTAAATTTTAATATTTTTGTAACTTATTTACTTAAATACCTACTTACACCGTAGCTTACTATGTTTCTATTTCGTTCAGACAACAATGGCAAGTAATGAAAGCAATGCTGTAGTTAAGCATTTAGGGGAGAGATGAGCAACCACTTTTGTTTTTAAGCTAACTGCAGACGACAAAGTAGATGTAGAGTTGCAATGCAAGGAGATCAGCTAAAAGCTATATGCAATTATTTTAATCGAAATTAATCGATGAATCGATTAAAATTTCGATTAATCAAACAAGAAAATTTTAATCGTTACCAGCCCTGTAAAAAAATCAATCAAAACAGTGAGAGAGAGATTTAAGCCAGGCAGCATATATGGATTTAATGTCCATGAGAAAAGTTGCTTATCAAAGATATGACCCAGTAAGAAAAAACTTTAAAATTGCAGATGATCAAATCAGGAATGTTGCACTCATAGTCAAAATGACAAATTGTCTCGGTGACTGTCCTAAATTCTAGTTTCCATTATTACACTGATTGAATGATTTGATGACATAGTAACCAACCTATGAACTAAAATTTAAGCCACAGTTGGTTAGCAATCATCAAACTTGTATCAGTATTTTGTGATCATATTGGAGTTTAGAGAAACTCGCAAAGAGAAGTCCTAAAATAACTGATTCACACACATATGGCATTTGAAATAGATGTCGTGATTTGTGATCTACAATCATAGTCAGGTTTTTTATTTTTATAATTCATCGGTTTTGTGAAAGTATGAAGAAAGAAACAAACACTTGAAATTTGAAAGAATTAAGGAGTTTGGGATTTTGAAGACAAGAAAAACTAAACATGGCAATCCAAATGAATAGGAATTAAATAATCTATTGGAATCAATTGATGGCCTATGGTCACTTGAGAATAAACAAGTACCAGTTCCACAATACTGTCATATATGATATAAATTACTTCTATTTATAAGTCATGTTTTAATACTTTTTAGTTATACTGTTGAAGAAAGTTTATACACCCTACCGAAACTTCTCTTTCAGGAGGATTAGCCATGGATCCTTCAAAACTAATTCACAGCAGCGGCTACAAAATAATATGAAATGCGTCAATAAACTTAAAAACTACTTGACTATAAAACAGCTGAAGCAAGTGGCTTAAAGTCTGTTTCTACACGGCTGGATATCCAGACACACAAATAAACAAACCAGTGGTGTAGTGAGGGTTGACAGCGCCCAGGGGTGAAGCAGGCGTATTGTGCCTTTGACTTCTAAGGTAGACAGGTTTTGATGACTGAAGTGAGCTATATGTAAGTGTTATTATCTTATATTAGATACGTTCAGTTATTTTAAGCCAATGTAATGATTTTAGTATGGGTGAAATATGGGAGAATTTAGGTGACTTAGTAACAGCACGAGCAAGTGCATTTTGTATTGATTGCAATTTGTTGATAGAGGCTTTGGGAAGGTTATAGTAGAGGGAGTTACAATAATCTAATTTGGAGTGGACTATTGAGGTGGCAATTGTGGAGGCAGTTTTAGTATCTAGGCAAGGGCGTAGGCGGCGAAGGTCACGAATATCAATCAATCAATCAATAAACTTCTATGGCGCCACTATCATAATGCCCAGGACATCAGCCGATGGCGCACCAAATCCAAATAGAATTAAAGCCAGGTCAATCCGGAACATCAGTCAGAACAGCGGGGGAGCAATCTAAGGGGGATAAGCCAAGTCAAACAGGTATGTCTTAAGACCAGATCTAAAAGATGATAAATTGTTAGTTTTACGAAGTGATATTGGTAATGAATTCCAAAGCTTAGGGCCACACACTGAGAAACAACTAGTGCCAATGACGGTGCGAGAATAAAGAACAACAAATGAAAGTCCTGCCGAATACCTAGTGGATTGAGCAGTAGGTCGAGGGATTAGTCGCATCTTAAGGTAATATGGTTCATTATATAATATTGTTTTAAATACCAAAAGACAAATTTTATAATTAATTCGGTATTTGATAGGAAGCCAATGTAGGGACTGTCTTTTTGGAGTTATATGTTCAAATCTTGGAGTTTTGGATATGACTCTAACTAAGGAATTTTGTACTCTCTGTCCAGAGTTTCTGCATATTTGAATTTGTGATGCCAAAAAGCAAGGCATTGCAGTAATCTAGGCGACTAGATACCAATGCATTTGCTAACTGAATAAGAACAGGCTTAGGGAGGAGATGTCTGATGCGATAGATGTCCCGAATATGATGAGAAATTTTGCAGACTGAATTTATGTGACTAGAAAAAGAGAGGGAAGAGTCAAATATCACACCAAAGTTGCGAGCAGAAGTACTTCTAGGAACAACAGTGGAGTCTCCTAATACTACAGATTTCAGAGATTCAAATTTAGTCAATTGAGCTGGAGTACCTAATAGCAAGAACTCAGTTTTTGATGAATTCAAAAGAAGCTTATTTGAATCCATCCATGACTGAATATTAGTAAAGACAGCGGATAGAGTCATAAGGGATGAGTTTGAAGAAGATTGATCAAAAGAGATGAGAATTTGAGTATCATCAGCATAAAGATGATATGCCACTTGATGTTCATCAAGAAGTGAACCCAAGGGGGTTGTATAGAGAGTAAATAACAGCGGTCCAAGAACCGAGCCTTGAGGGACACCACAAGACAGATCAGTGGGAGTTGAGAGATTCTCATTTATTATCACTGATTGAGTGCGGGGATGTAAATATGAAGAAAACCAATGTAAAGCAATGTCAGAGATTCCAAACCAATGTTCAAGACGATGAAGAAGAATAGAATGATCAACAGTATCAAAGGTGGCAGATAGATCAAGAAGTAAAAGAGCAGTAACTTTTCCAGCATCAATAGCCCGAACAATATAATCATGGACTGCCAACAGAGCCGTTTCAGTAGAGTGATATTTTCGGTAAGCAGACTGGAAAGGGAGGTAATGTGGACTAGAACACAAATGAGCATGCATTTGCTTAGCAACAATCCTTTCAAGAATTTTCGATAAGAAATTAAGATTAGACATAGGCCTATAGTTAGACAAGTCATCAGGAGAGAGAGAGATGGCTTTTTTTAAGTAGTGGGTGAACAACTGCATGAGCGAATGCAGAGGGGAAACACCCTTCAAGCAATGAGAGATTTATGAAGCTTGTTATTATTGGACCTAAAACATCAAAACAATCTTTGAGGATTTGAGTTGGTAGGACATTGAGGGTACATTGACTAATTGGTGATGTAAAGATTATCTGGTGAACTTCATTAAGGGTGGTAGGTTTAAAGGAATTAAGAGGAGTTGGTGGGGATTTCGGAAAAGAGAAACCAGTTGAAGAAATGATCTGAAATTTTAGGCGAATGGTAGACATTTTATTGGAGAAAAATTGGCAGAAGACATCTGGGAGTGATGATAAAGAGAAGGAACCAGGTGTGACACTTGACTTTTCCCTATGAAGAATGCTATTTAGAGATTTCCAAAGTAGACGAGGATTTGAAGAATTGGCACTTGTTTACAGTTTTCCCGCAAGTTATTTTCAGCTATATTACAGTATACATTGCCACTAACAAAACGCACCTAATAAAACTTAAATCCTCCCTGGAGAACTATGCGAAAAATGAACTTTAATGTCATAAATAATCCCATTAGTCGCAGTAACCGGAAGTAGAGACGGAGTACATAGATATGTGACACAACCACAGAATTCGAAGTAAGTAAGAGAGTAAGTGCTGCCTGCCCGGATTTTAATTAAAAGAATAACGACTTAGTAACTCAGTAATTCCATTAATTGAACTAAATATTTAAAATAACTTAATTGACTTTAATTAAAAAATTAAATTAAGTTATTCTTTTAATTAAAATCTTCGAATTCTGTGGTTGTGTCACATATCTATGTACTCCGTCTCTACTTCCGGTTACTGCGACTAATGGGATTATTTATGACATTAAAGTTCATTTTTCGCATAGTTCTCCAGGGAGGATTTAAGTTTTATTAGGTGCGTTTTGTTAGTGGTAATGTATACTATAATATAGCTGAAAATAACTTGCGGGAAAACTGTAAACAAGTGCCGAAGAATTTTGCATGACAAGATTAGTTAAATAGTTGGATTTAGTTAAAGAAATTAATTTACGGACAATTTTGCATTGGTCCCTAAATTTCTGCCTATCACTCGGTAGACGAGAAGACTTCCATCGTCGTTCCAATTGGCTGCGACATCGCCTAGCTTCAGCAATGTCAGAATTGAACCAAGGTTGAGGTGGTCGGGTTACAACCTTTTTAGTTTTGAAGATGAACATAGCAGGCTTTTGATAGTTGGGAGATTTGTGATTCGAAGTTTAGAAAAGAATCAAATTTGAATCCTAGATTTCTAGCAGTTGGAACAGGGATTATTGTGGTGTCAGCATATCTTGTGCCCAACAGCACATCGAGAACAAGCTGCCTCAAGATGGCTTCTTGTAAAAAAATGAACCTTCCCCTACATTCTTTCGAAAACCGCATGCTTTACATGCCCAATTTCTTAACAACTACAGTTCACAATAACTCAAATAATTTAGAACGCTAAAATACAGTTTTATCTTATTGATGTTGACGGTGATGATCCAGTCTTAAAGTTTACTCAAAGGGTACTAGAAAATAATATATCAGCGCCGAAGATTCTTATACTCACGTTATTTTTTAAGTGCCTTTTTAGCCACTCCCTAGCAGTTTTAGAGAAATTACGAGTTTTATCCTAATTTACGCCAAAGTAAACATTAACTTTAGTAAATGCACAAACAACCCGATCATTTACCGCTCACTTAACCAATCAATCATTTACAAACTGCTTTAGCGCTATTTTTTTAATATAGAATGCATTCAACATTAGTGCTGTTACGGTTAACCGAACCGAACCGAAACCGCGGTTTTTAGGTCAAAACCGAACCGAACCGAAACCGCGGTTTTGACCATGCAAATTGGACGGTTTTAACCCTAGGTTATGGTTAACGCTAACCCTAGGTAGGGTTAGCGTTAATCCTAACCTAGGTCAAAACCCTAGGTTAGGGTTAGGGTTAACACTCACCCTATGACCTCTTTTTTCAATGCATTAATGCATTTAATGCAGTTCAACGCAGTTCAATCAGTGCACAGTTTTTAAGCGCTAAAATAACAAGTGTTGTTTTTCTGTCATGTCTATGTCTCTATGATGAGTCAGAGTCTGACGTCATTATTGAAATCAGTAAAACAGTTTTTAAATGGCTGCATTAGTAGTGTCGTGCAAAGCTAGTTTAGTGTGAAATACCAATTAGCTCCGGACACCCCCAAAATTGAGGTAGACACGCCCCAAATCCACAATCCTAGAAATATCCCTGAGGCTAACGGAGCTGGTTCAAGTCCTGTTAGTGCCCCTAGTGGCTTTCACATATGCAGTGATGCCTCCTGAGCCACTTTAAATCATGTCGAGTTTAAAATTAGGCCTATATTGGCAATTGCATCAACTGAAAAGAGAAGGTGACTTAATTAAAGGGGCCGTCCATAAATGGCTTCACGCGAATTTGTCACTTTTTTGACCCCCTACGTCACGCCACGTCACAAAACGTCGGACCCCTAAAATATGACGTCACAACGGGCCGACCTCCCCCTATAAAATACGCACAAATTGTGCCGATGCCCTTTGTATGCTGATGACCTTATTTTGCTCGCCGCACTTTTCGGATTTTGCACATGGAAAATATATGTCTAATTTTTATTTACGTTTTTTCAGACCGCCGCGAACCTCTAGACCCCTCTTGCGGACCACTTGTGGTCCGCGGACCACGGGATGGGAACCACTGGGCTGATGGTTATGATGAGAATATGTGGCGCTATAGAATAATTAGATTGGATTAGAATCATTAGATTCTGCTACTTTTGTTTATCATTTGTTTATCATCGGCAGGAGAGTGACGTTCGAGTATTTCCGGCGTAGTTCGCTACTGGCCTACTGCAGTCAGTGCAGTGGTGGCTTGAACTGGTTTCGACCGTCGTCTTCATTACAGTAGAACTCTCGTTGTCATCGTAATAGAATGAATGTTTGGATTTCTCAACATAGTATACACGAGATTAAGACAGACAGTATCGTCTATTTTCTGCATGTTACTCTCGCTGTCACATTCCATACCAGCTGCGGGAGAAAAATAACCGTTGGCGCAGTCGACTGTTGCCCCAGGACTTGAATAACTGCCGGTGACATAAATTAGTAGAAGTTGAAATAGTTCCAATCAATCGATCAATCAGTCAATCAGATGACGCCATTATAATTATGCTTATCTAATCTTAAACTTCTCTAGCGCCACTCCATAATGCACAGGAGCATCAGCCGATGGCACACCAATTTATCAAAATCATTTCAGATCCAGGCATATCTAGGCCATTGTAGATGATGCCATGTCAGACATCATCTACAAGAGATGCTGCCTGACATTTCGGGCCATCAATGATCCTGCCTGCCCAGTCTACTTAGCTGAACTTATGCATAGGCCCCCACTTACTGATTGTCGGTGGCAGCGTCGTTCCTGTAATCGGGTCCAATTGGTTGTACCCCCTCCGTCTAAGACAGTGAAATTTGGGGAGAGGTCTTTCACCCGGAGGAATCCCGTCTGGAATTCGCTGCCCGACATTGTGACCAACACGACTAGTCTTGAAATGTTCCCTACCAGACTAAAGACACACTTGTTCAGTATCTCATTTAAGTGCAATGTGTAAAGCGCTCTTGATCTTGGCCTGCTATGACTATAGCGCTATATAAATTGGCTTATTAACTATTAACTATATCTCACTGACCACACAAAATGCTCACACGCATGCCAACCTTATTCTCAGAAGCTTCATGTTGAGATCTCCGCCAGTACTTATGCAGGCCTTCGTAACCTATGTTCGACCCCTTCTTGAATACTGCATTCCAGTCTACAACTCCCATACATCTAAAAACATTATTAAACTTGAATCAGCACAAAGAAACTTCACCAAATGCCTACGAGGATTTCACAATATTCCATACCAGAAACGACTTGTCGTGCTTGATATTGAGTCACTGGAACTTCGTGGACTAAAAATTGATCTTACAGAATGCTATAAAATACTTAACAAGCTGTATGAAACTGATCTATATCGCTTTTTTCCTTTACCCTGCTACCCGAGGACATTGCCTTAAACTCCACAAATCATCTTCCGCATAGACCCTAGAAAATTTTTCTTCTCCAATAGGGTCATCGATACATGGAATAATCTAAGTGATGAAATTGTAAAAGCACAAACCATAAGCTCCTTCAGAAAGAAATTAAGAAATTAGACAACCACTGCTTCGCTAAATTTGTCACATTCTGTAACTGTTCATCCTGTTCCCACCCCTTCCCAAAAATCACAACAAAATCTGCCTGGAAATGCATGCTTACTAACACCTAAACCTTGTATAAATAACAGTTTACTGTTGTATTGATCTAGTATATTTAAATTGTTCCCTAGTTACATAGTTATAAAGTCATGCTTGAGCGCAGGTCAGAGTTAACTGTCTGCATCTCTTTGGAGCACTCACTTCGTTTTGCTTGTTATATTTACGACATATTACTAAATTCATGTGGTGGTCCAATAAATGTTTATCTATCTAATAGTATCTATCTATCAAATCCAAGGTATCCGACCGGACAAACGGGTGACAGTCTATGGTGGATAAGTCAAGTCAAAAAGATGGGCTTTTAATCTTGTTCTAAAAATAAGAGATAGGATTGCCACATGCAGCACGTATTTCAGAGATACATGGAGATAATCTCCCACTGCCATTCTTTTTCTCAATCAGCATCCAAAATATGCCCTAGTGTAAACTTTTGTAAAGGAATTATTGGCCTGTGCTAATTTGAAGATCAGAAGCAAATACAAATTGCTTGTGGATTTTTGTAGCAATTTGGTAGACATTTTAAATCTATAATCTTGACTTCATCATTAACCGTGGGCTCATCGCCTGTTGGTGTCTTGACTTGACTTGTCTTTAAACCAAACATTTGTGTAAAATGATGAGTGCCTAGACATACAAACACAGCATATCACAAATTGGGAGCCTAAATTTTCAGTTATTGTGTGTTGAAAATTGATGTTGTTTTCTTGTGTGTGCTATCCAATGGTGGAACTTGTGACAATGCACAGGGAACATTGCTTACCATATTTAAAATTAGTCAAATAAAAATATAACCAGAATTATATCCATTTTTGGAAAGGAATGAACAGTGAGTGGACCAGTAACCAATTCACCAAATTTGGAAGTGCATTATAGCAGGAGGGCAGGAGGATGGCAGTTTGGTAACATGTTAGAGCGGTACACTGATGAAGCAGGTTCAACTCCTGCAGGAGCCCCTAAGGTTGACAGCCTTCATTTGCTAGAGGGTGGTGGTAAATGAGTAGCAGCTTTGGCTGCTAAGGTAAAATGCTGTTCTGGAGAAAGCTATGGCACACTACTCTGGCACATTAGCCACCTGCATCAATGCTTGCCTGAAACTGGAGATCAGCACCGGGCCCAACGCTCAAACTCGAGCATGGGCGAACCTTTACCTACCTTATAGCCAGTAGTGTGCAGATGGTAGGGTGGTGGCCCCGGGCATCCACCAGATGGGGGCATCCAAATTGACTCAGAGACCTTTCTTCTTGTTTATACCTAACACTGAGGTGGTGGGACATCCAAATTTACTTTGGCCCCAGGCATCCACAACTCTTTGGCACTGCCACTGATTATAGCAGATGTTATCAAATCCTTATTCCTTCATAGCTGTCTTAATTAATGTTGTCAATTTACCAGTAAAAAATTTTCTGTATAAAACCCAGTAAAAACCGGTAAGAATGTTATGAGATAATTAGTTTATGATCCAAAATAAGAACCTGAAATATCATATATGTTTAAATTAGGATTGAGATTCTATGGTATGCTAGCAACAGTGTGTTGTGAACTTGAGCATTTAATGACAAAATAATTAATACATACTAATATAACAATAACATTTATAGAAGTATGATGACAATTGCAGGCTTGTCAGTTTGGTTTACAGTGTTTAATAATACTGTTTTAAAAGCAGTGTAGACAAAAGTAACAAGCTGTCAACAACAACAAAATGGTTACAATATACAACTACAAAATTGCAGTTATAGTAAAATAAAGCCATTCATAACTAAGTGCATATCATAGCAAACTTTACAATTGCTGCAATTCACTGGCCTTAGTCCAGGGATGGGCAAAGATACTGCGGCCCCCATATGAAACACTTGGCCGTTGCATGCGATGTTACCCTCGAGCCCCCTTTTGTGCGACACCTTATTTAACATCAAGAGATACTACATTAACTTGCGGCCCTCTAAAACATATGAAACACTTGGACAACACCTCAATGGAAAATTCAGCATTCAATTTGGATTTAAACTTTGGCACTTGATTGTTAGCTAGAAATAATGTTTTTAATATTGACTAACTTTTTCTTCGACTTGACAGAGTTGGCTTATTAATAATTACTTAAACTGTGCAGTATATATATATATATATATATATATCTATATATATAATTCTCGATGTCCGTCCGGCGGTCCGTCCGGATGGTATTAAAGACGCTGTTGTCATTGACAACCAAATATTGTTTAATCAAAACGGAGCTTTTTAACGGCGTCTTAATTGCAGCTTAAGCCCCCGTCCCCTTCCCTCACCCCATCCCTCTCCCAATCGCCCAGACCCCAACCCATTCCCGCCCAGGCCCCAAACCTCCTTTCCCCTTCCCTTTCCTCATCCCCTTCCCTCTCCCCATCCCCCCTCCCAATCGTTTGGCCCAACCCATTCCGACCCGGCCCCAAACCACCCTGTTCCCCTTCCCTCTCCCCAACCCGGTTTTTCCCTCTCCCAATCGCCTTGCCCCAACCCATTCCGGCCCCAAACCCCGTTCCCTTCCCCCTCCCCATCCCCTTCTCTCTCCCCTATCCCCTCCCAATCACCCCGGCCCCAACCCATTCCGGCCACGGCCCCAAAACCCCGTTCCCCTTTCCTCTCCCCAACCCTTTTCCCTCTCCCCATCCCTCTCCCAATCGCCCCGGCCCCAACCCATTTCAGCCCTGGCCTCAAATTTCCGTTCCCTTCCCTCTCCCCATCCCTTTTCCCTCTCCCCATCCCTCTCCCAATCGCCCCGGCCCCAACCCATTCCCTGATTTTGGCCCCAAACCCCATTCCTTTTCTCTTTCCCCATCCCCTCCCCTCTCTCCATCCCTTCCCCAATCGCCCAAGCCCGTTTCCAAACCTACACAATGCTGCTCCAAAACCCGTACAACCTACTTTCCTCCTCCCAAACCTCCTTCCCTCTTCCAATGCCCTGTCCCCGTTATATATATATATATATATATATATATATATATATATTCCTTTCTAGCCTCAATACCTATTTTTTTAAATTTTACCCCTCAAGTGGGGATTAAATTTTCAGACTACTTCACGTGTGGGATTTTTAATTTTTGGAAAAGCGTTCTTCAGAAATGATTGATGTAACGTTTTAAATTTGCTATATCTCAGGCTATATAGGAGCTAAAAAGATGAGGTTTGCACCATTGTTTAGATGTTTATTCGTCTTTCTAATGTCCGTGCAAAAAAAGTGGTGGTAGAGTCCACTTTACGGCCTAAAATATCACCCTCTCTTGAAAATTTTTAAAGCCCTCTAGCAAAATATTTTCAGCGTAACCCCACTTTGGTCAGCGGAAAAGTTGTAAAGGGATGTCAGAGGAACAAAATAAACCAAAAAGTTTGAAAATCGGTTGACATTTGGCAAAGATCTATCAATTCTAACTCGATGACCCCAATGTTTGAACATAAGTATTATCGGTGAATTTCGCGAAAATTTTGGATTCTGAGAAAGTTTCCAAAAATTTTTGAATTTGCTATATCTCAGGCTATATAAGAGCTAAGAAGATGAGGTTTGCACCATTGTTTAGCTTTTTTATTCCTCTTTCTAACCGTCCGTGCAAAACAAAAAAGTCGAGCGTTCACGAGCTTTCCGACAATCAAGGGAGAATGAGGAGCAGGCTGTTGCTTGGCGTGCAAAAGCAGCACAGCAAACAAGAGAATCAAGCACTGCATACATTCGACACTGCCAAATCATTACACTTACGTTGACTATCAAGTTTCAGAAAATTCATGCGAATGGGCGTTAACTCGGTTGATGGAAACCTGGAAAAAATGCCAGGTAGGGAAATTAATTGCGCAAAATCCTATTGCATTTGCAAAAATTGGGTGGTAAAACAGCCAATCTCCCCGTCATTTTTGACGGGTAAACACCTAGTATATATATATATATATATATATATATATATATATATATATATATATATATTAGGGTGGCCCACGATACTATGGGAAAAAAAAAAAGTATAATTTTCGGTTCTCCACAAGGCTGCCCTTGTTACACGGTTAAAAAGAGTGTCCAGGCAGGTTTTTGTACATATTGATGCATATTTGAAGGTCGCTACCAGAAGCAACTTCTTACTGCTGACTGTTTAATTACTCATTTGATTTGGGCGGCTGATGCTGAAGGGTTTGCCTCTCGGTTCTTTTTAATAATTTTCCACACGTACAGCGACATCAACAGCTGAAAGTGAAGCATTCTCTTCTCTCCACTACCACTTATTCTCCATTGGGATGGGAAGCTACTTCCTGACATTACTGGCGGTGGTGAGCTTGTTCTTGTTGATCGTATAGCAATTTTGGTGACTAGTGGGCAAACAGAACAACTACTTGCTGTGCCTAAAATTAGCAGAGGAACTGGCGAAGAACAATCACAAGCTTGTATTCATTCCTTGAATGACTGGAAACTGGAAGAACTGGTGCAGGGACTCATGTTTGATACAACAGCAGCCAACACGGGTCTGCGTTTGTGTGCCTGCACCCTCATTGAAAAAGCAATCGGTAGAGAACTGGCGTGGATAGCATGCCGTCATCAGCCGTTCGAGGTGATGCTGGCAGCCGTGTTTTCTGCAGTTCTTGGACCATCCTGTGGATCTGAGATCAAACTCTTCCAGAGGTTTCGCAAGATGTGGCCAATTATAACGTATTACCCGTAACCAGCCAGATTTTCAGATTCCTAATCCCGACAGTAACATGTTTAACGGTATAACATATACAGACAGAGAACTGAAATTTTGTCATTCTACGCTGAAGCACTGAAATGTAAAGCACCAAGAGAAGACTACCGTGAGTTGGTTGAACTGAGCTATCTTTTTTCTTAGAGGTTCATTGGAGGGTCATCCCAGGTTTCGTGCACCGGGTGCATTGCACAGAGCCAGGTGGATGGCGAAAGCCATCTATTCCCTGAAAATGTTCTTATTCAGGGTCAGTTAAAGCTGACGGCACGTGAGCAGAATGGCTTATCAAACATTTCTGTCTTCGTTGCCGTCCTCTTTGCTCGCTTCTGACATGAAGCTCCTCTTGCACAATGTGCACCATTCAACGACTTCACGGTGCTTGATCTTCTACATCATTACCCAGTGTCAACCGTTAGAGTAGCTGCAATCAAGGCATTCTCTCGCCACTTGTGGTATTTCTCTGAACATCTTATCACACTTGCCTTATTTGATGATAAAGTGAGCGACGAAACCAAGGCAGCAATGGCCAACAACTTCTCCCGTCCATCAAACTCGAACAACTTCAGGCGCCTGGACGAAAAAACTTTCAATTATTCTTGAAGAATATGTTACCAGCAGATCTTTGAAGCTGTTCGACTTGCTTGACAAGGACGGACAGCAAAAAGCTCAGTCTTTCTTATCCAAGCCAGTTGCTTTGTGGACTGAAGACAGTATATTTCAGGAAATGAAACAAAGCGTGAAGCTTCTCAAAGTTGTCAATGGAACCAAGCAGAACGGGTATTGCTCTCATTCGGTCATATAACAATACCCTTACAATAAACGAGGATCAAAACAATATCTGGTGAAGCTGGTCAGCAGACACAGGAAATTATTTCCAATTCCTACAAAGGCAGCTCTGTCATGCTCACTTACTCAAAAATAAATCCTTAAGACTTTTAAGCTAAGACTCTCTTACGTTTTACCTAAAGACGCTGGACTCTTTGCTAACCCTACTTAATTTAATATACCTATTAAACTGATTGAAAGGCTGATACTGCATTTAATTATTTTGGATTTCAATCTGTTATAGGTAAGTTGAATGGTTTGCATTACACTAATACAGTCACTGGCAGACAGTAATAAACTGCTCGTTTCTGATTATCGTATACATACAACAAGAAGTTGCAATTGGTAGCTACCTCTAAATATTGTCAGATCATCATAAAATTTTGCATATCTATTACTAGCATCAAGTGGAACATGTGCAGCCTTGTGGAGAAAAATTTTTTTAACTTTTTGTTTTTTGGGCCACCCTAATATATATATATATATATATATATATATATGGCTCAAACGTTATGTTAAAGTCGTTTTGGAAACTACTTAACAATGTAATTCTAAATGCAAAAAAATGTGTGGCACTCAGCTTTCATCGCAGACACTTTTGCGGCCCTCGGATACAAATTTGTGCCCTTCACTGCCTTAGTCCATACACTGCTCACACAAGGCCAGTATGCAGCAGTAACCAAGAAAAATTAAGTTGTAAAGTTATGCTCACCAAGTCGCTGATCAGTTGTCAGAGTTAACCTCTTGAATTTTGAGTCAGGATATGCAAATTCAGTTGTATTTTAAAATAGTTGTATGGTTCTGTCATTATTTAAATTGGGTGTTGTGTTGTTTGAACTAAAATAAAGCTTAAAGTTATCATAAATCAGCACACATGACACAATACAGTGAAATAGTTTGCAAAAATCTGAGAAATTTGAGCTATGAGTGATAGACTGACTCCTACAGCTATGAGTGATAGACTGATAGCTAATAGTTAAGTAATTAATGTTAGATTTATATTCCTGAAGGTTATTTATTAGCCTTTTAGTTCTGTTTGATTCTACGGTGCTGCCATCTTCTGAATAAAACTTAAAAGAATATATTCAACATAACTGATATGCATTGCATGTGTTGTGCTGAAAGCATTAACCAAAATGGACTAAAAATATTTTGTAGACATTCAAAAATATTTTTACACCAGTCAAAAATCCATTTGATAAAAAATCAGAATGGATTTCTTACCGGGAAATAACATTTTTACCGGTTAAAAATCCATTTTACAACACTAGTCTTAATGGATATCTGATTCCCATGAATTAGAGATGTGCAAAAACTTCCTTACCCTACCCGTACCCGACCTGTACCCGTATCCGTTCCTAAAGACTACAGAGAGGCAACAATATTAATGTGTTAATGAAAGCAAAGTACATTTTTTAAACATGTCACATGTTGACAAGATTTTTTTAAAGAGGCACATGTTTAGATTGGAACAGATCTAGGACTTGGGAATCAGGGTAATCCACTTGGCAAGTAGTAGACCTGGCTTCTTTCTGGGGTACTGGACTACTGGTTGGTAACATTGTGTAATACAAATACAGCTAGCCTAAGCCTACATGAATGTTGGACATAGACTAGAAAACTCGATGGGTCTGTTTAAAATATTTAGTAAATATAGTTTAGCTATGAGCAGGCATTAGAGCTGAAGTTAACAACAAAACGATTTACCAAAGGGGCATTATCACTGCAGGACGCCATTACAATGATTTTACGTTTGATTATGTTTGCTACTTTAATGATGACGTCAAATAACTTCATTTGTATTATCTTTATGCTTTCAGTAAGTAAGATGCATGCAGTGGCATACAACTGTGTGACAAACTGAACGCAATATACAAGTTACACTAATACACTTTACTCAATAATATTTTTCTATTACTGCATTGCGAATTTGCTACAGTAGTGGGAAATGAAAATATCACGTTTTTATGGGTAAAAACATGATAAAAGATGTACATATAACAGGTGATGACAACAGGTGTACCCATACACATAGCGCTATACCTGTACCCATAAAATGTGTACCCTACCCGTACCTGCAGGTACAGGTAGGGCATACCCGCGGGTACGGGTATACCCGCACATCTCTACCATGAATCCCATCTAAAAATGTTTGACAACATTTGTTAGTGAGTGTATGGTGCCATTTGGTAACCTCTGGGGTAATCCATCAGGTAGAATTTTATTCCACTTCTATCTGATTTTGTAAATATCTTTTTGTTTATATCCCCAGAACCAAATATGATCACACTCTGATTTCACATTGTATTTTGTGCAAGTCATTTGGTTATATGGTGAGATTTATCTGTTGTGTGATAGTTTGTGGATGATTTTACAGCAACAAGAAGGTAACAAAGTTGTTCTGTCAACTGATGCTTATTAATATCTTATCTCTTCTAATGCTGTTTATGGAAAACAAGTGTTGACACAAAGGCAAAACTACCCACACATGTTCAACCTACCCTTGCCAACACAGAACCAATATGTCAGAGATTAGTTCTGTAGCCAATTAATTTTATACTATAATATAGGTGATACACTTGTAAACTTGGGCTATTGCAATGTTAAAACTGAATTCTGAACATTTTGCATTATTCAGCATTTTTGCCACTACTTCTTGTTCTGGAACAACTTTGTGCTCAATAGGTGATGAAATACAGAGATAAATATGCTGCTTTTACTGTGATTAAAACAGACTAAGTTTAGTCTTGTTTTAGGCAAAGACAGGAGTGGAATGGATAGGTTAATTTGATATTTTTATGATTATAGAATCTATTATTAAATTCTATGGATCACTGGAGTTGTCTTTGCCCAATTCGTGAACTGGGCAGGAATTTGCTTATCCTATTCATAAAATGGGTAATTTAACAATCTGAATGTAATGTAAATATCTGCATTTTGCCAATATTTTTAATTCTATATTATGTTTAATGGATTTCTTTTGTTTAGATTGTACTTAGCTTTAAGAATTTGGATGGATTCTAGTTTAACTAGAAGTAAGCCTACAAGACGTCACCGCAGTCATGGAGGAGGTAATAGCAGTTTGAACACTGGAACTGGACCAATGCTGCTGTCAAAGGGTACTGTAAGAGGCACAGCTATAGCAAATGCCCCTGAAGCAACCTCTGAAGCAGGGTCAGAAGAGAGTGATGGACTTGACTCCAACAAACCATATATATTTCACGATGAAATGAGAGAGTCAACTTTAGTTGCTGGCTTTCGTGTTCTATATGAAACTCGTCAGTTGTTTGATATCACTCTTAATGTATCTGAAAAGTTATTTCCTTGTCATAAAGCATTCCTAGCAGCATCCAGTGAATACTTTCGGTGCATGTTCACTGCTGATTTGGCAGAGCGAGATCAGACTAACATTTCAATCAGTGGAGTTGATGCAAAATCGATGGAATTAATTTTAAAATACTTATATACTGGTCAGGTTGAACTTACTGCAGATGTTGTTCAGAATCTTCTGTCATCTGCTGACCTATTCCAACTTGTAGATTTAAAAAATGGTTGTGCAGATTACATGGAAAGAAAGATTGACTTTGAAAACTGCATTGGTATTCACTTTTTTGCTCAAGCACATGGTTGTCGTGAGCTGGAATTGCAGGCTTGGAATGTGATTGTTGAAAGTTTTGAAGCCGTCACTGAGAGTCGTGAATTTCTGGACCTGACCTCAGACAATTTACTTGAAATTATTAAATATGATGATATTCAAGCATCTGAGGAAGAAGTATTTGAAGCTGTTGTACGATGGTTTGAACATAAACCAGAAGAACGTAGTCAGCATATTAATCTCATTATGCAGTTTGTCCGCTTCTGGTTACTTGAAGAACATTATATCTTTGATAAAGTGAAGAACTGCCCATTGGCTAAGTCTGAACCACAGATCATGGCAATTGTTGATGAAGTCATTCAGTATAAATTACTAAAAGACAGATGGATAGAAACTGATTTATATGTGGAGCCTCGTTATGGTGCAGATTATTGCAGGTGAGTTGAAGAGACATTCCTGCATTGCTAAATATTGGTTAACGACAATTGTAGTGATACTATATTTGTGAATCAAACATTCTATTTACATTATGTTATTTAAACCATTTTATTTAGTTCAAATATTAATACAAAGTGTCTGGGATGCATCATCTACTTACTTCATTACTTCATTTATGGTGCTTTATTTTAGAGTAATCGTTTACACAGCCTATTTAGATGATGAAAAGAAGCAAGTGTTGCAATTGTTTGGGCAGCGCAGTGGTGAAATTTTACGCTGCAGCAACAATGTTCTTTGTGACCTTCCAACGGATCTTGAAAATCCAGCACTTCTGGTTACAGGTTGCTTTTTCATTTACTCATATGCTGGAAGATTCATTTTCATTTCATTCATTTTTATGGAGCAGACTAACTGATCTTGAGTGTATTTTAAAAGTTTTCTTTTATTGGCCACTCTTTTGGTTGTCCATTATCCTAGAAGGAAGTTTTTATTTTAAAACTGCTTCACAGTTGTGTTGAAAATCATGAAATAGCTTCCCAGGTATCTAATTTTAGGGCAGCAAGGACTGGAATCCCTTCACCATACCCATACCTTTTGTTGCTCACTATGGTGCACACTCGTGATATTGGTCTCTTAAAGTGCTCTATAGGTCAGTTACAATCAGCTAGATTATGAGTTAAGGCAGATGTGGTTTCAATTTTAAAGCAACAAGATTAGAAGTAAGGTTGTTATCTGGTTGACCGATCCTAAAAGCAAGGACTGGCCCTTTTAACTTTGATCGGTTAACCGTAATTTCAATTTGAAAACATCAAAACGCTTTGTTGTAGCCGCACAGGCCACTGGCATAGGCGCCGGCGGCATCAAAGCGCTTTGATGTTGGCACGACACCAGACTGCCGCTAACGAGCGGTTAACCAGTCTTTTTTTGAACGGTTAACTGGTCCTTCAAAACCAGTGGTCTTAACAACCTTAATTAGAAGCAAACAACACAGGTTAAGTTGATGCTATATGCTGTTAAAAATTAGATATACAAATACAAACTTCAGGTTTCCACAGACAAGCTTAGTCTTCTAGTAATATCGAGGAATCAAGGTAGAAATGAAGTAATAGAAGTCATTGATAATATCTGTACACATAGTGATATTCTGGCTCAACTGATCCAGAATCCTGAACTGTTCAAACAGCAAGTGGGGATTCAAATTTTTAGAGGCTGTTACTGTGCCAGGGATTTATTTTTTGGAAAACGTTCTTCAAAACGGAATACTGTAATTTTTTTAAAATTTGCTATATCTCAGGCTGTATAAGAGCTAAGCTTTTGAGCTTTTTTATTCCTCTTTCTAACCATCTGTGCAGAACAAAAAATATTTGGTGGTAGGGCCCACTTTATGGCCTAAAATAGAACCCTTCCCAAAAAAATTTGTGAAGCTTCTTAGCTAAAATTCATCAGTGGTAACCCCACTTGGGTCAGTGGCAAAGTTGTAGGGGAATGTCAGTGAAACAAAATAAATCAAAAATTTTGAAAATCGATCAACATTTGGTAAAGATATATGAATTCTAACCCCAAGACCTCTTTGTCAGAACAGAAGTCTTAGCGATGAATTTCGAGAAAGTTTTGTAGTTTGCAAATTTGCTATATCTCTTGTTGTGTGAGAGCTAAGAAGATGAGGTATACACCATTGTTTAGCTTTTTTATTCCTGTTTCTAACCATCCGTGCAAAAGAAAAAAATTAGGGTATGGTTCACTCTATGGCCTAAAATAGAACCCCTCCTCAAAAAATTGTTTGAAGCTCTGTGGCAACAATTTTTCGGATCATAAGCGGTTCAACTGGATTTCTGGCAGGCCGAGAAGGCGCTGTTGTACTAGTTATCCAAGACAGAACAAATGCGCGTATGAATTGAATTGCAACGGATGTCTGAATGTAGCGACGAATTGCTTTGATCCTACGAAGTTAGTAAATAGTAGTAGCAATTCCTGGTAAGATGCCTGATGTGACCATAGAAGGAAAGTGTTTCTTCGATAAGAACACCAAGGTACCTAATAACCACAGATGGCGCAATTTCCATACCATCCAACAAAAAAGGTGTCCGGTTGATCTTCTCAGTGTACTTAGCCAGAGGAATTCAGTCTTTTTTAGGATTCATCATGAGGCGGTTTGATGCCATCCAAGATTTAACATTAATGATACTTTCTGTGTAAATGTTAGAAATATATACAGTATAATTTGTAAAACACTATGACTACATTCTTATTTCGTTGTTTTTTATACACTTTAACATTGTAACAAAATTCGGGCGTTGCGGCCCTCGGGTTACTGCGGCCCGCTCATGCGGCCCGCTCATGCGGCCCTGGGGCAAATTGAGTTTGAGACCCCTGGTGTATGGTCTGACGCCAATATTGTGAGACTTTCATTTTCACTAAGCGTCACCTCGACCTGAGTGCAGAATGCCACAAGTTGCGTGCATCAGGTTCTTTAGGCGTCCTTTTGCTCTTCTTGTAAGCACATTCTAAGCAACAAGTGGTTCACTGTGCTTGTCGGCATTCGTCATCATAGAATGGTCTGCCCAATCATATCTGAACAGACATTTCAATCATTGGAGCCAGGTCATCCAGAATGTTAGCAACAACTGAACTATAACACTCTGCAAGCAAAGAGGCAGATTTGCTTTGATCCACTGGTTGGTAGAGCTGAGCACCAATGACTTGAGCAGGAGAGTAAATTTTTCCCAATCAAAACTTTTCCAGTTCCTGCGTGATATAGTCTTGTAAACTGGTGGAGGTCTGGTGATGGGAATTGTCCAGTGGATCAGCCTGTGGTTGGACAGACCCGACTCATCAATGACGACCTCAGATGGTGGGGAAGTCGTGTGAAGCGATGACAGCATCAAGTAAGCCTCTGAGATCGTGTGTCAGAGTCTCAACAAATTGTTGCATGTTGAATTCTTGAATGACTTGTAGGAGTCTTTGCGTGTTTGCTTCCATAAGTAGCTTGAGGTAAGTAAGTATGTAAGTAAGTAAGTAAGAGAATGTCAAGATTATAGTGGTAACTTGTCTAAAAGACTGCGCAAACACTTTAAACAAAATTAAACTAAGTAGCTTGTCTTAAAAAGCCAAGACTTCAGTCGATTCCTGAAAATATCTAGCGACGATGACTCCCGTATGTCAGCAGGAAGCGAGTTCCAAGTACGCGCAGCAGCCACTGGGAAGGCACGATCTCCGACGGTGACAAGACGCGTTCTTGGAGCCATAAGCACCGAAGTTGTGGACGATCTAAGTCGTCTGCAGCCCTCGAGGTCAGAAACGCTACGAAACTCGGATGCAAGATAATTCGGACCCATCCCGTGAAGGCAGCGATATACAAGAGTTGATAACTTGAACATGATGCGCTCAGGCACTGACAGCCACTGAAAATCAACAAGAAGCGGGGTGACAGGATCACATCGGGCCGAACGATAGATAAGACGAGCGGCACAGTTCAAAACAGACTGCAACCGGTCGAAAGAATAGGCAGGTGACCCCACAAGAACAGCATTGCCATAGTCGAGCCTAGTCAGTACCAGAGCAACAACCAACGTCTTAAGGACGTGGAGGTGGAGGTGGACATTTAGGTCTCCAGTAACAACTGTCTTGCAATTTGAATGCCATCAACGACTCTAGCAGTATGGTAAATTCACAGAAGAATGCGTCGGTGATGTGCTGAGAGCCAGATCTGTAAACTGCAACAACAATAAACGGTGTGCAGCCAGATGAGACTCTGCAACACAAGTACTCGAATGTTGTTAGTCTAAGTCTTGTCTCCAATTTGGCTATGGTAATGCCTGGTTTCGATGCAGTTCCCCCATGGTTGACGAAAGCTATTTTATCTGTAGCTTTGTCCTTAAGAATCAGACAAGCTGCTTCGATAGTGTTCAGGCCAAAACCTCTTAAGTCTTTTGATTGCAATGCAGTCTGAGTCTTCATGCTACCGGTATGTCTCGGTCATAACAAGAAAATTCAAATTATGCTCATATAAGAGGTCCTGCACATTCTCAATCTTACTGCTTACTGAGCGTATGTTTAATAGGCCCATCTTAAGCTTGTAAAATAGCAGATTGATATTGTGCTGCAACTTCAGGGTATACGAGCATTGCTTGTCGTGCTCTAGCCATTGTTTCTTCTCAAGGAGTCTCTCTTCTCGAGAAATAATAAACTACATAAATTTGGCAGTTTCATTATATTTATCAGAGTGGGTTGTGCAGTGTTTCAATTAAATATTTTTGTTAGAAATGTGTGTCAGATCCTATTCATAAACAAATTAAATTGGTGCTCAGAAAAGATGCAACAGTGTCTGGACAAAGATTAGGACATCTTCCAGATTTACAGTGAACAACCTGGACATGTTTCACCATACCTAGCTAGAAATTCATGTGTAAATTGCTCTGCAGCTGCAGCCTGTGCCCACTGCTTCCCTGGCTGTACTTATGCAATGTTGCAATCAGCTCAAGTTTTTTAAGCTATTTTCTTTTCTTTAGGTGATAATGATCTGTATATTGGCGGTGGTGATACCTTTGGAAATGCATCAAATGTATTTTACAAATGGTGTCCTGAGGACAGTGCATTTGATGAACCTACGTCTATGCCAGTCCCTTGTAAGCAGTAAGTAATGTTTGATGATGACCATATTATAATGTGTAATTTAGATCATTTATTAGAAGATGGTTCATTTTGGTATGCTGGACTTGTGCATGTTTTAGGTTCTGTTTGATTCAGTTGGAAAGGTATATTTATGCTGTTGGAGGATGCAATAATGATGGAATCTTGTCCAGTGTTTCAAGATATCATGAAGACTCTGATGAATGGGAAATGGTTTCATCAATGCCTAAGGCTCTCAGGTTTTTATATTCTGTCTTTTGAGTTAGCTACACTCTTCCAAACTATAAAGAATGATTTGATGTGATATTTGACATGATATATTACATTTTTCACCTTTGCTTTCTACTGTCTGTCTTGTATTATAGAAATATAGATAGTGTCACTTTGTGATAGTTACTGCTATATTTGCATCCTCCTGAAACATTCCACAAAGCATTTGCAAGCTTTTAGTAAAGTGATGCTTTTTGCAAAGTGCAGAAAGTAATCACCAAGACAAACACCTGCACAGGAACTGTTGATTACCACTGAGCATTTTCATAGTTATAGTTTTGCAGGCAAAGTGTGTAGAAACATTGCACAAAATGTATGTTTTGTCTGTCAAACAATGTTGAGTAGCTGTACTTTAACTCTTTCAGCTGTTCAAGTACAATATTCAATGGACCAAACAGAAGAAATCTTTTCATTATGTTGTCAGCTTGAGTATTTAAAGCTGTTTTATTAGTGCGTGTTCAAATTTTACCATGTTGCACGATTTTAGTTCTCTTTCTGGTGACCAGATTTCACATCTATATGGACCTAGCCTCTGAAAATCATTACCTTCCCCCCAAAATAAGCAAGTCATGCTTGTTTCTTGGCTAGAAGCTTAAGAGTGGTATGTCAGAATTATTCCCTCCATTTCTAAATTCTTGGTGCTGTTGCTACTCATCATCACTAACAATGGGCCAAAACCCATTGAAATCTAGTGCATTCTTTATAATCTTTTCACTCCCCTCTGTCTTGCACAGAATGGTTCAGCTCTTGTAGAGAAGCAGCACTATGGCAGTATGCGATGTCATTTACCAACTTTTGGCGTTTAGACTAATTTCTTTATACCATGTCATATCCACCTTTTGAAATTGACAAAGTATTCATACATGTAGATTTTTCATTTTTTCTTGATGCTTTTTATGCCTTTTGTCTTCTAAAGTCTAATATATGTTATGTAATTCTTCTGTCTTTATGAACTACACTTATATTATTTCTTGAAGTTAGAAAGTTGAAAATAGTATAGTAAATTTTAGATGTTAAATCAATAAATTATTTAATTTGATTAATGTATTTAATATTTATTCTATCATCTGTCTTTAGTGAGATGATGGACATAAAGCATTATTTGAATTTGATGTATATTCTCTTTCTTATGTACACTTTGCACTTGTATGTTTTAACCAAATTTACCTTAAAATGTTTATTAACACTTTAAACCAGTGCTTCCCAAAGTGGTTTTCCACAACATGAGTTGAGAAAATTTGAGGAACCAGTAAAGAAGTTAGAAGTTTAGAAATATTTTCTCATTTGAGTGTCGTTAGCAATGTTGTTTTGCTAACATTTGCAATATTTCCACACATGTATAGAACCAAGAGAACTATATAGAACTAGCTAAGCATGCATTGGCTTCATGACATATTGAAGTAAAGTGACACCGGTCCCTGGTGCAATAGGAAAATTTTCTACCAATCCACTAAACTTAAGAGCTTCAAAAGCACTGCTTCAAGTAACAGATGTCTTTCATGACTTGAAAGTTCATGTATATGCTGTTCTATTACAATGTGCAGTTTAAAGTAAAAAATTATTGTTCTGTATGCTTAGGTGTTTCTGTGCAGTTCCTTTCAGAGGTAAGCTGTATGTATTTGGTGGTGAAAGTGAAAAAATAAATAAGAAGGCAAAAGTCAGAGGAAAAAGAGAACTTAACCGAAATGTTTTGTGGTAAGTGTGTTTTTATTTCCAAGTCTCAGCTTTGAGGTTGAGGCTGTATAGCAAAATTCTTATGAAATTGCAGGCAGCAGCATTGTAGACATGAATTCTTTAGCTGGCTGCCAATCATGTAACTATTCAGAGCATATTACATAAATTTGTATTTGTTTACCATCTTAATTCCAAAGACGTGTTACAGCAACAATCTGATAGGGATAGCTGTTTAAATGAATCAGTCTTTTACTACAGAAGTGTTGTGGCCTGCATCTACTCTGTATGGTTGGCTAAAGGAGTTTGAGTGTAAAATGCTACCGTATATACTCGAGATAAAGTCAATCCGAGTATAAGTTGACCCCTAGATTTTGGGGATTTGAAGGTGTCTAAAGTCATTGACCCGGGAATAAGTCGAAGTGACGTCATCACGGCGAACCCTCTTGAGGTGATAGTGAGAGTCGGAACAATGGCAGATGCGAAGTGGGCATGTGGCGGCAGCAGTGCCATTGTTTTGATTGAAAAACTGCGTTTTAGCTTTGAACTATCGAGAAACTGAATGATTTTCACATTCCCAGATTGATTCCTGACAATTAAGAAAATTTTAAACCTGCTATTCGCTCATTCTTGACAATATAAAAATCTTAATTACCGGTAATCTTGAATTTTTTTATATTTATGTAGCGCCAATATTTAATTAATATTTATGTGGCACCTATAAATTACCAATCTTAAAAGCGCTGATGTGAACTTTTATTTAGATGCCGTAGCGTATGTTGAAAATAATTACGCAGCTAAATTAATTATTTTCGACATGCTATGTATGGAAACTTTACCCAACAGTTAGTGCCTCGAGTATAAGTCGAGGTCAGGATATATAACCTGTGAATTGGCCTTAAATTTCTCGACTTTATCACGAATATAATTATACGGTAGTTTAGCACAAAAATACCCAAGGACAGCAATTTAACAATTTAATGGTGATAACTTTATACCAGCTTTTATAACGCTTTGTCAATAGTTTTGTTGCATCGACTTTCCAGTGCATCCATTCTGTTATTTCATTTTGCAGGATTATTATCATTGTTTTGAACAAATATAATAAGTTTTTAATTTTTTTACATTTGATTATGACTATCACGCAAAATCAACAATTACCCATAACATGACAATCAGCACAGCACTACATCAAGCCTTCTCGAGTCTTCCATTTACACATTTTGTATTCATAAGCACAAAAGCCAAAGAATGTTGATAACAGAAAATCACTTCCTTCTTCACAATGACACTATCAAATTTAATTTTGTCTTATTATCCTTTGATAAAGAAAGTTTTCTCTGTTTGCGATTTTATGAATTTTTCCAGATTGATGCTGACCCTTTGTCATTACTGGCTGTGTTATCTGTTTAGTTATGATCCAAAAGAAGACAAGTGGAATGTATTGGCTGAAATGAACACTGCAAGAGCATTGTCAGGTTGCACAGTCTTCAAACAGAAGATCTATGTTGTTGGTATGTGTTGACCTTATCTCTCAATTCATTTTCATTCTTTATTCTTTAATATTCATACGACATTGATTCAGGGAAGCAGCATAGCCGAGAGGTTGATGTGAAAGCAAAGGATCTGGATGATCTGGTGAACCAGAGAATTGTCTTTGGGGAGGGCATCATGATCAAGCATTGAAATCTAATAGAGTCTCCACTGTTGCTGATAACACAGATTAGGAAAAGGCAACTTACTTGGTGTGTACTCATACAAGCTCATTCTTCAAATTCCCATGCATTCGGTTACATCAAATTAATGTCTCATTCCAAACATTATTGAGATTGCAATTTTAAAGTGGATTTAAAAATTGTGAAATTACTTTCAGTCATGTAATAAAGATGGCATAGTCTGAATTTCTTTTAAAATGCCACAGCAAAGTCTAAATGGAGAGTTTACAAATTTGTTTACTTTAGTTCTCATGGAGACTTAGCAAGTGCCCCACAGAAAGCAGTTTTCAGAAGAACAGGTTTAACATGATTGTGCTTATAAGTTTGTGCCTGACATTTTATGTTCAGGTGGATTTGGAACTCTAGGTGATACGTGGCTGAAGGATAAAATGCCAGAGAATTGTTTGTCTTCTGTTGAAATTTATGACCCAGAAACTAACTCTTGGCTATTAGGACCAGAACTACCAATGCCACTTTGTGCCATGGGCGTTGTGAAATACTATGGTACTATCTATGTGCTTGGTTAGTATTGTAATTTTTTTCATTGACTAATGACAGCCAGCATTTTAATATGCCTAGAATGGCTATTGATCAATTTGGCTATTTAATGTTAAATATGTCATGAAAAATATTTTGATGGGAGTTGGTTCTTTAAGTCCAATATACACTATTATACGTGTAGATAAAGCATAACCTGTACTGCATAGTAATGTGTTACAAGAATAACCCTTTCATTAGCCATGAGTCCAAATGGTTCATTTATGTGTTCCTATTGAATGTATTACTAAAATTGTGGATCATTTTTTATAGACTCTCATAGAAAAAGAGATTTTATGCATGATGCCATTTGGAGTTTATGGCTGTGAACAGGGGCTTCTGTCCCTATTTAAGGTGGGCGGAAAAAAATGGGGGGGGAAATATTTTGCTTTCAACACCATTATGTAAACTATTAATAAGCTAAATGATGCTACTTATCTGAACTGAACCGACACTGATATTGATTCAAAATAACACCGATCGTGACGTAATCAGTGGCGTCATTTGGGGGCAGGGGGCATGACCCCCAAGGAAATGAAAAAACTAATTTATAATGTATTAATGGGCAAAAAATTGCAAACAATTGCCAAAAATATAAAAAAATTGCAAATTTGCCAAATTTTGCAAAAATGCGTAAGATTTGCAAAAAATTGCCACAATTTGCAAAAAATTTGCAAAAAAATTATCTTGCCCCCCAAGAAAAGCGTGAAATGATGCTACTGGACGTAATCAATGGTACATGATAGCTATGCCTAATACAAAGGATAAAAAGCTGAAAGTAATACTAAGTCCACAAAGGAGCAAATTAGCAATTCACTAAACCGTTATTGGGAATTTGGGGATTTGTACTGGGGGGGAGGGGAATTGAGCCATTTGGGGTTAATATGCCTAGAATGGCTATTGATCAATTTGGCTATTTAATGTTAAATATGTCATGGGGGGATAGAGCATAACCTGTAGCCGCTGGCTGTGAACGGAGCTAAAGCACCAACTGCAGATCTCAGACACAGTTTTATTCTCTGAGGAATATGTGAGAAATTCATCACTGAAGAATTCATTACTGATCACATAGTATACCAGATGAACATTTATGGAGTACAAAAGTGACATAGCCATAGTTCTAGTCTAGGGGAGGGGTACCAGCACTTACAAATTTTAGGGTATTATTAGATTCAAATCTTGAGATTTGGTGCATATTTTTGGGACTAAGGTACAGCACATTGGCAATTACCGGTACCCAGCCAAAAAAATGTTTCCCCAAGATTGTTACTTCAGGGGCAGAACCCCAGCTACCCCAATGTTACAAACAAGTCCTGGTCCTGGCCTTGAGGGTTGAGTCCTGGTCCTGGTGGTTGGGTCATTCATTGGTCCTTGTCCTAGCTTGAGGATTGAGTCCTTGGTCCTGGCCTTGACGGTTGAGTCCTGGCTTGATGGTTGAGTCCTTAGTCCTGGTCCTGAGGGTTGAGTCCTTGTTAACATCCCTGCATCGAGAACATCAGTTTGACTTGACCAAGTTTAAAAACAACATGGATGAAGCATTGATTCATGGACTGAAGTTGCCATCTTAGTTTGCAATCACAAACCCCCAGTATCTTCTACATATGCAGACATAGAAACCAGAGAAGAAGCATGCTGACTTATAGAAGGGTAGTCACACATGATGGTGTTCTGCATTTTACCTTTCATTCTAAACCAAAGCAATAATGCAGCTGTGTAGAAGTGCATCAAATGTGACTGTCACAATATGAATCACAGAGACAGAATCTTATTTCTAGCAACCACAATTGCTAGACAGCAATTATACTGTAGTCCTACAACCTGCAAAATTTATTAGCAATCTTTACTAATGATTGTCTTGTCTTTAACCGTCTTCGCTACAAAGATTGGCTGCATTGTGGTCTGCCTTCCTCCAAGTGTTACGGTCTTTTGCTGTTCTTGTCGCCTGCTCTATAGTGAGTCCTGTCCATTCTTTTATGGTTTTATGTGATACTACTTCCCACTTTTTTCGGTTCACTGACATTTGTGCGGACATTTGCGCACTGATATTAGCATGTATTTTGAGGAAGCACGATTTGCACTATTAAATTAAAAGTCATCCATGCTTTAGTAAATATAGTCTTAATCATAACCCAAAATCAAACTCTAACCCTAACCCCAATTATATCAACTAATATCGCGTAAATGTCGTTGTGCAAATGTCGGTCGCGCATTTGACGGGTCACTTTTTTTCTTGGTCTGCCTCTTTTTCATGATCCTGGCATTGTGCCTTGTATTATTTCTTTCTCTAGACAGTCCTGTTTTGTTTGCAAAATATGCCCCCAGTAATTCAATTTTCTTTTCTTTACAGTTTTCAATAGGGTTCTTTGATACTGTAAAAAAATCGCACAAGAAAAAATCGCGCCGACAATTTAGCACCGACAAATTGGCGCTGACAAATGAGTGCCGACAAAATAGCGCCGAAGTTAGAAACGATAGAGAACTCAACTTTAAGAAAGGTTTTTCAAGTAATACTAACTCAAACTTTAAGCTTTAACAGGTTTTTCAAGTAATATTCCAGAATGACCAATCAGAACGCTCCCAGCCAATCAATCAGAATACAGCCAAGTTGATCCAACCAAAAATGCATCCAAACAATTTATCAGAATATAAAAATAACAGAATAACGATTTTAATATGATAGATTACAAGAAAATACTGAAAAATGCCCTTTTATAATATTAAACTACGAGAAGAAAATACTGAACGTCATGATTAAGTAAAAACAGTCCTTCATAAAATTCAATAACGTGAAACCAGTTAATAAATGTAGTAAAGAATGTGCCGTTTATTCCATAAGTGATCTGTCGTGTGCTTTGTCTTACTAAATCGAATGATTGGACGAAACACTGCGCAGGTAATCCAATAACGGCCTGGTTCCCAGTGGCGGCTCTAGGATTTGAAATTGGGGGCAACTTCTAATAAGACCATTTGTTGTTTAATGTATGTAGCATTAAGTATCGGGTTGAACGCCACTGGGGGGTTTTTACGGGCCCCTGGCCTCCACGGTGGAGCCGCCACTGCTGGTTCCATATGTTGAAATTATAACGCCGCAATTCTTTTTTTACGCCCACATGACGCCACCGTTATTATAACGCCGCAATTCTTTTTTGTCATCGGGTTTTGGAGCTATTTTGTCAGGGTTTTTGGAGCTATTTTGTCGGCGCTGTTTTGTCGGCACGATTTTGTCGACGCTATTTTGACTGGACACCAGGTTCTTCGCACCCCTGCTTTATCCAATACCCATTCATTCGTTTTCTTTGCTGTCCCAGAAACTCTCATGATTTGCCTTAGGCATTTCATTTCAAATGCCTGTATGCGCTGTTCATCTTCTTTCATTATTGTCCAGCTTTCGCAGCCGTATGTAGCGACCGGCCACACCAGTTATCTCGGTAATCAAAACTTTGGTGCTTACTGGAATGCTGTGACTTTTCCATATCTTGTTTAGTGATGCTCCTGCCATTTGTCCTTTATTCAATCTGCTTCTTATTTCAGCTTTACAAAGTGTCGTCTGATACGATGATACTAATACTAATGATTACTCAATGTTAAACTTCCATGACTCCAAATGGAGCTGGGGTCCTTTGACCACCAATGATCCATGGAGTCATACCAGAATTATACAAATAACTATTATTTTTTTAATTTTAAATTCTGCTTAGGTGTCTAAAAGCATCCCATTTGCTTCAGTTTTTTACTTCAAAAATTTTTAAATTATTAAAAGAAATGAATTTGACAACGACATGGATAACTGTCATCTTTCATTAATGTCCAGCTTTTGCAGCCTTACTGGCCATAGCAGTGATCTCAGTAGTAGATACTCAGGTGCACACTGGAATGCCTTGACTTTTCCATATCTTGTTTACTGTTTAGTGATGCTCCTGCAGTTCGTCCTTTATTCAATCTGCTTCTTATTTCAGCTTTATTCAAAGTGTTGTCTGCAACGTTCCCTCTAATTTTTTTGGGTGCTGTGCAAAGTTTTAGTTGGTCTGAGCAACTCAGAAATGCTGCCGTATTGTTTACATAATTTATGGACAGCTCATGGTCAGCTGCCCGGGTTACATTTTGACTCTGGCTACGCCACTGGCCACTGTACACTTTCTTACTGTACACTGTATTTCATTTCAAGCCACATGCTGGTATTGTTGAAACTTTTTTGCTCACTAGGGGGAGAAAATGAAGATGATGTTTCTAACAGTGTCTACTTTCTTAACTATGATGAAAATCGTTGGGATCTGAAGAGCGAGGAAATGATTTCTGGTGTAACTGAAACAACCATCCATTCTTCCTATGCAACAATCAATCAATCTGAGCATGGAAACAGAATGACGTGGACACTGTGATACTACTTTTGATAAATGATGATAAATGCGAGTATTTCAAGAAATGCCTTCACATAATGCATTAACATTGAAATTTTCTTGGGCACCTGTATTAGCTCCAATATTTGCTTGTTAGGTATTGACAGAAATCAAACAGTGAACATCTATGAAAAGTGAAAGTAATCACATGTTTATCTTTCTGCTTTTCTATTTTCTTAAATAGATGCTTTTCCAAGATATTTTTGAAAATTTTGGAAAAACAATTTTTTCTTTGTGTGAAACAATGCCTGTGTTTGACCTGGCAATATAACATTTATTTCTTTATAATTATAATGAAAATTTCAGGAAAGTTAATTCATATTGAATATATAATTAAGGATCGTGCTTACACTTCCTGTTAGTGTGGTCAGTGGAGAACGATCTTTTCCAGATTAAAATTAATCAAAACTTATTTTGCTATCAACTTTCACCCAAGAAAGACTTGAAAGCCTGACCCTAATTGCAATAAAAATGGTTATGCTCCAATTTGAACATACTATAACTGAACTAAAAGAAAGATTTGCTAACATGAAAGTGCATAAAGCACAGTTGTTATAGTAGCTGCATTTTTTTCTCTTTAAAATAAAGGTATTGTATTATTGCATTATTATTATATTGTATTATAACAGTGGTTCTTAACTGGGGGTACTCGTACCCCTTGGGGGAACTTGAAGGATGTTGTGGGGGTATGCAGAATTATCCAGAAATAAAGTCTGTTTTAAAAGTTTACTACAGATTACTCTGTACACTGTACACTGTACAAATGCAGCAGAAATTTTTGTACTAAATTATAAATTCTAAAGAAAAATCCTACTTTATGTATGTGCAGTTCATAATTTTTTCAAAATATTGCAGAGTGCTCACAAACTTTTGTCCTGGTATAAGGTATGTTGATGGGGGTACTTAGTTCTCTTATACTTGTTTCAGGGGTACATGATCATAAAAAGGTTAAGAACCACTGTATTATAACAAAGAGGTCTGTTTTGTGCACATTGTTTTGAAGATTGTTTATATTGAGTTTATATTGCCAATAGATTTATGTAGGCCTAGTTAAGGTGTATCCACAAGGAAACAGTCTGTCACCGCCGGGGGCGCCAAATACGAAGTTGTAGGGGGGGGCCGGATTGGCTAGCTATGGTCCTGCATGTTTCTACCGTACACTATTAAATGCTAATACAGTAATTACCAGTATAATTAATATAGTAAAAGTAAAGTCCTTCCCGAGCTCTCAAGGCTCATGGGGTGATACTGATCTCCGTTTCCAAGGCCCTCAGCCTGGCGACTGGTGCAAGTTACATGATACAGGGCCAACAGTCTCATGCAATGTGCCTGTTTATTCCACAGATTAATCTGCTACTAAGTTGCCATTGCCATCAGGTGAATGAAGGCTGAGTTGACCTTAGGGCTCCTGCAGGTCTCAAACTCACGACCTTCTGCTCCATTGTCCAGCGTAGTAATAATTGATACTGCTTTTAAAAAGCAAAACAACTGCATTTTGGGCCAATTAATGCTCTTGCCGCCATAAATAACTTGGCCCAGCTGCAATCTGGGTAAGTACTGTAAGTGTCTGTGGCACATGCCTCAGCCTTGAAAGTGCTTTAATGCAGGGGTCTCCAAAGTTTTTCAGCCGCGGGCCACATTGCTGACTTCTGACGACTCCACAGATCACATGCACAAGAAACTAATTTAGTCAAATACACTACACAACAAATGAATAACTAACAATAACAGACTACTTAATGCTGATTATTATGCAGTGTGTAATGCAGACTGCATAATATCAGTTGCAATTGAAATGGGGTTTAACTACTGTGAGATAAATGGCTAACTTAGCCTCCTAAACCACTTTAAATCACACGATTATTAAACTGATGCAATTCTGGTAAAATTACATCAAACTGTGGTTCAAAGTAAGGATCTTAAATGGTCATCAGATAATGCTGATCTGAACCAGGATTTATTGTGTATGTTTCATATTAAAAATGCCTTTTCACACAATTATGTAGTTCCAAAAGCAGAAATGAATGTCTGTCATGAAGCCGTCGTCACTAGGTGAAAGTTGGCCGCAGCGTTGAACAATAATTCTCCACTGCTCCCTTTTTTAGCTGCTGCCATTAGTGGAGCTACTTTCATGTTAGACCATGTCATAATGTCTATCCAGCTGGTTCTGGGTCTGCCTTGCCTCCTGGTTCCTTCCATCAAACCCGTTATTATTGAGTTGTCAATTGAGTTTTCTGTTTTTTCTAGTAACATGTCCAAAATATCTCATTTTTCTTGATTTGATATGTTTCAGAAATTCCTGATCTACTCCAGCCATTTTGTGTAGTGTCTCATTGGATATAAAATCTGTATAGTGAATCCTCAACATTTTTCTCTAGTATTTGTTTTCAAATGCTTGAATTCGAGGCAACAGGCCAAACTAGTGCCCTGATCAATCTTAGCTTTATAAGTTTACTGACCGATTTGTTCTTCCAAAGTTTTAGTAATTTGATTATTACAGTATATTCATTCCCATGGCCAATCTTGCTTTGATGTCATCTTTGCATCTTGCATCATTTTGGATCAGGATTCCAAGGTATGTGAAGTTAGAAACTTGCTCAAGCACTGTCTATTTGCTAAGATTTGTTATTTGATGGTCAATATTTGACATTACTTTTGTTTTGCTTGCGTTTGTGCTGAAATGGATTCATGAGCAAATTTTTTAATGAGTAAATGAAACTGATCACATTGAAGGCAATGATAGAATTCTATCAAGTTTCCTTCCTTAAATTTGCCCTTCAGGATATCACTGGATTGCAAATCAATAAGTTCCATTTGCAAATCAGAAGGTAATGTAAGTCTAAAATGACAGAGTCAAAAGGATTTTCAAATAGTCTTGTTTTAGATGAACATACATCCAGATAACAGAGACGTTTCTGGAATTGTTTTCTCAAACTTCAAATGACATCTTGAGCAAACAAGCATGGAAAGGGAGTCCCAGATTATTGGTTATATTTATGACAGATGAATGAAGCAGCATATTCATAACTGATTCTCAAAAAGTGCCAATTTCTGATGGAACGCTTTAACCTTGTAGTACAAATCTAAGATGCATGAATAGATCTGCTGAAAATGCTAATTTTTTGAAAGCCATTCACTTTCTGTGAGCAACACTAGTGGATGGTTCCTGTCATTAAACACAACGTAACAAAAAGCCATACCCCCTAAAATATGACGTAACAATGGGCCAACCCGCCCCCTTTTCGTCTTCCAAAAAGTCTTGACAGGCAAACAAAAACATCCCTATTTTGTCCCTCTTCAAACATACTGACAAACAAAAAGGTCATTGTATTTTCCCTCTCCAAATACCCTGACAAGCAAAAAGAAAAAAAAAAAGTTTGCGTTGGTTCGTCACATTTAGGTAACAAATGCCCAGAGACGCTGTTACGTCATTTATGGGGGTATGCGAACCGCTGTTAAGGGGTACAAAGAAAAAAATTTTAAACAGAATTTTTTAAAAATGCAAAGAAAAACGAAAAATAATGATACAAACACAGGTACCACCACGAACAGTAAATATCTTTCTTTCGATGGACAGAAAGTGAAAAGTGAATGTGACAAAAAATGGCATAGACGCCTGTAACGTGGGTTGGCAGCTGGCTGACCTTCGTATTAAAACTGGCCATCATATTAAACACCATGTTTTTTAACATGTTAACCACAGGGGCCGCAGTCCCCTCCCAGTAGTTTTCCTGGCCCCCGCAGTAATTATGGCGGCCCCCCTTTCATAAAAAGGCCCCTAGAGGTTATTCCTGGTTTTTCTCTCTTGGGCTTTGGGCACTGAATGGGCAGTCTTTTAAGACTTCGTTTTCAAAACTGTGGGTCGCAACCCAAAAGTGGGTCACGAAGCTTTGACAAATGGGTCGCCAAATTCTCTCGGATTTTTAACGGATACATAGCATTTGACCACAGTTGGGCTATAACTAGCGGTCGTAGCTCACTTACTCGCTCACTGCTGCAGATAACCAACTAGCCTACGGTCGTTGTGGCTGCCAAGCCCAGACCATGGTTAGTCTGCGGATGAACCGAGGATACCTGATGTCTCTGGTAATGTAGAGGGGAGATGTGAGCAGTGGGTTTCCAAACTCTAGCCATTACTTGCCCCACACCTGGCAGCACAAGGCCAGTGTCAACTGGTAATGATCTTCTTCACGTTATTCCATCTGCTAGAATGGGGGTGGGGACATGAGGGTAGCTTTTAGGCATGATGGGCAGAGGATATCTGAGGCACGTTTATTCATTTGTCACTTTCTTTGTGCAAGTAGGCCTATATCGTATCTGAATAGTGATCAAGTGCACTAGAATTGTTTGCTTATTCTATTAAAAAAATCTTTATTTAAATTTCAGGATTGTGAAAGTAAGGTGTAGGCATAAATATGGATAAATTTCTTATTAAGCGAAAACGTGAAAATTTAGCAAGTGTGAATGAACATAATTCAGTCGGAAGTTTTGACAAAGAATTTCTCACAAAGCCAATATATTTATTTCTCTCAATGCAGCATTCACTTTAACAAGATGCACATCCAACACATGTCCTATGGCTTCAGTCAATGGAAAATTAGATCTTTGGAACGCCAACCAATGGAGTTTCCGCAGTTTTTGCTCCTTTCTGCTCTGACCATGGCTGTTCAGGAGTAGACTGGTCTTTAGGATCCAAAATGCTGACATGATCAGGCAATGGCCTTTTGGGACCAGTTTTCCCAGAAGGATCCCAGGGAAGCATTATCTTGATCTTGATGCCCAAGACACCTGTCAAATGGACAATGATTATTTATTTTGCACTGTGTAAAATTCACACTTATCTCACAAACTGTTGAAGGCCATATAAAAACATAATTTAGCACTCTTAAACTGACTGAGCTTGAGGAGTTTACATGTCGTCTAGATTACTGCTTCCCAAACTTCTGAGCTCAACAGACCAGTATAAAACTGTCCTATTGCAGCAGGGACCGGTGTCATATTTAGCATGCTTTTTACCTTAAATATGTCATAAAAAATATGTGCAAAATTAGCCAATTCAATCTTTTGGTTCTATGCGTGAAAATGTTTTAAATGCTAGCAAATAACAAACAACAAAATTCCATATAAACAGCTAATAGTAACTGTTTAAAGTGTAGGTGGGCCTGTTTGTACTTTACAAATTTATCAAATCATGGCTCGATTGTAAACATTGCTACCCACAAGGAAAGTTGAATATGCATACTGCTCCTGTATTTTGTCTTAATAATGCTCATCGCCGAAAAAGCAGTTTCACAGTGGTACCTAAAAGGAAATGGAAGGAGAAATGGAAGAACTTTCAAGGAAATTTCAGCAAGCCCTGGATATTCTGCTTTGACATGTATCCAAAAAGAGGCTAGCAATGTCATTGTTTGGGAAAGCATCTTCAGTCTTTTGTCAGACAAACAGTTTATCTTGCCATTTATCTAGGCATTCAAATCAGCTGTTGATGCAATGAATGAATTTCAAATCCGTTCAGTTCCTGTCCACTGTTCATATTGTCATGAAAAATAAAACCCAAAATGGTCAATCAAACTAGTCAGGTGTTAATGATGACCTTTCATAAAGATGCTAAATCCAGCATTGCACCTGCATTAATGATAACTGCTAAGTTGTGAAACATGTCAAAGCAATCTACTGACACCCAGCCTTTCCATGCCTTTAACTTTTGCTTATGATCTTCGATATTCTAAGCCAGGGGTACTCAAACCGCGGCCTTCAATCCAGACCATGATAATGTTTCTTGTGGGCCGTCATAGGTTTATGTGTCTGGGAAATTTTGAGCCCGTAATATTAGCTTAATTACTTACTGTTGTCACTGCAATCAAACAGCTTTGTACTCAAAACTTTATGCTGAGCTAAATTTAGTTTTGGTCACTGTTGTTGTGAAGTTTGTCTATTTTCTATGGTGCAATTCAGCACTACAGCACCGTTTTTTGCATTCATTACTTGAAAATGTGTCGGCAGAATTTGGAATTCTGCTGCATCACAATTACGTCAGATAGTTGAGCAAAGTAAGTTTTGAAAAGATAGTGGTACCAGAGGGAAAATATTTAGGAGTTTCTTCAACCGCTAAAAACAAAAAAAGCTATTTTTGAATTATATTCAGGATAATAAAAAGACCGACAATTTAACATTTCTTGTTGACATCACGAGACATCTTAATGTATTAAATTTGCAACTTAAATGCTCAGAGAAAACAGTGCTTTACTTACAAGAGAAATCCTTATCATTTCCAAAAAATCGAATTTTCATAACTGACTTGGAAGGCGGCAAGATTTTGATAAATTTTGAAATTTTTATAAATTAGAAACTGTCCTTTTGCCACCTGGTTTCTGATATGCCAATTTTTCTTTGTAGGTTGAAAACCTTGTTTGAGGAACGTTTCATTGATTTCAGATGGCTGAAACCTGTTTTTATTTGTCTCCAATCCTTTCATTGTTACATTGACGGTGATTGGACAGATATTGGAAGCTCAGTTTTTTGCAAATGTTAAGCAGGCATTATCAGACTGAAGCAGTTGATATGCTAACTTCTTGGCCAACTTTATTCCAATATTCGCAGTGTCCTGTAACCAAGAAGTTAGCCATTTCTGTCCTGACAATGTATAGATCCACATATATGTGTGAATCAGCATTTTTTGCTGGAACATTATTATACTGAATCAACGCAGTGTTATAACAGTGTTATAACTATTCGCCTGATTATGTTTCATCTATGCAGTCGAAGAAACAATTTCACACTAGTCACTCAGTAGGACTGCAAAATGAATAATAGGACTTCCCTTGTGACTAGTGGACCCACACGAATGATGGAAGAGTGGCTGTGGACCACCTTCGAAAAAGTTTGAGTACTCCTGCTCTAAGCCATCACAATAATAAACACAAAACTTACCTTGGCGCAAAAGAACATGCCGTACAGCCTGGTCAACATAGTCATTCATAGGATCACCAGAGTGGATCATCAACCCATCCAAAAATTTCATCGACTTCGCTCTCTGACCTCGAAGTTTACCAGAAACAACAATTTCGCACCCTTTCGCTCCACTCTCCATAATGAATCGCAGGACACCATAACAAGCCCTAAAGCCAAAAGCCAACATTTGTGGTGAAGAATTATTTTCTTAGTTAATATTTATTTACTCCAGAGTCATCATCATATTGGCTCTCTAACAGTTAATTGCTGCAATAGCTAGAGAGAAAATGTTTCCTAGCTCCAGATTAACAAAAAGGAAACCTATAAATATATTCAATCTGCTGTCAAATCTTTCCTTCACAACTTCCCTAACATTTCACATCTTAGCAAACCCCAATAACAATTAACAGAATAATTTATCTTTACTGACAATATATGCCATTAGAGGATGAAAGCTACAGTCACGGAAATTCAAATCTTGAGAAATGTATTGTAATAATCATTATCAGAAACGCAAAACTAAGTATTATTTTATGTCAAATATGTAATTCATATCTCATACCTTCGAACAGCAAGGCCACCAGTGAGTTTGTATCTAAGCGATTCAGCTTGTGCAGTCGCACAGAGGCCTCTGGTAGCTACCTTCTCTGCATATAACTAAAAGCCAGCATATTAAACAATATTCATAAGCTACTGGCTTCTGCAATAAATTCATAAAAATAGTCACATCTAATCCATATGCTAACATAATCTGCATGGCTTCATTTTCTTGTTTTATTCCATATTCTGTATCATCAAATAAAACATTGCATAAAGCAAAAGATAAACACTCAATATGGAGGAGTGGTGACACTGGAGTATGGAACCGTCTCTAGACCCAGCACCTGAAGAAGAAAAGGCAAATGTGTCCCTTTAAAAACAGCAAAATCTGGTCTTAAGATTTAAAGTAAATTAAAATAATTTTAAATGCCCAAAAATGCTTAAATGGTCGTTTTCGACTGCATTACAAAAACGTACTAGTTTCTAAATATCTACTTTTATAATTTAGATCTATTCCAACAAAAGCTAACATGCTTTTGCTGATAAAACGTGCAAAAACCAGTTTGTTTCTCCGAGTTTGACTGCTAAACTATATCGATTTGTTGACAAGATTTGCAGTCCATCACGAATTCAAATTTTAAATACTCCTCTGTGCATAGAGGCAGAAATTTTATTCAAACAACGAAGTTTTTGAAGCAATTGAAAATAAGTTTGATGACGTGGATACAGAAGGCATGTTGGAACTAATTCTTAGCAGGGGTGCAGTTTTTAAAAGTCCTGACAAGCAAAAAAGTATATCACGCACCATTTATCTTCTTTTGAAAAATCCCGACAGGTAAAACAGCAGACTCATCTTCCAGGGGTGCAGTGTGCCCCCTAATTTTTTCTAGGGGTGCAGTTGCACCCCACTTCCTACGGGCCTGTGGGGGTTTCTCCAGATCCAACAACAGCAAAGACAAAATATTCTCATGGAGAGCATAAAAACTAAGACTGAACTTTTGTAACAAGGTTCAAAAATATGTATGTCATAATTGCTTTGAGACCTCTCACACAAGATCCTCTAAACTATATATATATATATATATATGGGAAAGAAAAAAATATATATATATATATAGGTTTTATATATATATATATATATACACACACACACACACAATTACTCATTTTTTTAAACATTTATTGCATATGTCTAGTTGTCTACTTCTTTCACTTCCATTTATACTGTCTTGTTGTTCTTGTTTACAAAATTTTCTGATGACTACTTTGCTGTGCCTAAAATTAGCAGAGAACTGTCACAAAGAACTTCTGGCTGTATCACTGGAAACAAGTGAGCTTCCATCACTGTAAAAAATGCTGGATCATTGGACCACGACCTGAGACATCTAAAGCCAATTATAACGATTACCCGTAACCAGGTCTAAAAGACTAATAGGATGTTGCAAGTTACAGACCAGTTTCTAACTTAACATTTTTAATGAACCTACTGGAAAAGATTGTAAATAACTGAAGCCTTAACCCGTCCTCTTTGCTCCTGGGGAATTAATGTTTTTCAAGTCTTGATCTTCTACATCCCCAATCGTTAGGTAGTAATTAATTTGGGGAAAGGCATTCATGTGAAAATGTGAACATACAAGTTTTAAACTCACTATATTTCAGGTTATATAGAAGCTAGAAAGATGCGGTTTGCACCGTTGTTTAGCATTTTTATTGCTCTTTCGAACCCTCCATGCCAAAAAAAGAAAATTTTGGGGGTAGGTCCATCCTACAGCCCAAAATAGGACCACTACCCAACATTTTGGTCAAATTTTGTTCAAAGTCCCATAGCAAACATTTTTTCATATAACAATCATCACAATAAATTTTGTAACCCCAAAAACTGTGAGCACAGAAATTTGTAAAGATTTATTGCTGGACTCTTTGTGTAATTGGAAAAGAATAGTGCAAAAAATTTTTGAAGATTGGACAAAATTTGGGGTAGTTATGATTTTTCAAACCCTACTACTCATTGCTAGAAGAAATGACAATTTTGCAAACAGATTTTCAATCTGAAAAACCGAACAACTCAGTAAATTTCAGGCTATATAGAAGCTAAAAAGATGCAGTTGCACTGTTGTTTAGCATTTTTATTGCTCATTCGAACCATCCGTGCCAAAAAAAGAAAATTTTGGGGGTAGGGTCCACTCTACAGAACTGGAAAATTTTGTAAAAACAGAAATGCTTCCTGAAAAAAAAAATCGAAACCCCTCCAGGAAGCTAAAAAATTTAAAAGCGCAATAGCAAAAATTTTTTCAGCGGTGACCCCCAACTGTGAGCGAGAAAGTTTTAGGGCAGTGTAATTGGAACATAATAGTGCAAACATTTTGAAGATCGGGCCAAAATTGGCAGAGTTATGATTTTTCAAACCCCAGACTCGAGTCTTTTTTGAGACATTTCAATGCAAAATCCCAGCATTTGGACGATCAACGGCAAGTTTTCTTGCTTATATAGTCAACAACAGCGAAGAAGGTGCTGCTATCTATCGAATGGATAGTAACTAATCGAAAAAAGTTACTTGGCAGAGTTATGATTTTTAAAACTTCAATGTCCGGGATACACACATGCTTTTGTGCTTTATCGAATTAGCTTTTGTTACCGTTTATAAACGGTGTTCGTTTATAAACGGTGTTCGCCGTTTAGATGATTTTCGGGTGCCGTTTATAAACCCTTGCCCTGAACTCGTCGAACACTGAATTCGGCAAAGACAGTTTATTTGGATTTGTGCCCCCAAAAGAATGGGCTTCACAATTCATGAACCTTTCAAAATGGGCGACACTACCATTGCCCCTCTGCGAGCCTACGGATTCTGGGGGACACCTGGATTAGATTTTTTCACTCAAGGCACATATCACCGGTCACCGCAGCGATCCAACTTGTCCGTGCATTCGTTCAGATGAGGAAACACTACTGCAACAGTGTGCTATTTGGCTTCCTGGACACCATTTGAATTGAATTGCGTGCAGTCCGTTCTAAGCCTCGCAGCAACGATCATTTTTGGATGTCAGTGATCTTACCACGTCAAACCACTACTTAGAGACCGCCTTCACTGGCTTCGGGTTCCAAATAGGATTATATACAAGCACTGCTGGCCGACTTTTTGGGCGCTGCATGACTTGCACTGCCCGGATTACCTATCCACGCTTGTGCAAAGATCGACATCAAATGAGAGTAACCGGAACATTCGAACATTCGGTACCAGAGAATTCGGCACAAAAATTTTACTTGTGGAATATTCGGTACCAGATAATTCGATACCGGATAATTTGGTACCAGATAAATCAGTACATGTTCGACATACAGATCAGATAACACCTCACCACCTAACTGTATCTCCAGCGGGCCCCCCACGTGAGCTGTTAACGACATTTCCGTCCCAAATTTGTTGTCCTGAAAATTCGGTACCGAATCTTCCATGACCGGCACCGAATTTTCCGTCCCGAATCTTCCAGTACCGAATCTTCCGGTCACCCAAATGAATGAAGATCACACCTATGCTCCAGTCATCAGGTCAAAGTTCTTGTCCTTCCTCCGATAAGCTCAGTTAAGTACAGATAAAGACCTCTAACGCGGGGGAACCGATCCTATGGAACTCGCTGCCTGACAATGTCACCAAAGCTGGCTCCACTGGTCTCTTCACTGCAAATCTAAAAACTCATTTATATAGCTGAACTGTCAAAGCACTCTTGTTGTAAGCCTTGGCTTTGTTACTGTGCTATAGAAAATGTCTCTGAATAAATTTTAAAAGTGTCAAAAATACATGTGTTGTAATTGCTTTGGGGCCTTTTAGTGTATTTAAAATGACTATGCATTTCATCCTAAACCATACTAAATTTGACAGCATGTTTTGCACAAAAGAGAATAGATAACCGTTCAATGCCATGTCATGTACAATTGTACATGCAAGCATGTGCACACAATACATATACTCATACACGTGCACACACACAAACACACGCACCTCAACAGTTCCTTCTGGAAAGTTGAAGCGTTTCTGAACGACAGCGGTCAATTCACGAATACGCCTTCCTTTCTCGCCAAGAACATTCTGAGTGCGAGTTGCCAATATGATGATTTCAGTTCTGGTTGGTGTTACACGAACCTCGACACCACTATAGCCATCCTCTGCCAGCTCCCGAGTGAAAAACTCGTTCAGTTCTGCTTTGAAAACTCCATCTGCCACAAACTGAAGTCATCAAAAGCACTTAAACACAGTAAAAAATTTCTGCAAACAGCCAATTTCATTTGACAAATGTTACTGAATGTGACATCCTTTATTCTCTACGTGCCATCAACAAATCGGGAAACTCAGCTGCACAATAGCACAATAGCCTGTCACACAATTTTTCAACATTTTCACCAGGTAGTGACATGTCCAATGTCCTTTTGGATCATGTTAATTCACTTTAGTCTTAAATTTTTTTATTTCCTGGAAAAATTCTTTTAAATTCTTGGCAATACATACCTTATCAATGTTCCCACATGTCATGACACTCATTTTATCAAATTGTTGCTTTCAAAGTGCAAAGTCCTCTTAATTCATGATTTGCAACTTTTTCAGATTTAAAGATGACAATATTCTAAACAGTCAGTTATGTGTTCAGCAGGGTCAACAGAGTGAATTTCTATGTTGGCTAATGTCATTATACTGGAAAACAATATCCAGAACAAATAAAGGTATGAGTAGAGACCCACTAACTGCAGTTAACACAGCAGAAACACCAGGAAAAGGCCTAAATAACAAATGGAAATACAAAAAATGTATGATATACATAAATATACATACAAACATAGTAAAAGACAATGCTATTTAAAACTATTTAAAGTTAAAATCACATATTCATCACATCAACAAAAATGTCTAATACCTTGTGTATTGATCTCATCTAAATTAATGCAATTTCATGACAATTTCTTGTAAATTCTTCTCTTGTTCAATTTTCCTTTTTACATCTTACACTCATGTTTGTATGTATATGTTTGCAAGTTTCCATTTATCATATAGGTCTTTTCCTGGCATTTCTGCTGCGTGAAATACAAGTAGCGGATCCGCACATATGCCCAAATAAACAGTGAAAACGCAACTGTACTTTTCCTGTAACTAACTGAGAAATTTTGAGAAGATGGCTTAAGCCAGGCCAAACATATTTTTTAACAGCATGAAAGCATCAACTAAAAAGAATGACAAAAATTGGCATTTATATTTTGAAAAGTTAGTTATTAACCCCTTTACTGGCAATTTAAATTCCCGTTGCCGCCATTTATTTTTATAAAAACAACTCCAAACACATGCATTCTAAACCTCTTCTTTGATGCATTTTAGCAGGTCATCCCGCCTCATCCACGATTCCACATGGGCCAAGCGACTTGGTTGACATTGATTGATAGGTTTTCTTGAATATATACATTCTCGAATAAATTCATGACTTTCATGGATAAAATCAGTTATTTCACCCTATCATTTTAGCATCACATGAACTATTTATATACCATGCACATAAAAACTCCATCCAAAACGCAGCAACCATATGCAATTTAATCAATCCAATTTCTATAGCACCATGAAAGACAAATTCCTACAAATTAGGTATCACTTTAGGGCTAATTCTAATCCTCAGTCCCTTTCTGTTCTGTCTTGCATTCCTGTGACCAACAAGTTCTATGTGTTTTAATAATTGTGTGAGGCTGCCGTCGGGTATTTTAGTATAGCAGCCATTCTTAGTAGACAACTACTATAGCTTCCACATCACACTGCCCACCAGATTATCTACATAGTCATTAACATATCAGAGCACAGAAAGCTTTGATACATTACACAGATCATTTCAACTCTCACTCAGTTATAGTGCACTCATACACTGCCTGAGAAATAAAACCTTTGCTTAAATATGCATTTCAACTTAGTTGACTGGTTAATTTTCTGCATTGTACATTCTTAAAGAAATTTCCTTTTCATACCATGGAGCCTGATAACAGTATTAAAATCGGACTTTGTGAGAAGGCATAATTATACGCTTTTATTAATTAGGTCGAGCATTATACTGCAATTTAACCAAATCTCTGACCGCCCGGGTATTGAACCAGGGCCGATAGAACATCTCCCGATTTTAGAGTTACCATCAACCGAGAGCCACCAATGCAGATAAAGCATAACAGCATTTCAACAGCAGAAGGGATGATCGCAACAGCAACGAATAATGCACATAAGATCTATAATCAACTGCAACAACTACATAGCAGCGTTTTCAGTCTGAGAAGCAATTTTCCTGAACTTCTGTTGACAGAATTTTAGCCAAGTGAGACATATATGGTTCTCACACAGTTCTCACACATGGTTCTCACACAGGGCAGTCCCTACTGAACCACTTTAAACCTTGTTATATTATATTATTATATTATATTATATTATTATTATATATACCCTTTTCAACAAGTACTTGATTGTGCAAGAGTCCCATTCCTATCTCTGAAGCCTTTAAGTCTAAACTTGAAACCTTCCTATTCCAAGTCATTTCCTCCATAGCTACAACAACCTGATCTGTCACTCATGCATTATTATTATTATTATTATTATTATTATTATTATTAAACTTACAATTTCTTGTGTGCCATATTACCAAAATGTCAGAAGCAAGGGCACATTACAGAGTCCAATAAAAATAAATAACAGTCATCAACAACAAAATATGAATAGAAAACAATCTAAGGCAGAAGAGAATAAGATTTTCTAAACAAACAAGTTTTAAGATTTTTCTTAAAGGATGTCAGAAAACAGGATGATTTCACAATTATCGGTAGATTGTTCCATGTCTTGGGCCCTGACACTGCAAATGACCTTGCAAATGACCTGCAAAGTGATGACAGCAGTGATGCAAATGACCTGAAACTGAGTCGCACACATTTTTGATTTTTGTAGTTTCAAAACGATTTTAACATAATGCAATATTTACTGTGGAGTGAAATTGTTAATCAAGATTTCATAAGACTGTAAATATTAAAAGCATCGGAGTGTAAATCCAATTTGAATGCTGAATTTTCCATTAATTAAGGTGTTGTCAAATATTTCATGTTTTAGAGGGAAGACTTAGTATAATTTCTCTCGATAATCCAAAAGGGCTTCAAGGGCCGTGATTTGGCCCGTTGCACTTTGCCCACCCTGTTTTACAGTGAAGTATCTTCATAAGACTGAGCATCGGACTGCAGGCGTAGTCAGGTAGGCCATAGAGAAGACTATTACAGTAATCCACTTTGGGCATGACAAAACATGTCACCAAACAGGCAAATTCAGTTGGAGGAAGAAAACTCATACTTCTCTGAGACTTCACAATATTATGAAGCAAGATCTGACAGTTGCGGAGACGTGTGCAGCAAACGACAGCTTTGAGTCAAATATTACTCCAAGATTTCGTAGATCTGTTGATGCAGGGATGTTTGCATCTTTGATGTGAAGATCATGATGTAGAAAATTATTCTGATTCCAAGAAGAGCTGAACCACATTAAGTCAGTTTTTGCTGGATTCACTTTCAGTCGATATTTTCTCAGCCAATGATCCAAACTGTCGATACAGGTCTCCATAGCTTCAGCCAAATCAATAACACTAACCTTTGCCCGGCCGACAGCCCGCCTTGCCTATAGCTATTTCAAGAAAGATTAAGCTCATGAGAATAAGCAGCTACTATTGTACTACTTTTCAAAGCGCTATATAAATTTACGAGATTTTACTTACTGAGCATTAGAAAAATAAAGCAAAAGCAAGTGACTCGATTGTGCTCAACCATTTTACATTTTGTAAACATTCGCACGAGCTCTGTCATTAACGTTGGTCGATTAGAATCACATGTGTTGCTTCATTGGTTCAGCTCAATCTTCAAACATCCATAAGACAAGTACAAAATAAGTTTTTTAAATGCTTTCTTCTTAACACTATAACTCAATATAGCCGACAAAACATCGTCTACTTCTAAAATAAGAAAGTATATATCTATAAATTACCTTGCGTTTTTTAGATATCGGTGTCGCCATTTCGCCTTCTTCTCAAATCAACAAAAAAGGAAGAAAGCATTGCAAAATATTTCCGTTTCCGTTTAAATATTTTTAAAGTTTTCATGCGCTGTTAGTTATATCAATTTATTCCTCAGTAATGTAAGGATACATCAAATCAAAACAAAAATAAGAATTTTATAACTATTAAGCTAACAAGTTAACAAAGTAAATTAATCAACATTGCATTATAAACCAGAAAAAAATATTGATTTAATCTAAACATTCTCTTCTCTTTTGTTAAATAGATACAGAAAGCGTTAGACGGGACAGAGGTCTACAAATATTCCTGAGCTTACCCCTTTACACCAAAGAGTTATATCCAATTCTCCAAGATTTGAACATATAACATTCCAGCTGCAGACGTTCCTCCAGTCCAGCTGAAGATTGTATATCTAGACGATTTGACGCTCGGAGGGGCTTGAACGATCTAAGATCATCGAATCAAATCAACCGACAAATGCGAAATCTATGGTGAATCTTCTGTTTATTTAAAATCTTTGTCTTTTAGTTTTCAAAGGATCGGTATTTGAATCGCTCAGAAAACAATGAACTACACTCGAGGATGCAATCAAGCGTCTCTGTTGTCTTCCTACACAACATGCGATTATTCTCCTCAGATCATCGTTTGGAGCACCTAAACTTACCCACCTGTTAAGATGCTCTCCGTGCAGCGAACATGCTTCTCGAAGTTATTGATAAAATCATGCGCACCGGTATTCAGAATATCTTGAATGTAGACTTGGATGATACGCAGTGGCTCCAGTCAACTCTACCAATCCACGAGGGTGGACTTGGATTTCGTGCGGTGTCTGGCTTATTTGTTGTTCAGCTGCGTCAACTTACGAAGTCGGCCACCGGGTCGTTGGCACGCAGGATTGCTGATCATCAAGATCAAAGCACCCTCCTCAATTATCGAATCTCTACCAGCATCACAAAAAGCGTGGGAAGGAAGGACCAGAATCAATCACGCAAACAAATCTGGGACATTGATCCTTTCAACCGAGCCAGGCTTATCAGTCGCTGCCCCACATGCGGGAATTGGCTGCACGCCACGCCTTACCATTAGCTTCCTGCGGCCTAACAATTTATCATCTTTTAGATCTGGTCTTAAAACATACCTGTTTGACTTGGCTTATCCCCCTTAGATTGCTCCCCCGCTGTTCTGATCGACTGATCTTCCGGATTGACCTGGCTCTAATTCTATTTGGATTTGGTGCGCCATCGGCTGATGCTCTGGGCATTATGATAGTGACGTCATAGAAGTTTATTGATTGATTTATTGATTGATCTCTATATTGTACAATGACACCGTTTGATAAAGATTAATAACATATAAATTGGTAACAACATATATGATCAATGCCACAGTACATATAATAATTATTATAGAGAAAAGGGTTGACCTAAGGGAATAGGATCCCTCATGTTGGTCAACCTAGGTATTTATGTAATTGACGTATGCAAATTGAATACTGTAAGTTGGATACAAAGTGGTAAAAGTTTGACCGATCAAACACCGCCGCAGACCCTCAGAGCGTCGGCGCACAGGTCTAATTTGAAACCGCCTATCATTCAGGCGGCCAATGCGAGCTTGCTTTGTTCGTACGCAACCGCGCGTTCAATGAGCTCTAGCTAGTGGCCCAGCCCCAGAACACGTCATCATTATACCCACTCTTTGCTCAAATCCTGCGACTGATCCTAACCGGAATAGGGACGACCTCTACGGCGCCTCCTGTTCCAACGCCCGACTACGCTAATGTCTATAATATATTTATATAAATCTGCAACGCTATCAAAATTAACTTTAATAAATGTTTCGATGAGTGAATTACTGCTAATTGACACAAGGATTTAGCTGTAGCCCGATTGATAGCCCAGTCAGTTGATATATAATTTCTATAACAAAGCTACCGGTAGGCCTAGGCTACTGTCCTTGGACCAGTTTGCGACGTTGCTTTAATTTGTTCCGAGGATCAGACAGAACACGACGGGCCGGGGCCGGTCCGCGGGCCACTGGTTGCGCACCACTGATCTAGACCTTGGAAGCCGCTATAGACATGGGCGCCCATACATTGGGGCAAGAGGGGCACTTGCCCCTGGACTATGCAAATATGTTTTTTCAAATAATTGTATTTTGGATTTTAACCAATATTTTCACACTAAAACACTATACATAAATAATGTATAACAGTGCCTGATTTTGTTTATGGCTTGCCTGGCATTTTAAAATTGTCAAATTTTAAATATGAAGACCTTGCCAAAATGCTAACCGTGACCATTGTGTTTTGCCTTCAGGAAAAATTTCTGTGGACACCCCTGTCTATAAGTATAAACACTTCAATTACTGTACTTTGTCTTAAGGGTCGATTATTTAAAGTCTTGACCCACCGACGGCAGGAAGCCTGCATGATGGCCAGAGGCTGACCACACTACATGTAGTTTGTCAGCCGGATTGCTGCGCCCCCGAACTGCTGGCGCCCCAGTGTTGGAGTTGTGAAATTTGAGCTGGGGGGTTGAGGACTGAATTTCAATGCATGACAGAAACTGCATGTAGGCCCTACCAGATATGCGATTTTTGGGAGGGTTGCAAAGTTAGCTGGGGAGTTCAACCCCCCCAACCCCCCGGCACTCCAACCCTGTGGCGCCCAGTGTTTAATCTAGAGGCCGTTTCCGGGGGGAAATTGCCCCTTTTCCCCCGGAAATTTCAAATTCCCCCGGAAATTTTGGAATACTACATGGACTAACAGCGGCCCCTAGCAGAATTCCCCCGGTTTTGTCAGTTTCCCCCGGAGTCCAGGAGTCTAGATTAAACACTGCTGGTGCCCCCTGCCTTGCGGAGCGGACGGAGTGGGTCGCTCCGGCCCTGCATTGACTGGTGCTTTATGTAACCTACTACTACAATAATAATTAATAATTATGCACTTCTATAGCACCATTTCTAATACTCAAGGGTATCAATCGATGGTAGGCCTACTTCAAATCCATCCGCAAAATACCAGGTCATTTCAGAGATCAGTCAGAGGGACACAGAAGACAGACTATGGAGGAAATGCTAATTGGAAGAGATGTGTTTTAAGCCTATATCTGAAAATGCTCAGCTTATTAGAAGATTTGACAACCAGAGGGAGAGAGTTCCAGATTTTTGGCCCAGAAATAGAGAAAAAACTCTTACCAATTTCAGTGTTTGTTCTGGGTAGCCTATACATTTAACAATGAATCAGCAAATCTTGTTGAATGATAATGTTTCGGATGGTTTATTGAGGTTGACCAGACTGCAGTATTTTAAAAACAAGGACACCAGTCTTAAATACAATTCTCTGTTCTACCGGCAGCCAGTGTAACTTTTGAAGGACAGGTCTAATGTAATCATGTTTACTTGTTTTTGTAATGGCCCGGAGTGGACCACAGAATTCTGAACCCTTTGAAGTTTTTTATATTAGATTTGGACATACAATTGTAAAGGGAATTGCAATAATCAAGCCTACTGCTGACAAGGGCATTGGCAAGAGGAATCAGAGCAGGTTTCGGCACAAGATCACGAATTCGTCGAATATCTCTGATTTGCAAATGAGCAGCTCTGCAAGGGGCGTAGGGACGGGGGTGGGGAGTATATCGGTATATATACCCCCCGCCCCCCCAAAAAAAATCCGACTACCTCAATTTTTTGATTAGTTAGTAGCCGTTTTGTTCACATGTGGGACATCAACATATGTTTTTATTTTGAAATAGCAATGACTAGTTAAGGTTTATTATACCCCCTCCCAAATCAAATTACTGGCTACGCCACTGAGTTCAACCACATGGGAAAAGCTGTTAGCAAAGTTAGCTTCCGTTTCTTGACTTTCAAGGGGGTCACAGGGGGTGTCACTGACTACGCGAAACTTGACAGTTAAGCCTAATGGCCGGCCACGGAGAGTCGGAGACATTAGTATGGGCCGCAGGGAATTGGACCGATCGGTAATGTAAATCCAGTAATGAAAGTGCCTGGTGTATATCTGCTGCCAAGTGATTTAAGGATGGAGTAAACCATGGACTACTAGTACATGGAAGCAGTGGCGGCTCCACCGGGGGGGTCAGGGGGGGCCCGTGCCCCCTATTGAGAGCCTGGCCCCCCCAGTTGGGACCCTATACTTAATGCTACATCCATTAAACAACAAATGGTTGGCCCCCATGATTAGAAGTTGCCCCAACGGCCCCCACTTGCCAAATCCTAGAGCCGCCACTGCATGGAAGGCTTCCATGACTAGTAGTACTCAATGAGCAAACGAAACCAGCTATCTATGTTTACAGATTCAGCGGTCAGTAAGGTGGTTTGTAAGTGATTATTTTCATAAATATATTACGATATGACTCAAGATGAGACTGTTTTTTGCCTTTCAAAGTTTTTGAAAAGAAGATAAAGGGAGATGACCGTTTTTTGCTTGTCAGGGCTTTTAAAAGAAGATAAAGGAAGGTGATGACCTATTTTTTGCTTGTTGTGACTTTTAAAGATGAAGAGTGTTGACATTTTTGCTTGTCAAACTTTTGTTTGAAGATCAAACCTGCACCCTCTGCTAAAAATTCGTTCCGACGTGCCTGCCATCAGCAGCAGCAGTAGCAACATCAAAGCCACCACTAGAAAGAAAGAAAGAGCAAGAATGCCAGGAACTGCTCCAATATAAGGATCGAGTGTGACAATTATCACAGATGAAGTCATATGAAGATCAAGCTTGAACAGTGAGTTCTGAGAGATGCAAATATCACAGCTTACAGTGAAGTGGTCATTTCAGAATTTTGATAAGCATTTAAGAATTTAAACAACTGGTGTCATCACTGTTCCCAGTAGAATTCCTGTGACGGATGAATAATCTTATCACAGCATTGCTGAACTTGGCAGCGAAATTTATCAACGTTCGTTCATCGTGCATGAAAGAATTTTCATTCAGCCCCGATGTCCATACCCAAAACATTGAAAACATGAATTAGAGTTAAGTGCCACCTACGCTTTGTTCATCTCTAATTTTTTTGAATGTCAATACAGGTGCTCAGTTCGAATACATGCTGACTAAAATCCAATCTAACAATAAATACAATTTCTAATTTGCTTACTTCAAAAGACATAAAAATCTGGAAAGTAATGACAACGTTATTGCAGCAGGTGATTTGGTTATAACTTTTCTTTTCACTGTTTAGTGACTTTAGTCTGTTCCACATGAATGATTACCATTTGGTATGGTTTAATTGTTATTACCTGTCAGTAATCTGGTGTTCATGGTGGTAAAAATATGACCAATTATGTCACTGAAATTCGATGCATTACATGCACAGTGCACAGATTAATAAAAACTCTCATCAACATCATACAAACAGGAACTAATTGAGCGTTTTCATTGTCATATTTGAATCCTGCACATAAAAATCTTTCAGATGTGGCAAATTTCATCTCTGAACAAAACAACTGTTAAAAATTATTAGATCAGCATAATTAGGAGTAGGCCTATGTCTAAGCTAGTTGTAGGCCAAGCGAAAACAAATTACAACCAAACGTTTGAATTAGGTTATATATATAGCAGAAATTACATTCACCATAGTTATTTCTTTATGAAAGACTTTAAATGTCAGATATTAGATATTCATACAGCATTACCCAAAGAAGTCAAATTTAAAAGCTATTTCTTAAAGCAGTTTTATGTATAAAATTATCTGCTCATTGCCTCTTCAATCTGTGATCATGAAAAGGTGAATGTACAGCAAATACATATCTGCCAAATGACTTCCAGAAACATGCAATTTAATGACACTCTGAAATGCGTCAGTTAGTGACTAGTAGTTGTGTTGCAGATGGTTGACTGCAGTAAAGAAATTCACAACAATGACCGTAACAATTCAATTTGGCACTAAGCAGAACTGTTGCCCATGTCTCACATGAGAATAAGTAATAGATTCTCAATTTACTTTTAATAGTTAATGGTTTTCAAACTGCACCACAGTGATCGTCACCCTGACTCAATTATATCGATAGCTCTTACGCACCAAAGCATTTATAAAGAAATCTGTTAATGACGAACAATTCAGAAGCCAATGCATAGATCATTCATTGGTTGCACTTTTATAATCTCCATATAAGAATTCAATTCATTTGATAAGGCTGAAATCTAAAGAAATGCAACAATTATACGTACAAATTAAAATGTGATCATCATAGACTGGGTAACACAAATCTCCTTAAATATTTAATAGATACCCTGATGCAGTTGTAGAACATGGATCCAAAGTTCTCTAAGTAGTTAAACTATTACTTACAATACTCCATCCTGGTATTTGAAACAATTCTTTAAAAAAATTTTATGACATCTACTTAACATAATATATTCAGTGGTGGTTCCAGGATTTCTTGGTGGGGGGAGGAAAAGTTTATAGGAAGTTGGTGGGGGATGAAAAGAGAAGGAAAAAATCAATAAACTTTGCTGAAAAAAGCTGACAAAAGAAAAATGTATCCCTGATTTTTACTACTTTTACCGAAAAATAGGCTGACAAGGAAAAAAGTTCATCCAGTTTTCCCCCTTAGTTTTACTGGACTTCTACCTCAAAAAGTAGGGTTTCACAAGCAAAAAAAGTCCGGAAGTCCGGTGGGACTCCTACACATCCCCCACGTGGAACCACCACTGAATATATTCATCCTAAAGAAGATGGTAGGTACTGTAATGCATTAAGTTTGGTGAAGCAGATTAGTTCGAACTCAGCCTCACTACAATAATCAGGTAATACAAGTTGTGTATATGCTTGCATGTGGAATTAGCAGTTTTTGGGCTGGTGATCAGGGTGTGATTTGTAACCCGGAGCAGTGGGGGGAGGAACATGATGAGCAGTGGGGGAGAACATGACGAGCAGTGGGGGGCATGGGAAATGCATGGTTTAATGCACAGTACTTTGCTCGAACTTTTAATATTATTTGCATAAATTATCACACACCATTTATTTAAACCATAAATGTAATAGTGCAACTGCAAGTTGCAACAATTGAAATTCTGCAACTAAATTCAAGCAAGTATCATTTAACACTAATACCGAGTTACCACGACAGGAATTGACACAGATGTCTTGTCAGTTGTTTTGCCAGTTGGTGCATCTGAGGCAGCACATTGCCCATCACATACCCAAGAGATGAAAGTGTATGAATACCGAGTTGATTTCTAACTAGTGTATCATTTATATTCATGCACGAGAAGCCCCACTCACATTCAGCTGACGAGATAGGCAGAATTTAAATTCTACTGAGTACTGAAGCAAGCACAAGCACATTGCCGATAACTTTCACGTTGTTCTTCTTGTACTGTCGGAACTGATCCAAGGCTTGTGATGGATCTACTTTGCACAGTTCTGCTAGGTAAACTATTGCTCTGTCACCAAATAATGATGTCAATTTTTTTGTCTGGCCATGACAAAGTATAATGGTTTAATCAGCAGCACATGTAAATTTTTTCAAAGATTAAGATAATTCTGTCCCCAGTTACCACCGAACATCAAGTTTCATTCTTTTACTCATGCTCGGCGCAAAGCACCGAAAACATTTTCTCCCTCTGCTGACGGTGAATGCATTTTCCTGTCACAGTCACAGTGGTGGGGGGGGGGGGGTAAGATTGACTTCCCTGGCTGGGGAGTAGTTGGGCAGTGGGAGGAAGATTCCCCACTTCACCCCTACAAATCGCACCCTGCTGGTGATGCTACATGACCTTATCAAAATGTTCCACCATTATTCACCATTGTCTATCATAATTATTCACCACTCCTGAGGTGTATATATTATTACATATCATAGTTCCACATGGCAATGCAAAACTAGATGTACCGGTAATCCACATTTTGGACAAGCTGTTTACTGCACTGAGCAGACATTTTTCAAACTTTCTCCAGCCAAGACAAACCTTGAGAGCTATAGGTTTTTGACACTGTATCCTTGCAGAGAAATATCAGGCATACAAGATCAAACTGATGACCTTTTTATTTATTTATTGACAATTTATATAGCGCAGTAACACAAAGCTAAGGCTTACAACAAGAGCGCTTAACACAGTTCATATACTATACTAAATAAATGCATCTTCAGATTTCTCATGAATAGACCAGCAGAGTCTGCTCCAGTCACATTGTCTGGAAGAGAGCTCCACAGGGCTAGATTCCCCGCATGAATGATCCTTCCCCAAACTTGGATGGGAGAGGGACCAAAAGCTGCACTCTCCAACCGTACCTAAGAACCGATCTCTTCTTGTTCATCATCGTTTTCTGCACCAGCACAGTTAGATATTCAGGACAAAATGGATCGTGTAAGACCCGATACGTTAGCCAACAGTGCTTATAGATAATGCACTGTGGAACCTGGAGCCAGTGGAGCCAATCTCTAAGGGGAGGAGCGACTTTTCTGACTTTGGATCAAAAATGGTGGCAAGGGTGCGGGAGAGGTAGTATCCTTCTCTGTATAAAAGTACAGAAACTGGTCCTTATCACTCACAGGGCAAAAGAACATGCAACAGGCCCGTCGGAACAAATTTTCAGCAGGTGTGCAGATTTTCTCCAGGTAAAAGCAGTAGTGTCATTCCACACTTTTCTTGGGGGCGAGATAATTTTTGGCCAATTTAAGCAAATTTTTGGCGATCTTTTGCAAATGTTGGCAATTTTGGGCCAGTTTTAGCAAATTATAGGCCAGTTTTATCAAATTTTGGCAATTTTTGGGCCAATTTTAGCTGGAAGGGGGTGCAGAAGCGGTGCAACCCATCTTCTTTCCAGGGGGTGCACTGCACCCCCTACATTTTTCCAGGGGTGCAGCTGCACCCCATGCACCCCCACTTCGTATGGGCCTGACATGCAACATAGTTCCATTGGTGGATCCTTAGCCTCTCCATTTGTCAAGACCATCCATGCATGACGAAGTCACATCCTTTAGGAGGCATTACTATTAGTAACAAAACACAGCAGATCTAGACTTGACTAGCCATAAAAACTAGTCATTAAAACGTCCTGGGTTTGGGCAGCAGCACTACCAAGTACTGGAAGAGGTTATAGGTGATTGACATCAGCAAGATTCTGTCACAGACATCTAGGGCATGTGTATAGCATCTGTTAAGGCCTTAGAATAGAACTGCAAAATGGGAGTAAACCCAAACAGAAAATCCAACAGAAGGCAACAGCAAACCACTGCTGTATGTGCCAAGTAAACCATGGACGATATTGTACATCCAAGGCCATGCAGAAAAAACTGGAAGCCACAGAAATGTGGTTTCTGTGAGGATGCTGATGTTGATGGACAGAAATTAACCAATGAAAATTTCTTGAATGAAATTGGAATAAAAAGAAGTCTGATGGTAACCATCAAAACAGCTTTCCTTCTTCAGACACATAATAGGAAGGAAGACCTGGAGCATTTGGCAATAACCGGAAAAGTGGAGGAAAAAAGAGCAAGTGGAAGGCAGAGAAATACCTAAGTAGACTACCTACGAGAAGCAATTGAGGAAGTAAAGAATCACGGGCAGTTCCACGCTGGGGATGCATCCTTCCATCGGCCCACCAAAAATGCGTCTTCAATGTAAGATGATCATCTAAACAATTACCCTTGATGTATATCCATAAAGATATGGGCATATCCATAAACAATTCTGAACATTATATTTTATAAATCAAATCTACAGATTTCTTCTAAACCATTTGCATATAATTAATTCCTTTGACAATTGGCGGTACCTCAACATTTGCGCAACTGACATTTGCGTGACCAACATTTGCGTGACAACAAATGCGCGAACGTAAAATTGACAAATGCGCCCCAACAAATGCGCAACCAACAAAAGCAAGTATTTCGAGCGAAACACGACTACGCTCCAATATAAAAATTGCGCTGCAAATTAAAAGTTATCTGTATTCTAGTTAGACCCAAATAAGGATTTGGTTTTGATTTCTGAAACTTTAAAGACTGCTGTGATTCAAAAAGTCACCATCTGCGAAGTGTGAAAGGTAAGTTTTAATAAAAATTGCATCATTATTTTATGTATTTGAATATACAGTACTCATGATTTTGTGATATCCGATGTGTGTGCTTGTTAGCACTGCAAAAACATATGATTTTTAAAAATAATAATTTTGTACTGAATATGCAAAATTTGATTCCAGGTTTAACAATATTACTATAATGACCACATAATCATTTCATCCATGGAAAAGATTCTTTCCATAAGAGGAAAGGATCAAGTCCTATTCCAAGGTTATCATTATCATTGCTATAAGCGAAATATGGACGGGTCAGCATCGTGGCGATGTGGTAGGTGCCAGTGTGCTGGTAGACTTAAGCAGAATACTGATAGTACAATACAGACGAGTACTGAGAACATGAATGCTCCTGACACTGCAAAAAACGAAAGTGGGAAAATCAAGGCAACGACATGTGAACATGCTAAAAACGGGGGTTGAGAAACCACATCAGATTATTTTGAACAATACAGTCAGTGTTTCCTTAGAAGTTGCTCAACAGCTGCCATCTTACTCAGCCAGACAGCGTACTGTTGAATGCAAACGAAGGAGGACTGATGTTACCAACCCAATACCAACTGCTGTTCATGATATCAGTCTTCCTGACATGTTAAAGGTTACAACATGTTCTGAAAATTTCCGTCTTTGGGACTCGGGTGTTGAAGATGCTAATACAGTAGAATCTTTATGTTCGGGACTCTGACTGATGTGCAATTGCTGGGGCAGCATTCACATTGGTTCACGGATGGGACATTTAAAGTGGGTCCTGAAATATTTCTACAAGTGTTTACTATACATGCCTTCATTGACTAGGTCACTTCCACCGATATATGTACTCATGGGAACAAAAAGACTTGTTGACTATGGACGGGTTTTACGTAGGTTGCTTGATTTGCAACAATCTCTCAATCCATTAAGTGTCTTAATTGATTTTAAACTGGCGATTATGACAGAAATAAATCATGTTTTCCCAAATATGATGATCTACAGTTGTTTGTTTCATTTGGGCCAGTCACTGTGGCGTCAAATACAGCAGAAAGGTATGGATACTACATACAGAGATGATGAGAATTTCAGAATGTATGCAAAGATGTTGATTGCTCTTAGTTTTGTCCCTCCCGATAACTTTAGTGCTGCATCCGATGTCCTAACTGATAGCATACCAGAAAATCTTGAAAATGTATTTAGCTACTGGAAAGACAACTACATCGGCCACTGCGACGGAATAGACGTGCCGCCCAATGTTCCCTCTAAGGTGCGCGCGTGCGCGTGCATGAATTTAAGTGGTAGCGCGCACAACATTTCTTCGTTTGCGCACAATTTATTTTACTCAACGGGTATTACGTGGGTTTCTCAAAAGTATGATTTCGGTAGGTTCATTTGACCCAGGTGATTTATTTATTTAGGCCTGAGCGGTGTTAGTCGTGGTTGTTTATTTATCTCTAGCCGCCAACGCGTTAGTTTTGCCCAATCAGTGTCGTTTATATCTGCTGATATTTGTGCGCATGCGCAGCCAGCAGCTATAAATTTGCATAATAGGCGCGATTATATGAACATTGCCCATTGGGTGATTTGGGTCACGCATTTCATATGTGAGTCAATAATCAAGGACACCGGGATTATTAGTACACATTTGTGACATTTTGCTTTATAACTTGACTAAAGACAGACGTGAACAAATCTAGTAAATATATAAATATATTTAAAATAATTTTAAATATATAAATATATTTATCAAATCGCTTTGTTACTTCTTAATTACCGTATTATCTCGGGTATAATACGCACTTTTTTTCAAAAAAAAAATGCTAAAAAGTCTGGGTGCGTATTATGCATAGGAATAAATTTTTTTCACTCTTCAGTCAAATGCAGAAGCAACGCTATGGTACATTCCCGTTATTGTTAGATATGTAGTATTAAGTATACCGTATTTTCGCGCATATAAGACGCACCCGCGTATAAATGCGGGTTTTGGTGATTTGTGTTTAAAAAATTATGGATAAGACGCACCCATATATAAGATGTTGGAGGTGAGTATTGACATCAGGGCTAAAGACCAAAATATCGTCCAGGTAGCATAGAACATATTGATAAGTCATGCCCTTGAAAACGTGGGCCATCATGCTCATGAATGAAGCAGGTGCATTACACAAGCCAAAAGGTAATCACAAAAATTGGTACTGACCAGAATGTGTCAGGAATATTGTTTTCTCTTTTGTACTTGGGTCCAATGGAACTTGCTCATACCCTTTCTGCAAGTCAAGGACAATAAAATTGTAGGCTTCTACACTTTTTGTGTGGACGACTGCTCCCACAGAGGATCACCACAGCGAAATGTGGGCTATCATGCTCATGAATGGCAGGTGCATTACACAAGCCAAAAAGGTAATCACAAAAATTGGTACTGACCAGAATGTGTCAGGAATATTGTTTTCTCTTTTGTACTTGGGTCCAATGGAACTTGCTCATACCCTTTCTGCAAGTCAAGGACAATAAAATTGTAGGCTTCTACACTTTTTGTGTGGACGACTGCTCCCACAGAGGATCACCACAGCGAAATGTGGGCTATCATGCTCATGAATGAAGCAGGTGCATTACACAAGCCAAAAGGTAATCACAAAAATTGGTACTGACCAGAATGTGTCAGGAATATTGTTTTCTTTTTGTACTTGGGTCCAATGGAACTTGCTCATACCCTTTCTGCAAGTCAAGGACAATAAAATTGTAGGCTTCTACACTTTTTGTGTGGACGACTGCTCCTGTTGACCTGGCATAGTTATGCATTTTAAAAACCTGTAAATCCCTAAATTTTCCACGTTGACTTATACGCAGGTCATAGCAAATTTCTTAGATTTTGGCCTAAAACTGGGGGTCGACTTATCTGTGAGATTGATTATACGCGAGTATATGATTAAAGGTGGTCCGTTTTGCCTCTTTCAAACTGGAAAGTTGACCGCTGGTTTTCAAAATTTCAGGTGCGTATTATACATAGGTGTAAAGATTTTTGCATTATGATAAATTTCGAAACTCAGGGTGCGTATTATACACGGCTGCGTATTATACCCGAGATAATACGGTAGGTTTTGAACAACTTTCATTTTCGCCAACGATATATTGAATTTGAAATATATTGATATAAGTAGGCCTACTGTTTAATTTCTTACGTTTATTATAATTGGTATACATCAGTTGTGCACAGCGTCCGGCCCGCGGGCCACATCCGGCCCGCAACGACTCGCCATGTGGACTGCGAGAAATAAATGAAAATACCAATACAGTATGTCATGCCTTCTCTCAATGCCGTTCGTGACGGTTTTAGAGCCCAGGATGTCGTTAAAAATTAAATCTATAGTGACTCATATCTCTAAATTTTGCTGCGGTCATGACGAGTGGACTGGGTCACTGAGCTTTACTGTTTGCTTAGCTGCAGAAAAACATTGTATGCCTGCTATGTCAATCGACATCTGTAAGCTGGTTATTATTATTATTATTATTTCTAGATGATTTATTAAACGCTATAACATAGCTAGTGCTAAAATCAAGAGCGATTTACAGATGTTCATAAGATCATGAAATAAGTGCGTCTTGAGGGCAGTCGCAAACGCCTCAGGGATGTGATGGATGTCACTGAGGCGGGAAGAGAGTTCCAAAGAAGGGGGTTGCGTGTCACGGATCTTTCCCCAGCATCACCGTCCTGGACGGAGGAGGGACATAAAGGCGGTCGCTTGTCTGATCGCAGCTGCTTGCGACAGTCAGTCGGCATCGGCCGCTGTATGAGCGCAGAAATGTACTCCGGGCAGAGAGGTCGTGCAGTGCTCGGAATGTGACCATACAGCGTTTGTAAGCTATACGCTCCGAGATCTTCAGCCAGTGTAGCCGTTCCTTTAGCAATGGAGTCACGTGATCCTTCCATCTCGCGCTAAAGATCAATCGGGCCGCAGCGTTCATGACCGACTGAAGGCGGTCAAGCTGATAGTCCGGAAGCCCCAGAAGAATGCTATTGCAATAATCCAACCTGGATAGCACTAGTGCCCGGACTACGTGGATCGCTGCTGATGTTGAAATGTACCGTCGAATCTCTGTGATCTTGCGCAGCTGAAAGTAGCAGGCACGGGTTGCAGAGGTGCAAACAGCCATCACACTGACTTCCTGGTTTCAATCTTTCAAACTGCTAGTGAGTTAAAACTACTAGTAACAGATACAATGGCCCAATGTGTTTCGGTTATTGTACACTAAGTTTAGGCCTATAACTTTAGATTATGAACTTTTTCTATAAGTCTTATAAGACTAGTATAAGAATACTTTAGATTCTGCTAAATATGTTTAACTTTAGCATAGTGTATAACTATAAACTTTGTGTTTAGAAACTTATATAAAGGCATAACTATGCCTTATTGTACTGATATTGTATAAGACACTTTACAGTAGTGCACAATGTATCTCAACTTAAAAAGTGATTTTGTACTAAATTGTAATAAACGACAAGCAAAGACATAAATGGCAGTCATCAGTCGAGTCTGGCCCCCGAATGGCCCGAAGGATTTCAGAAATATAACTGTGGCCCGCGGCCGAAAAAGGTTGTGCACGACTGGTATACATAATATAGCATTGATTGATATTGATACAAGCTCTCATGACGAAACTATTTCCGCTCACAAAAAATCTGGTGCGCTCACGGTCTCAAAAAAATTAGAGGGAACATTGGTGCCGCCCCATTGTTCCCTATAACCATGTGGAACATGTGTGGATGGGTTTCTGAAGACTTGCTTTGCACCAATAACTCAGTGGAAGGCTGGAATCACGCATTCCAGACATCAGTCGGTTCCTGTCATTTGACCATTTATACGTTAGCCGACCGTTTCTGTCGTGAACAAGACTTCACATAGCAGAGCATGAGCTGTATAAATGGCGGTATTCGCAGTAAGCGGGCTATGAAATCTAAGTGTGTACAGCTAACCGCATGTCTTAAAACCATTCTTGCTACTTATGAAGAAGGTGACCTCATTGACTATCTGTGTGCTTTGTGCTTCAATATACCATTCTAAGGTTGCAAGATTCTGGTGCATCTGACTTTAAGTATGTTAGAACTTTAGTGGTTGATAAACAGTTCTTGTTAATTTTTATTTCTCTGTTAATTCTAATTAGGACTTTACCGATTTCAGTTTTTAATGATGTATTTGAACAGTTTTAAGTGAGTTCTTTAGTGTTCATACACAGCTACTCCTTTGTCATTTTCAGTTATTTGTAGGCCTTAATTTCGGGTTTCACCGATTAATTATATGTTTGAAGTGCTTTCAGTGACTGTTTTTGTTCAGTTCATTCATTCACCCACTCCACAGATTTTGGTCATTATTAATAATTAGTTCGCTTAGGGCTCATCCATACAGTGCATATGCAAAAAAGACATATTTTCACCCCTTCCCGTTTGCATAGTGTACATAGAGAAAATCTCCTAAATTCCACCCCTAAGTGAGTACTTACTATATGGATGGACCCTTAATCAACGAAAGATTACAATCGCTTCAATAATTATAAGCCAGAAATTCTTTTTCTATAAGATTAATTCCAATCCTCTCTGAAACAATAATTATCTCCGCTAATTAGTTCACTTGAATCCGCTAATTAGTTTCAAATGAACCTGAATCGACGAAGGACTACCGTACTCCCAATCCTCTATGAAACACTAATTATCACCGCTAATTATTTCATTTGATGAAAGAACGACCAAAACACTAACTATCTCCGCTAATCTCCTAAGGGCGAATAATTAATTATCAATGAACATCGTGCAAATGTCGGCGCACAAATGTTGGCATGCAAATGTTGGTTACGCATTTGACGGGTCACGCAATTGTCAGGCTCTTCCTAGAAATTCATTGCATCCCCCCCAACTTCCAGAAATTCATTGCATCCCCCACCAGTAGTTCTTGAAACCACCACTGTAAAGAATAACATGAAATTAATAAGAGGGTGTCATGATCAAATAAAGTGGAAATCTACGGTTGCTAACGTAGAAATACACAGCAACTAAAGAAGATCTAAATAAAAATATCTTATTTTTAAAATTGATAATAATTTCATTCAACACAGATGTGCATGAAAGCAAGCAATATCATCAGAAAACTCCAATCATAAAGGTTAAGGAACTGAAAGTATATGTTACAGTTGAAAAACAGTGATCACACTATGGCAATATTTCAGTAATAAAACCACACAAGTACCGGTAGGTAATCTTTTCAAGTCAAATAATTATGGGCCAAAGGGCACAAAAGGTTACCCAGATTTCTTTTGTAAAAATGAACTTGGGTTTCAAAAGGTCCACTAAAGAAAAAATTATGGTTGAGTCTATGTTCTGAATATTCTTTTGAAATCATTGACATAGGAAACTTGCTGTGCCACACTAAACAAGAAGCAACATTTATTATTGTTCTACTGCAAGCTCCCAAACTTGAACTGCCTCCATCAAATACCTGAGAAACCCACATGCCAATATATAGACTTTGTAATCTGCAGGCTTGCAACAATCTTCCTATGATCTGTGACATCTTTAGGTCCCCACTCTATGCTCTATGCAAACAGATGGATTTTATATTGAGCTGTCGTAAAGCTACTCACAAAGCAGGTTACCTGCATCTTGCGTTTGCATGATACAACAACATGACTTAAAACAGTAGCAATAATACAACAACAACAACAATAATAATAATAATGTGCCACAGTAGACTTTGGATCAAAGTGCATACACAATGCCAGAAATAATTTAATTCTTCAAGATTGGGTCTACCTGTCCATGCACTGACTGATTATTATTATTATTATTATTATTATTATTATTATTATTATTATTATTGAGACAACTCATATAGCACTGTAACATAGCAAAGGCCAAAGTCTAAAGTGCTTTTGACAACAATGACATGTCGAGGATTGGAAAATGGCAATATTAAAATTCCACTAAGATGGTAAAACGGAGTTCACTGCTGTGACAAAATCCGGTGGTGAATTTTTGAGAAATGGTCTTTCATGGAAAAATACTTTAGCAACAATCAGTTCTAAAACACAATAATGATATGATATGACAGTTAATTTCCTAGGCGCACTTAAAGAACAAATGCACCACTGCTACATAAACAACCAGGTCTTGAGCCTAGTTAGAAACACCGTTCTAGAAATGGCAACGTCACGTAGTTCTGACGGGAGAGAGTTCCAGAGATTTGGTCCAATTGCCCTAAAAGACTTATCACCCATTTTGCTCCGAGTGTGATGGGTATCTAGTAGTTTCGTGTCATTTGAGCGTAGGCCTGTCGGCCGACGAACATGGCGCAAGAGTTTGCAGTCTTCAGCGAGGTATCCGGGTGCCTCTCCCCGAAGGCATTTGTCGACCAGCGATAAACTGCAAGTCTTCGGAGACATGTACACCAACACTGGTCCATCAATGAATGGGTTCTGGGACATACTTGGCATTTATGGCACAGGAGTGTTGAATGATAATGCACCTACTGCTATCGCTCTGCTCAAACACTGGCTTAATGGTTACCTGGTCTTGGTTCCAAAGGTGTGATATTCACCATTATACATGGATTTCCAATGATGGCTTCACCAGAAAGGAACTGAATCACATCTTTGCACACCCTCACAGCATCATCAAATCCCACTCAGAATCTCACAGAACCAAAGTCCCGGCAATTACATATATGGCAATTACATATATTGGCTTCTTACCACCGACGTCAATATGCACAGGCACAGGTTCTGTCCTGTATTAGAAGTGCAACGCTTAAGAGAAGATCCCAACACTGCACTTCAATACAACATCAACCTTAAGAACAGATTCTCTGCTCTGGATCATCCACTAGAAGACACAGGCTGCACGATCAAAATTTAGCAATACCATTCTAGATGCTGCTAAGAAGATGCAGTTAAAAAAGACCTCACCAACAACCATGACTGTTGAGCGGCACCAATGACACCTTGGAGACCAAAGCTCATGCCTGATTGGCAACAAAGCAGAGCACAAAAAATTGTAAGGCATCTTCAAGGCCAAGGTGAAAGGTAACAGGGAGTTTATCAAAATCACTAGCCTCAAAGCAGAAGGACTAGATCAAATCAAACTCAGGCCAGCTTACAGCCATCAACAGGATACAAGGCACCTGTACAGTACAGTTGTTAAAACTGCTGGTTTTAAAGGACTGGTTAATCGTTCAAAAAAAGACCGGTTAACTGGTCATTTGACAGTGGCAGCCTGGTGTCATGCCTACATCAAAATGCTTTGAATTTGCTGGAACTCTGGGGCTGGCATCCCGTGCAGCTACTTCAAAGTATTTTGATGTTGCAGGCAACAAAAGTAGCTGCGTTGCAGCCTGCGTGGCCTCAAAGCGCCTTGATGTTGCCGGCGCCTATGCAGGTGTCCTGCAGCCTACACCAAAGCATTTTAAGCATTTTGATGTTTTCAAATTGAAATTATGGTTAACCGGTCAAGGTTAAAAGGACCAGTCCTTGCTCTTAGGACCGGTTAACCGTTAACTACCTTACTGTAAAGTAAATGGATTTCCTATACTCAAATCTGATAGCTTTTCCTGCGCCAGTCAAGATGATAATCTCCTGCACAATGCTGGCATGAATATTTTTCAAATGCCCTCAACCACTCACTTGCAACATCTTGCCAAGATCTAGCATAAGAGTAGCTCACTGACTCTGATGACAGACTGTGTCAACTGATCTCTCACTATTAGATGAGTCCCATACAGCTATCCAGAAGCTGAGACGGTCATGCAGCAGGTCCAGTTGGGCTTCCACAAGAGCTGCTTACATGTGCAATTGGCCCAGTGAACTCAGCTTTCCACAAGTTCTTCTTATGAATATGGTCTTTTGGCAAGGCACCAGTGGAAAGGAAATCTGGCATCTTACTAGTTTAGCACAAAGGTAAAGAACCAAGAAACAAATGCTCAAGTCACAAACCTATTACACTGCTGTCAGTTCCCGGCAAGGTATTCGCTCACGTCTTACTCACATAATTTGAATCCACTACTATCATCTACATTATATCTCAAAAAGGTGACACCATTGAGAGAGTAGAATTAAAAAATAATAGTGCATGCATTATAATGAATCATCTGATGCCAGTATCAGCAAGAATTAAGTTCATCTGTAAATTTAGCTACTGTCTTCATAATAAATAATCATTGGTATTTCAGTCACTATTACCAAAAGTCAAGAATTTAAAACAAACAAATGCAACATTATCTGATTACCATTTCAATATCTGACACTAAAACTGGTGCCATTAGGATTGGAAAAGGATTGATTAAACCTGCGGGAAGATGTAGAGGACTGGCTGGAATTGATATGCTGCTTAAATATCCATCCAATCGCTCACTAGATTAAAAATGAACAACATTGTATTTATAATCTTTGCTATACTATCATCATACCAGTTTTTTTATTAATAATGATTCAGTTAAAATCTCTGCCCCATATATCAGTGGCGTCGCTAGGGGTGAGGGTGTGGTGCGGGTCGCACCGGGTGACACCACCCAGAAGGGTGACACCAAACTGAGAAATTGGAAATTTTTACAAAAATTTTGACAAAAGAAATACAGTACAAGGTATTTTACCTGCTGTTTGTGATTTCGCGTTTCTCTGCAACCTTTATTTTTGGGCTGATAGGCATATACTTGAAGAAGTTAATCTCAAACGGGAGTATCTGCAGACTACAGGCTTAAATCTTGACAAAGTGGTGATCAAGTTAGAGGCATTAAGACATTTTCTGCATGAGAAGTGTTCAAATTAGACGAACATGGAATCTCAGTAGAGAGATTAAATTTCAGGAAGAGAATGGCAGGCGAAAAATTAAGAGATGCTGGACTCACCCTGCAAGAAGAACACAATAGGACAATGCTGGAGTGTATTTATCGTTTTCATTCTGAACTTCAGGTCAGATCATTAGCGATCAAAGAAGTAGCAGATATCTTCTCTAGATATTTTTAGGCGTCACCTTAAAACTTATTTATTTCCCCCTTAAGTCTTGGTATAGTCCTGACTGATTTTTGGTTTTTGACCTGGACCGAACCGACCCTCCTCAGCTACAGTCTGCTCTGCCGATCAGCACTGCGGTTTGTGGTCTGAGGCATCCCCGATGAACACCTATGTGTTTGAAACGGACGATAAAATTAAATTAAATTAATAATAATAATAATAATAATAATATCTGAGGCTGTTCAATCCATGAATCTACTATCAGCAAGTGAAGAAGAGTTACTGGTATCCATTCCAAAATTGACTTCATTCTATGATGAGTTATCCTAAGACGAGCTTATAAAAGAAATACCAAGGCTGAGAAGGTACCTAAAGGCAGCTAATATTGAACTCCACAAAGCCAAAGACTGGTCAGTGTTTGATGTTTTGAAATTCATAGTTGAATGGGACTTCTTAGAATCTCTCAATATTCTCACTAAGCCATCAATTATTCCTCGTGATCTGTGTGTCTGCGGCTTCATGTGAGAGGAGCTTTATAAAATTGATACTCAAAGAACTATTTGCCAAACACCATGTGATAGTCAAGGCTTACTGGTCTGGCTCTATTATCAATTGAAAGTGATGTGGTGAAAGATGTTGGTTTTGATTGAGTCATTGGCAGGTTTTCAGCTTTAAAGGCCAGGAAAGAAAAATTTATATTTGTCTAAGTTGTTTCATTTCTTGTGTCACTTATAACATTTGGACGTATTTTACAAACATTACTATAGCCAATTATGTAGGGCCTTGTAAAGAGCAGGATTGGTAGCATGCATGAAAGGAGCACAGGCAGAAAGTATCATAACAGCTTGAAAATGTTGTGCCTGCTCTGTTGACACTATGTATCGCATACAACTATGCTAGATTACCGTACTATCTCAGGTATAATACGCACCTATGTACAGGGTGTCTATGAAAAAAACCCCAGCAGGAAAACTTTGATTTCTTAAAAGTTCCTAAATATATTTTTAGTAAAATTACCACACCTGTGCAGCACATATTTCCCCATCTTTCTGCCAATTTTCATCACATTTGCATGTAAGGAAGCCATTTTGTGAGATATCAGAGTCAAAATTCGATTTTTACGAATCAACAGACAAAATTTTATTGATTATCTAGAAATTTCAACTTAAACCACAATTGTTCAAGATGGTTATAGGACATAATTGCAAACCCTAACCCTAACTTTAATTGCAAAAATTGTTCGGTATCCAAAGCCAAGCTCCCGCAATGTCTGAATTCGCATCTTATCTTCATTCGATATTTTACCCATTTTTAAAGTTTAAATCAAACTTTTATTGTTATGTCGAATTCTGTAAATTTAAAAACATGTTTACAAAGTTGCATTCGATTTAAACTTTACTACTACTACTGCAACAACAACAACAACTGCTACTAATACCACCAAAATTGACATGAAGCCAAATTTATGTGAAGCTATAGATATTTAGGCCTGTCCTGCTGCGACTGAGTAGTAAAAATCAAAGTTTGACTTTGATATCTCACAAAATGGTCACCTTACATGCAAATGAAATGAAAATTGGCAGAAAGGTGGGAAAATATGTGCTGCACAAGTGTGGCAATTTTGATAGAAATATATTTAGGAACTTTTAAGAAATCAAAGTTTCCTGCTGGGGTTTTTTTTCGTAGACACCCTGTATAATACACGCCCTTAGTTTCTAGAGTTGTCATAATGTAAAAATGTTAATACCTACAGTGTATGTATAATACACACTCAAAATTTCCTATGGGAATCTCTATTAATTAACTTGGATAATCACAATTGTCTTTCAAATTCTGCTTAAAATTGGAAGAGTAGACATTTTCCCCCTGCCGCCGGCCGCCATTATGCCATAAAACAATAAGCCTACATCATTTTTAGCTATCAACGACAGAATGTCTATTGAGTAAGCTAGACAATCACAATTTTCTGACAAATTCTTTTTGAAAATTGATGTGCAAACAAAGCTTTTCTTCACCACCAACCGTGTAGGTAAAAACCCATATAAATTATAATTTTTAATGTTCAACAGGTAAAAAGTTTTGAGCTTAAAAATAGCTAATCTTACATAATTTTGGGGTTATACAAACGAAAATGACAATAATAAATGTTGATTGGCTCTAGTTTTCATGATATATGCAGCCATACAATGACATAAGCCAATGAAAATTATTATGCAACTTATGCTATGATCCCGATGACTGGAGGCTGTTTGTTGAGGCTTCCAAGTCGAGTCTTAAAGCTGTATTGCTGCATAATGGCAATCAGCTGTCGTCAGTTCCAGTGGCTTACGTAATTTCAATGAAAGAAACATATGAAAACTTGAAAGAGCTTTTAAGGTGCATCAACTATGATCAACATCAATGGGCGATTTGTGGTGACCTGAAGGTGATTGCTATCCTACTTGGTCTTCAAGGTGGATATACTAAGTACTGTTGCTTCATCTGTGAGTGGGACAGTCGTAGGAGAGAAATGCACTATGCCAAAAGAGATTGGCCATTACGGCAGTCATTGCAGCCTGGATCAAAAAATGTTAACCATCCAGCACTTGTAGATAGCAAGAAGATATTATTACCTCCATTGCACATCAAGTTGGGATTAATGAAAAATTTTGTGAAGATGATAAAGGAAGCTTCATTCTGGGGACAGAATTACATAATGAGTGGATCTGACTGTGGCCATATTTTCAAGAATAAACCAAATTAAGTAAATTTCCAGCACTTAGTACTGCAAAAATAAATGAAGGAGTCTTTGTTGGGCCACAGATTCGTGAACTTATTGACGAGTTTCTTTCTCTGTTGCGTGGTAAGGAAAATGCTGCTTGGACAGCATTTGTATCAGTGACATCAAATTTTCTTGGAAACAATAAGGCACCAAACTACAATGAAGTAGTAGAACAACTCCTCAAGACTTACAGAAATCTTGGTTGTAACATGTCCCTAAAAATTCATTTTCTACATTCTTATCTGGATTTCTTCCTACAAAACTGTGGAGCAGTGAGTGACGAACACGGCGAGCGCTTCCACCAAGACATTGCAGCTATGGAAAGAAGATATCAAGGTAAATGGAGCCCATCAATGCTTGCTGACTATTGCTGGACAGTTGTAAGAGATAGCCCTTTCCTCGAATACAAGAGAAAAAGCCAAGAGAAGCAAAACCGACACAAACTGAAGACAAAACTAGTGAGAAAACTAAGTATTAAAATGTTTCAACTAAGCCTATGGCCATAATTTTTATGGGTAAACTGATGCAATATATTATGCCACGCAGGCTTTGTTATATTTTCAATATCAATTGCTTTATATTTGTGGCAAGGTATATCTCTCTATGTAATTATTGTGCATTATGTAGTCATAACGCCTATAGTAAAGAACTTTACTTTCACAGAAAAACTATAGCCAATTGACAAATTTCATTGTTATATTTGAATTCAGAATGTGAAATTCATTAAGAAATGGAACCCTTTGTTTTCAAAACTGACAAAAAATTAAAATTTGTTGCACATTATAATGTGCATGTTATATGCATACAATTATTATTATTATTATTATTATTATTATTATTATTATTATTATTATTATTATCATTATTATTATTTCAAGACAATTTCTTAAGCACAGTAAACATGGCTATTGAAGCAAAGTCAAAAGCGCTTTACAAAAACGAGCTGTTAAACAAATGCGTCTTCAACTGTTTCCAGAACCAATCAGGGAGTGTCTCAGTTGTCACTGTCTTCGGGAGCAAGTTCCACGAAGCAGGGTTTCCGCTCCGGAAGGATCTGTCACTGAAACCCGCTGTCTTTAGAGGAGGAGGGACAAATATGGCTAAATTAAAATTAAGTATGTTATGTACATAAAATTGTATGTACATAAAATGTATTTCTACCCACACTTTGTGGCTACTTTTAAAGGGAAAAAGTGTGTCTTATAAGCGAGATAATACAGCAATTATTTTTAATTTAGTACAAGACTGTGGCCGTGTTGAGAGCATGGAACTGTCTACCTCCATCTGTGCAACTCTCTCTATAGCTCAATACCTTCAAAGAGAAACTTAAAACCTGGCTATTCCGCAGGAGCTACTCGCGATTTCTTGTGTTTTTGTAATGTGTTCACGCAGTTCTTATAGGACGAGTTACCACAATAATCAGTACATTGTAATAATAATAATAATAATAATAATAATAATAATAATAAATATAATTGTATGAACTTAAACTGTCTATTTTATATAATGGAGAGCAAAAATTGAGATGTAATGGATGTTGCAAAGATTTTGACCGAAAAAAATCAATTTAAATTTTTAAAATTTGATTTAAATTTTAATAATCATGATTTTTATCAACCCTGCATAGAAATGATTGAATGATGTATGGGTGCTGGACTAATGACTTGCACAGTGACAAGACCTAGAGTTAGAGTGGATAAAGCTCTGGCTGTGGTAGGACAGGTCACTGCGCGGTGAAGAGCAGAAGGCAAAGAGCATTTGAACAAATTTTCTAAACTAAGTTGCAGTGGTGAAAGGTTGCCATTTTCCCACTTTCCCCTAGAAATGGTGTAAAGTGGCAAAATGGATTTTCTCTTCCTTTCCATTCTCAGTGAACTAGTTTTTGTGAATGCAAGAGTATCTCAGTCCATAGTTCATGCATTGGTGCACTTCATGCCAATTACCGGTAGTCTAGTTTTGCAAACAATGTCCTCAGTTTTGTAGGGAATTCCAAGATTCCAGGTGCTGAGCTTTGTTGTTCATATTATATTATGGTACATCAATAAACTCAAAACAATGGCATTCATTACTATATATTTTTAAAATCTTTTTTCTGCAACAGTCCAGTTTGTGAAATGATTGCACACAAGTGCATAATTCTTTTTAAAATGTCCTATACTCAACAATTTTATACGTCTACAATGGTAGGTGTCACCTTTATTTTCTGATGTGAAAAGAAATTGCTAAAAAATTTGGCCCTTCTGGGTACAGTCTGCAGACCACTGGGGCAAAATACCATATAAATGCTAAAGTTTACAAAACTTTACATAAAAGATGACATATATAAAATAATGCCAACCAATGTGATACAAACATTTCAAAAAATGTGGTAAAGTCTGCAAAACATTTCCCTATATCCTTATACTCTGTCAAATAAAATAAATGTCTTAGCCTTTGAAATTTGCAGCCACTGGCTGAATAAACCAAAGTATCATAAAACAGTGGGTCGAGAAATAAACAATAAATGCTAACTTACATGCAGTAAGTACAAGCAGTCTGTTTCAAGTTTATTTTCTAAAATGATTTCTTAATACCTTATCCCTAGATTTAGTATAAACACCTTAGCATCCCAAAATAAAAGAATTATCTGAATTTTTAAAAATCTCACAGGGCAAATCAAGCTGAATTGGAACTGGGTCCTCCTTTCTATAACAATAACTCACCTGTACTTGACAGCCCGTGCTCTCTGGTCCTGTTGATATACAGCACCTCCTTCCATAAGACTGATATCAATGAAAGCCCTAAAAGCAACAAGCCATCACTACTGAATGCATAATCTTCAAGTAATGCTTGTTCACCTACAGAGCCCTGGAGAACCCCTCTACCCTAACTACATCTCCTCACTCATCTGCAGATGCACCCAAATGATCACCATTCAACACTAATATCTCATTCCACCTCTAGCCAGAACTTCCAACTTTGCCAATAAAACAGCTTCTCTCAGCAATCCAATTCTATGGACAACCTGATAATGCTAAAAGCTCAAACTCTATTACATTATTTAAGTGGAATTTCAAGACCCTCTTTTTCATTTCATAATCGCATTTCACTTAAGTCACTGCTGTTAAATGCCATTGACTTTGGCCTCTACCATGCCCATTATATTATAGAAATTGTTCCAGTAATAATAATAGTAATAATTATTCTGTGCTGCCTGCCACTAGCACTACATCATCTCTGAAAACAAAAATTTGATAGTTTCCTTATGCTCAAAGCTATACCACAGTAAAATCCCTCTAATTCCATCCTCACTACCAACTCAGTCAGTACTCGTACACGCTAAATAAGTAAAGTGTCAACACAAGTCCTTATCATCTGCATTACTCAATTCTAATGCAATCAGATAAAGTCAAAGCAACCCTAACTTCTGCCTTTGTTTTCAATAAAATTTTGTCAGTATCCACACTGGAAGTGACAGAAAATTATTAAACAATAACCTCCGTAAATTTTCATGAAAATATTGAAATTCTGTGCATAAATAGTGTACATTTTGTACAAAAAATATGCATCATAGATCACTATGAGGGTGCTAACAATCTGGAACAGCCTGCCTTCATCAGTAACACATGCAAAGATTCTATAAGCTTCTAAACAAGAGCTGAAAACTGCATTGCTTGTTCACAGCTATCCAGAACAATGATTTCTATCAGGGTCTCCATTTCATGGAGGGACACATTGGGAATTTGTCAGTGACTTGCAGGCTGCCTAGCAGGACATGTTTGAAACAATGAAATATGAAGTGACAATATTACACGCTAACATAAATAGTCAGTTATTGACTGTTAGCTAGTTAGAAAATAATGAAAACACATGAATTTTTAAGAATAAGGTTATTCGTCCACTTTCTGGCACTAGACTGGCAGCATTTATCCTCAAACAGAGCGTCGCTGTTTGGTGTAATATCCCAAGATGTGACCACTCTAAGTGTTACTTATAAGCGCTCTTCAGTGAGCTTTGTATGCAATGAAGACTTAAGTTGGTACCCGACATTTGTGTGCCCGACATTTGCGTCCTGACATTTGCGTGATCGACATTTGCATGACGACAAATGCACTAACATAAAATTGATAAATGTGCGACCGACAAAAGCGCGTATTATATCAACGAACATTGAGCAAATGTCGGCATGCAAATGTCGGTCGCGCATTTGACGGGTCACACTTAAGTTTCATGGAGGAGAAAAACTGTTTGCATAGGTGCGTGCTTATGAACATTGCCATCAAAACTGATAAAACTCTGAGCTGCCAATGTCTGTGTATTTCTGTATCAACATGGCATCGCACTACAATTCTGCTAATTCCATCTGCAGCTGCTCTTGAGTGCATTCAATATCCACAAAAAGGGTGTTGAAAAGAGCTGACAAAGTGACTGAATGGTCCTGAAATCTTTAAAACACAATTAAACTTTTGTAGCAGATCAGAAATAATATTTGCATATTCTTGCAGTGATGCAAACTTCACCTTCTCTAAACTCTCGTGGGATATAGTCGGCATTCCAGAAACCAGATGGAAAGGAAAGGGAGAAATAATGACACAGGTTGAACAAGACTGCATGCTGTCACCAATAAATGTTCCTCATAATTCTGGAGTGCATATTTAGACTAGCATTAAAGAAGATCAGAACAGGAGTGAAATGCAGTGATGAATACCTAAATAATCTGAAATTCGCAGATAACGTAAGCCTGCTGAGTGAGAATGCTCAGGATCTACAGATTACCACTAACAAAATAAATTATACAAGCAAATGGTCTAACATTGGAGCAAGTCAAGACTTTCAAATATGTCAAAGACATAAACGAGAGCTACAGAAAACACAAAGGACATGAAACTGAAAATAAGCCAAAAATTTGTCCTGAATGGTTCTAGGTCTGTTGATCGCATGCAAATTGATCGGTTCCAAATCGCCAGTTTAATTTGACTGGATTGTTGATTGGGTGAAAATTGACCAGTGGTCTATCAATCAGATGATAAGTTACAGATTATCAGTGGTCTACTATTTATTAACAAATAAATTAGCGTCAAGTTGTCAAATTGTCATATTGTGAATGTTTAGCAATTATTCAATGGTGTGAAACAGCAGATACAGTACTAAAGTAACGTGTCATCTTATTGTACTGTACAGAAACATGCATGTCACATTAAGTGATGATGCTTTTGGTTTTTGCATTGAGTAAGTTAGTTATAGGCTGATTTATATAGCGCTATTTTCCTAGCGAGCTAGAGTCAAGTGCTTTACATTGTATTAAAGGAGAGCCCGAACAAGTGCGTTTTTAGCCTCTTTGTGAATGTTTCCAAGTTGGTCGCGTTGGTGACACTGGTAACGCATTCCAGAAAGCCGGGTTCCTTCGAGTAACGGAACGCTCCCCTAGTTTGGCTGTTCGAGAGAGAGAGGAGGCACCGACAGTCGGACCCGACTGGAGGAGCGGAGCCGCAAGCAACCTTCTGTGGATGGATACTTAAGAAGAAGCACCCATATGTAGTTTGGGCAATACGGGTAGTAGAGTGCTCTAAATGAGAACCACCACCTCTTGCAGATTACCCGCTCTGAAATTCGAAGCCAGTGTAATCTGTCCCGAAGTTGGGGTGTAACGTGCTCACCCCACCTTGTCTGAAAGATCACTCGGGTGGAAGCGTTCAAGACCATCTGCAGACGATTGAGCTGGTAGTCTGGCGTTCCGAGGATTATACTATTACAGTAGTCTATTCTTGTGAGCACCAGTGCCCGCACAAGCTGGATCGCGACAGACGCAGGTACATGTAGGTGTCTTCTTATCGCTCTAATCCGCCGAAGCTGGTAGAAGGAATTACGAGCGACGATGCCGATATGGTTACGGAGTGACAGCGACTCGTCTAATAAGACTCTGAGAAGTTGGACCTTGGCCAATGGGATGATAGGGATCTGATCGATGACGAACGGCGCATGGCTGATTAGATGCATCCTCCTTGGGGTGGTAATCCAAAGCACTTCCGTCTTGGCTGGGTTGAGAGCCAGACGATTTGCCTCAGTCCAGAGTTTGATTCTGGCTAGGCACGCTGTGATGCTGTCATGTAGTTGTTCCATGTACCTGGCAGGGCAAGAGGTGAGGATCTGTACATCATCAGCGTAAGCATGATGGGCTAGCCCGCACTTCTCGACAATCTGTCCGATGTCTGCCACATACACAATAAACAGGAGTGGGCCTAGCACAGACCCCTGAAGCACGCCACTGAGAACAGGGCACGGTGAGGACATGGCCCTCATTCCACCATATTGACTGCATGCGATTGGTTAGGTAGTCTTGCAGCCACTTGAGAGCTCCACCCTTGATGCCGTAAGAAAGCTCCAGCCATCGGAACATGATCTCGTGATCAACTGTATTGAAGGCTGCCGATAGGTCCAGTAGGCAGAGGAGAACGATCATTTGCTATCGCATCAACAATATCACTGAAGATGCGCAGGACGGCCAACTCAGTGGAATGACCACATCTGTATGCCGACGGATTCTTCGGCATTAGTCCGTTTGCTACTAGATATCCAACCATTTGCGTGTTGACAAACCTCTCCAAAACTTTGGAGAGAAAGGTTAGGTTGGAAACTGGGAAATAGTTGTCGGTGTTGATTTTATTCGCTCCCGTCCGCTTCAGCCGTGGGACGTACAATTGCATGTCTCCAGCACGAGGGAAACTCGCCGGTTCTCAGAGACGTGGTCATAAGTGTCATGATAAATGGTGCCAGAATGTCAATCACTTCCTTGAAAAGCCATACTGGAAGGGGGTCGAGGTTGCACTGTTAGTTCGGGGATGCCCGGACGATCGCGATAACGTCCTCCTTCGTCGGGGCCGAGAGCTCGGTGAGAGAAGATCGTGTAATCTCGGTGTAGCCGACCGCCTCCGCCTCCAACGTTCTTCTGCGAATGGCGTCATGAGCATCATGATAATAGCTGTTGATCATGATCATCATAATAAAAGCAATACACTGCATCGGTATTATCTATATAGAGCAAATATATTGTAATGAAATAGAATTGAATAGTTTATTGTTCTACAGTATTTTGCGCTCTTTTCAGCGCAAAATGTGCGAGTAGTGACCTTCTCATCATTTTCAGGAGGTCCTCTGCACTTTTCTCAGGTGGATTCACACGTTTTTAGTCGCTGCATGATTCGTCGCGTGTCTGGTCCGCCATTTTGTTTTGAGATTTTTCATCGACACGGTTTGGCAGAACTGCAGACTAGATACTCGAGCGGGAATGCTAGGACTTCCGTACTAATCGTAGCCCGGAATTCCATCCTAAGTCGGATTTGCCTAGTTCGGTGATGGTCTACTCACGGGAGTCCGAATCTCAGAAATTCTCCATGTGGTCTTACGATGTGGACAGTTCTCACAACGTCTGCGGAATTTTCAACATCTTATCCCGTGTTTCTGTTCCTTTGACGTGTCTGTTGCGGACAGTTCTACAGCAGAAAGCCGCTTTCTACAGGATTCGCCACCATGTGTGTTAGGGCAGCACTTTCCTTCATTCCCATCAGGGCGGACTTTACGCTGTCTTTGTTATCCTATGTTCGCCATTGGCATGCCAAATTATGTCAAAGTGCCTTTGTTGTGCGTATGGCGCTATAGAAGTCGTCGAGAAAGATAAAGATAAAGATATTGTTAAGTATTGGATTACAGTCAGTTAGGTTTGGCCTTCCTTATAACTTATAAACTTAAAGAAATAATTTAAGAAACTTTAAACTTTAAAGCCGATCAATAGACCACCAATCAATTATCCCCCGAAGAATTAACAATCCAGTCAATTTTAACCAGCGAATTGGGACCGATCAATTTGCATGCGATCAATTGAGGCAAAAACAAAAGTTATGGCTGTTTCAAGGGATGGCAACAATGAGATAGAAATTATATCAAATGGTCTAACAATTGGAGTAAGTTAAGGCATTCAAATATGTTGGAGAAATAATCGAGAGCTAAAGAAAACACAGAGGACACGAAAATGAAAATAAATAAAGGTTTACAAACAATGGGAAGAATGAGAACAATATGAAAAAACAGAATTTTAAATATGAATACAAAACTGAAACTGTATAAGACAAAGTAATATCTTGAATTCTATGGTGTATGGATTGGAAACCTGGACAATAAAAAATCAGACGAAAAAGTCTATTGTTCACAAAGATAAGCTGCCTAAGGCTAATAATCAATGGGATTAAGCAAATGCTAAAAATTTAGAAATGAAGATAAGAGACAACAGACAGGAGCCACAGAAACAATTATAATATCAATAAAGTCCACAAAAGAAGATAAACTTGGTTTGATAATGTCAACAGAATGGAAAATAACAGCCCACAAAGCATTATATACATACACAATAGAAGGAAACAGAGGGCATGGAAGAACAAGAAAACGATGGATGGATAACATTAAAGAAAGCCTGGAAATTAATTTGATAATTGCAGAAGGATGTAGACAAACACAAGAAGGGTTGTTAAAACTGTTGGTTTTAAAGGACCGGTTAACTGTTGAAAAAAGACCGGTTAACCGTTAACCGGTCGTTAGCGGTAGCGTCTTTTCCACGACAAGCCTTGAAGTAGGCCAACAACTCTAATAACTACAATCGTCTGCATTTGAGATGATTACATCAAAGCACTTTGATGTTGCCGACGCTCGCAATAGCATCATTGTCTTTCACGCCCATCCATATAGGGTCTAGTACATACGCAAAAATGCATATTTTCACTCCTCCCCTTTTGCACATTGTAAATTTTGGGATCCCTCCACTATGCGTATGTACAAATTAGCTACCCCTCCACCCTTGAGAAAAATTCATCCATGGAAAAAGCCAGAATTGCCCATAAAAACAAAAAAACCATTGGTCTATAATACTATACAATAGAAGATCCGTAATGTTATTGTCTTGAACAGTGCCAATTATTTAATAACCGTGGGAACATTACTCCTGACCCTTTGTTTGACCGTGAGAAAGTAATTGTGTTGAATCTAATGTTTGTGTGAATAAACCAGTCTTCAATCTGAGCGCTTTTTTTAATTGTTCTTCTTCTTCTTTCAGGTGCCATGCATTGCTGCGTCGGCGGCCATGGACTTCCACTTTTCTCGATCTCTAGTGTTCCTCAGGAGTTCGATGTTATTTCCTATCCCCATTTCCTCTCTCATTCTGTCTGTATAATTTGATCTTTGTTTTCCTCTTGATCTTTTACCCTCCACCATGCCTGTCACTGCCAAGTTTTCTAATCCTTCTTTTCTCATCACGTGGGAAAAATTTCATCTGTCTTAACTTGATGGTAGTCATCAGTGTTCGTCTCTCTTCCATCATCTGTAGTACTTCTTCGTTAGTTCTCTTGTCTGTCCATGGGACCTTTAGCATCCTCCTATAAAACCACATTTCTGCCGCTTCCAGTTTCTTTTTAATCTTTTTGATATGTTCCACGTCTCAGATCCATATAACAAAACTGACCATACATAGCATCTAAGCACTCTGAGCCTTGTTTCTTTTAATATTTTCTTGTTCGTTAATATTTGTTTCATTTCCATGAAGGCAGATTTTGCCATACCTATTCTTGTTATTATGTCTTTATCACTTCTTCCATCACTTGTAATAATGCTTCCAAAATATTTGAAATAAGTTACTTGTTCTATTTCTCTTCCATTTAATAAAATCTTGCACCAGAAAAGGAGCACTTCTTTTTGTTTTGTTATTACCATAGTGAAGGTCTTCTTTATGTTTATTTTTAGTCCTTTTCTCTCACTTTCCTCTGATAGTTTGTCCACCAGTTCCTGTAGCCTTCTTAAGAAGGTACGCTAACAGTGTTGTATCATCCGCAAATCTTATGTTATTGATATTTTTTCCTCCTATCCTTATACCTTCCATGAGTTTTGATCATTTCGAATATCTCCTCCCCACACAAGTTGAAAAAATCTGGTGATCCAAAACACCCTTGTCTCAATCCCTTTAAGATCTTTATCTTTTCCCTATTTCCCCATTTAGTCTAATAGCTGCTTCTTGTTTCCAGTATAGATCCGCTATTAATCTTTTGTCTTTTCCGTCGATTCCTGCTTTATTCAGGCTTTCAAATAGGTCTTCATGTTTGATGTGACAGAGAAAGCCTTCTCATAATCGATGAAGCATAAGTAAAGGTCTCTCTGCTTTTCGATACATCTTTCACTCAGCATCCTTAGAACAAAGATTGCATTCCTACAACCACTATCTTCTTTGAAACCAAACTGTTCTTCACTTATTTGATCTTTTATTTTTTGTCTTGCTCTCTGTATGGAGTACTCTTAGAATTATTTTGGTCACATGACTTATGAGGCTTATGGTTCTGTGTTCTTTACATTCCCTTGTGCCTACTTTTTTGGTATAGCTACAAAGATTGAACTGCATAGTTCTTCTGGTAAAACTCCTTTTTGAAGAGAAAGTGTTTGTTATTTCCATTAGTTTTTGAATTCCTATTTCTCCTGCAAATACTATCATCTCTGTTGTTATTTTGTCCATACCAGCTGCTTTGTTTCTCTTCATTTTCTTCAGTACTTTGGCGATCTCTTCTTCCTTTGATAGGTAATCCATCTATTTCCTTTATTATTGGTTTTTGTCCTCGGTCATATGGAGTGGTACAGCTCTTCTATATAATCCTCCACCTTTCCCGTATATCTTTTTTCTTCCATTAGCAATTTCCCATCTGTTGAATTTATGAGAATGGTTTAAAACAATTGAACCCTCCCTTTCTTTTACCTATTACTTCCCTATGGTTTTTATCCTCTTGTGTATATCTGTTGTGTTTTTAAAAGGCTTCTATTTCTTTACATTTGTTGTTTAGCCATTCTTCTTTTGCCTCCCTGCATTTCTTCTTTATGTTTCTGTTTAAGAGGTTATATTTTACCTCATCTTTATCTTTTATTTTTCTTCTTTCTTCCATCATATCCATTATTTCTGTTTTCATCCATTGCTGTTTTCTTCTTCTCCCTTCCTTAGGTGTTACCTCTTTCGCTGTTGCCGCGACCGCTTCCTTGAAGTCTTCCCATATTTTAACTATGTCTTGTTCTTCACCTAGCACCTGGAATCTATTTTTTAATCTCAATTGATATTCTTGTTTTAGTTCATAGCTCTTTTCCATTTCTTTCCAGTCGTATCTTTCATTGTTTTTTTTTTTTCTCCTTAGCCTTCTCAGTTTTACTTTCACATCTGCTATTACCGGGGCATGGTCACTGTTGCAGTCCAAAGACCTGGAAAGAAATATTTTGACTGCAGTATTGAGTTAGAAAAAATCTGCCGAATCGGATGGGATATAGTCGATCTGATTTCTGGTTTTATCTCCTGGACTCTTCCATGTCCAAAGTCTTCTAGGGTGATTTATGAACCACGTATTTGTAATTATCATTCTTTGCTCCTCGCACCATTCCACCCATCTGTCCCCTCTTTCATTCCTCTCTCCCAAACCTCCAGGTCCCACTGACATTCCTGTTTTTCCCTTGCCTACTTTTGGTTCAGGTCCCCATCACAATTGTTATTTCCTGTGATTTACAGTTACTTTACAGGATTATCCAAGTCGTCGACAGAATTTATCTATGTCTTCTTCTGAATGATCTGTAGTTGGAGCATATACCTGAATCACATTTATGTCAAACGGTTGTGCTCTGATTTTTACCATCAGCACTCTGTCTGAAATCCACAGTGATTTATTATACTTCTAGATATTTCTCGTCCATTATCAATGCTACTCCTCCCTGGTGTGACTCTCCACCAGAGTAAATGACAGTCCTTCCCTCTGTGTTAATTTTACCTTGTCCTTCCCACCTTGTTTCAGCAATTCCTAGTATGTTTATCCTCATTCTTCTCATTTCTTGCATAACATTACTCAGTTTCCCTATCTGATATAATGTTGATACATTCCAGGTGGCAATTCTGGTAATTTGTCCTTTTGGGTTTTTATATTTTAAAGGCGCAGTTAGCTGGCTGATGGTCGGGCGTCACCTGCTGCCCATGACCTTCCTACCAGGCGAGGAACTCTCCCGGCGCGTTGCCCAGAGTCCCCTTCACGCGTTGTGCTTAAACTTCTTCGCCGTGCATCCATGGTTTTCTTGGCAAAAATACGGCAGTGGGTTGCCATTACCTTCTACCGGTTTATTAGGGTTTTCTCCTTCGCAGTTCTAGGGTCATTAAAGGTGTTACACCCATGCAAAAATGCAGATTTTCTAGACAGAGCCTTGTTGATGTCAATCATCCGGAACCTCTATCGAGTACTGGGTAGTGCTGCTGCCCACTCCCAGGACCTGTTTTTCGACTGGTCAAGTCTAGATCAAAAACGTGTTTTGTTATTGACAGTGACACCTAGAAGATAGGATGTGATTCTTCATCAGTGCCGGACGGTCTTGACAATAGGATACATTACAAGCATCCTCTTGCCTAGGAGTGGTGAGGACCAGTGTCCAATCTAACATACAGACAAAGGTACTACCTCTCCCACCCCTTTGTCACATTTTAATTGTTACGTAGGCTATTTAAAAATTTGTGCGTATGAACGCATTCAGTAGAGACTCCTCCCCTTCCCATACGAAAAACTCCAAAATCTCAAACCCACTTCAGTGCGTACGTACTATATAGGGATGGACCCTTCCCATGATATAATCGTGAATAAATCGAGAAATTTATGCCTTAAAATTTGCTTTGAAACACCGAGTCAATGCAATTCTCCAAATAATTTTTTAAAAGAAACTCATTGCCTAATGCATTACAACGTTAAGGCACACTGTGTCCATTTTAAGACGCGCGTCCGTCACAGCACGATGGGCGTCTGGCTCTTCCTTTCTTAACTGGGCACCATCATTCAGCAGTGGTTTCATTTGTCTATCAAATAATGATATGCCAGCAAGACGATTGCTAACTACTACCGGTAATTAGTGCCTTTTCCCACGAAAAATTATGGAGAACAAAGAGACAACCCACAGATTAATTGTTTATTATTGAAAGTCCCACTTCGACCCAGTTTCATGAGGGGGATCCCAGCTCTAGGCAACAGTCTGTTCTAGTAAACAATCGGGGGGGGGGGGCTAGTGGTCCAGATCAATCATTACGCCCCACTCTATCTTCACAATGCATTATGGGTAATAGCATTGTTGACTATCTGATTGGGACTGGAAACGCATGAAGACGCTTGATCATCACAGCTGTCTTTCCTAAATCTCCTTGCACATGAAAATTCGCTTATCATTATCATTGAGAGTCCATAGCGTTGATCTACTATGGCTGAAATCTTGGGCTTCCTCCCATTCTTTTGCAATTGTTGAAGGTGAGCCGTTGCCGATCTGTTGCACCCAGGTTCAGTGAGGTCTTTTCAAACCTGGAGGTGGATTCCTTTCTGATTTACGGTTGATGGCTGCCGTAAGAGCACCGTAAGCTGGAGTGTGGGTGTTAAGGCATGCCACATGACCAAAAAACGCTTGCCAGCGACGACTGATGGTTTGTAGGCTAGGTTCTAAGTTGGTCGCCTGAGTGACCTCATCATTTCGAATGAAGTCGAACCACCGAATTCCTAGTAAGCTCCGCTGACAGAGCATGTGAAATGCTTCGATTCTCTGTGTGTCTTGTGCCATGAGGGTCCAGGTCTCTGAGCCATATAACAGGACCAGTATGGCACATGTTTTATAGAATCTTATTTTGGTGTTTTGGTTTGTCCTCTTCTGTTTCCAGAGTCTGTTGAGTGATTGCATGGCTGAAACGGCTATGCCTATTCTACGTAAGATATCTGCAGTCAGGGCTTTTTTGTGCTGAAACGAGGCGGAACGGCGCTCCAAAAATCTGAAGACTGGTATTTTTTGCAACATTAAATTCATAAGTAGAAAATTTAGAACTGATATAGTTCGAAATTTTCAATGTATGAATTTAATATTTTTTAATGAATATAATCATTATAGTAACTGTTCGGCCGCTAGGTCATGTTGACAATTGACTTCTGGCTATTGCGTTCTGGAAAATGTTCTATTGCGTTCTGGAAAATATTTTTTACAAAAAAGCCCTGTCTGCAGTACATCTTCCATCGGAGCTTTGAGTGCTGCCTACTAGTAAACGAATTTATCCACTGCCTCCACCGCATGACCTGATGTTGATATGTTGTCAAGAGGGGGACCAGTACTCAGGTTCTAGATTTTTGTCTTTTTCCATGAGATGTGGAGACCAAAATGAGATGTGATGAGTACACAAAGCATAAATTATAAATTTATCACTGCCTTTCTGTGGATGCAAGATGTGAGCTACAAGAGTCCGGTTTGGCGCCTTCCTGCTGCCTTGCGGTCTTTGCGCGTGCCTCGGAAAATCACCATTCTTGGCAGTTTACCGGCATCTTGCGCTTGTTTTTAGTGCTAAATATGCATACAGTGACCTCATCGTTCACGGGTGGTCCTATGCAATTTCTCCAGGTAAATTAAGATGTTTTGGGTCATTTGCCGTCAAGTGTGTGGACCGCCATCCTGAATCGGCGCCATTACCGGTACATCGACATGACTGGTAGAACTCTACACTAGACACACACCTGAGAATGCTACGACGCTGTTTTCAGGTATAACTATGCAATTGAGGAAATCTGAAGGCCCTAAAATTTCCTTGTCAACTTATATGCGGGTCATAGCAAATTACTTAATTTTTGACCAAAAAACAGAGTAGACCTATCTTTGAGGTTGACCTGTCTGCGGGTATATACACGGTATTCTTTAAGTAGGTCAACGACTCTAGTAACTCTACACTCGCCGGCATCTTGTGCCGCTTAGATCAAAGCAAATTTGATGTTGCCGGCGCTCGCGTTAGCATCATTTATAGGCCAAATAGAAATTACGGTTAACTGGTCAAGGTTAAAAGGACCGGTCCTTGCTTTTAGTACAGGTTAACCATTAACCTTAAACCAGACATGTACATGGGTCCATTTTTTAAAACCCAACCCACCACTATTCAAACCCAGCTCAACCCACGGAAACAGCTAGATTACTTGACCCAACCCAACCCAACCCATACATAAAAGTTTCTTAAATCCTCCTTCATTTCATAGACTAACGGGAATGTATGCCATATAGCAAATTTCATATTTCTGGATGCCTTTAACTTGTAGTTTCTGGTTGCTCAGGACTGTGAAAAGGCATCGAAACAGATTAACCCCTTAAAGGTTTAATAAAATTTTTAAAGTCGTCACCATTCAGCTAAATAAATTTGGGGAAAAGCGTTCATATGAACTGTGAACATAAACGTTGTAAATTTACTACATCTCAGGCTATAAAGAAGCTAAAGAAATGAGGTTTGCACTGTTGTTTAGCATTTTTATTGGTCTTTCGAACCATCCATGCCCAAACAAATTTGGGGGGGTAGGGTCCACTCTACAGCCTAAAATCGGTCCCCTCCCCAAAATTTTGTTCAAAGCTCAATAGCAAAACGTTTTCAGTGGTGACCAACCTTTTGTGAGCAGCAAAGTTATAGAGGGGTGTAATTGGAACAGAATAGTTCAAAAATTTTGAAGATCGGACCCAAATTGGGGTAGTTATCACTTTCCGAACCCTAGAACTCATTGCTCGGAGAAGAAAAAATTTTTCGCAAATTTTGCAAGCTGAAAAAATTACATTTCAGTATATTTCAGGCTATATAGAAGGTAAAGAAAAGAGGTTTGCACCGTTGTTTAGCATTTTTATTGTTCTTTCTAACCATCTGTGCCAAAAAATAAATTTTGGGGGTAGGTCCACTCTGCAGCCTAAAATCGGACACTTCCCACAAAATGTTTTCAAAGCTCAATAGCACAAAATTTTCAGTGGTGACCCCTTTATGTGAGTGGCAAATTTGTAGAGGGATGTAATTGGAACAGAATAGTGAAAAAATTATGAAGATCGGACCATATTTGGGGTAGTTAGGATTTTGCATACCCTAGAATGACACTTTTGCAAAGCCATAATCTGACCCCCTATCAAATAAAACCTATTTTCATAGCTTATAGTGATCACAATCGCTAAAAAAGAGCTACCATCTACCGAATGGATAACAACTATATCGAATTATTACATTATAAAGTTTATATAAGGCGAATCCCATCGCGGAACAGACGCTGAAGCGGCGCGCCGTTTATAAACGGCGCTAACCTTTGGCGAACGTTTGACGTGCGCCGTTTATAAACGGCGCTATCTTTAAAGGGTTAAGGGTAATTTGTATTAATTTTAAAAAATCATTAATATGTACACATTTGTACAATATAACACAACAACCTGGCAACCCAACCCAACACAACATAAAAATTTCGGACCCAACCCAACCCAACTCAACCCAACCCATGGGTGGACCCAACCCATGTCCATGTCTGCCTTAAACACAAGATTGAGCAAAGTGGAATGGTTTAGCATTTAACTATTGACACCATGCAGGAAGAAAGTGAAGTGATAATAATCATGAGGCATTTTTTCATTTGTGTAAATGGATCAATCAGCAACCAAATTTTGAACTAATTAATTTAGCCTGCTATCACCTTCACTTCCTATTGCTGCTAACATATCAAAGTACAAAGAAACTTTGTACATTGAAATTTAAGCCTACATTCATAATATATAAGGTTGTTAAAACTGCTGTATTTAAAGGACCAGTTAACCATTCAAAAAAAGACAGGTTAACCGGTCATTAGTGACAGCCTGGTGTCATGCCTAAATCAAAGCCCTTTGATGTTGCCGGCACTGGGCCAGCGTCTTCCACAGCTACTTCAAAGCGCTTTGAAGTTGCCGGCGTCCGGCGTGGCTACATCAAAGCACTTTGATGTTGCCGACGCCTATGCCAGCATCCTGCAGCCTACATAAAAGCGTTTTGATGTTTTCAAACTGAAATTACAGTTAAAAACGCTGGCCTCCATTCTGGTGTTGACCAAATTAGATTATGGTAATGCTACCCTGGCCGGAATACGAAAAAACCTTCTCAATCGTCTTCAGTCCGTTCTCAACGCTGCTGCTCGTATGATCTGCCATATTCCACCAGGTGAACATGTAACTCCATTGCTTCATGATTTGCACTGGCTATCAGCACCAGAAAGAATCCATTTCAAGCTTGCGTTCTTAGCCTACCGATGCCTGAACAGTGTCAGCCCTGCATACCTGGCGACTGAACTGGTACGTGTGGCTGACTTGGAAGGTCGGCAATGCCTGAGATCTGCCCGATCCACCTCACTGGTCATCCCGAGGATGCGCCTTCGAACTGTTGGTGATCGCTCGTTCCCTGTGGCTGCGTCGAGAGCGTGGAACTGTCTACCTCCATCTGTGCAACTCTCTCCATCGCTCAACACCTTCAAAGAGAAACTTAAAACCTGGCTATTCCGCAGGAGCTACTTGTGATTTCTTGTGTTTTTGTAATGTGTTCATGCAGTTCTTATAGGACCACATTAATCAGTACATTGTTGTAATAGTAATAATAATAATAATAATAATAATAATAATAATAATAATAATTAACCTGTCAAGGTTAAAGGGACTGGTCCTTGCTCTTAGGACTGGTTAACCGCTTAACCGTTAACAACCTTAATAATATACCTCTTACAGCTGATGGGCAATATGGAGTTATGATCCCTTGGGTCAACTTGGAATTCATTTATGTCTATGTCTTTCCTCAGTGGTACAACATTTTACTGTGACAAAATCCCCAACATAGGGTATTGTTCCTGCGTAATAAGAAATCAATCTAACCTTTGTAATCTGCCCTAACTCAACATAAAACATATTACAAATTTACACACAAATTTTTATATATATTGAAATTAACACAATATCAATTATACAGAATTAAGCATATAAGCAAAACACTAAATACAGACGTTGCAGTGTGATGTAGTATTTTTGTAAGAGCATCTTGTTCATTATTCCTCTGCAGAGACGTCAAAGGCGGAGAAGTGCTACCAGAATAGAAAAAAATAAGAAGCAACATTTTAATCAAAATTTTTCCTTTGAGTCAACTCTTACTCTTTAGTTTAAACAGATATAATCCAAAACTTCATATATCTGACATAAAACCATATGAAATACTGCAGCAAAGAAATCAAATGAAATCATATTTATTTCATGAATAAAAAAAGCTCTGATGCTTATTTCTAACATACTTTTAACAACACTGGTACTAAGCATTTAAGATGCCAGCATGTTTCTGGCTGCCATGCAAGTTTCATAAAAATTCTCTAGTACCTTCCAAAACCTTTCACAGATTAAAAGCTTATAATAAAATATACTCAGACCATTAAAGTAATGAGCATATTTAAAGAGAAGGCAGAAATGGCAAGACATTGCACATATGACAACTAACACAAGTTGACACAACCACTGCCCCATGATCATTGATGACAATGGTGCATTTACAGCACTTACATCATCAACACTTAACACACACACACACACACACACATTAAATTGAAATTGGTTTATTTCCAACAGAACATCATACAAGTTACATACATAAGTACAGCAATTTCTCACATTCTATTTTCATTAGAGCACAGAGTAATAGAGCAAAGAGAATTAATCCAGTGATAAATTAAGAAAAGTGATTGATAGAAATTTAAATCATTATAATTCATTATGATCATTATAATCATAATAAATGTTGGAAAAAAGCAGATGCCAAATGAGAACTTAGTTCCCGTTGATAGGTATCTTTAAGTAAAGTATGTCTATGTACCGGTAGATAGAAAATGACAGTAGGTACCGTACTAAAACATCTTTGTATTTGAAAAGTGAGGAGACATTAGGCAAATCGTTAATAAAAATAATAAATAAACAAGGTCCTAGTATTGATCCTTGAGATACACCAAAACTAATGTTTAAACAAGCATATTTTAACCTCTTCACTGGGTTCCCCGAGCTCAGTTCGTCCAACTTTATCTGCCGTTATTTGGGATCCCTGAGCTCAGCTCGTCCAATGTTATCTGCCGTTATTTGGGATCCCAGAGCCAGGCTCGTCATGTAAGTTTAGAGGCGTTTCATGAAACATACATGATGTAACACAGACATGTTATGCTGCAAATCGCTTTAGTATCCATCCATTCTCTCATGGGAAGAAACTCATCCATCCACGCACTTTTAATGCTATTAACCATCACATTGTACAAAATTTTTTGTGGGCATTGTTGCCTGCTTGAAAATTACCATTGGCTCCAGCTTAAATCCACTAGCTGAGCAGCCAAGCACCACAGTAAAACAAAACCTCTCATGCCAAGTTGTGGCTAAGCCATTAGGTAAAATTGGAGCCAGAAGAAGTCACAGTTCTGGTGGCAAAGTGGCAAAAGACATTGGTACTTCATCCATGTTGACATCAATGGCCAAAATTCTGAGTTCTGAAATTTCTTTTTAACCCGTTAACTGGGGATCTAAATTTTAGACGTCGTTAATTTTCATTATAATGTTGGAAAATTACTCAAAACTAAATAGCGTATTTTTTAAAACTTGTTATATCTCTGGCTATATGAAAGCTAAGAAGACGTGGTATGCACCATTCTTTAGCTTTTTTATTGCTCTTTCTAACCGTCCATGCCAACAATAAAATATTTGGGGTAGGGTCAACTCTACAGCCTAAAATAGGGCCACCCCCCAAAAAAAATTTTTAAGCTCTGTTAAAAATAATTTTCAGCGGTAACCTCACTTATGTCAGTGGCAAAGTTGTAGGGAAATGTCATTGGAACAAAATATATCAAAAACTTTGAAAATCGGACCACATTTGGTAGAGATATATTACTTCTAAACCGAACATACCTTGGTTTTCTTAGCGGTATTTTCCACACCCCGGTCCCAAAGAGTACATATAACTTAGGACATAGAGCCATATTGACACTAAAAGAGGTTACATCTATCGAATGGATAGATACTAAAACGATTTCTGGCATAAAATGTATCCAATATGTTGACTCACTATTGATGAATCACTAGGAAACCTACAAGACATGTCACGGACTTTTGGGCCCAAATAATGGCAGATAATGTTGGATGAGCTGAGTTCGGGGATCCCAGTTAACGGGTTAACGAAATTGCGAAAGTTGATGATTACGGTACTTTTTGTTCCCAATCATCCAGAAGCCAGTGTCCTACCATTGTTTGTCTTTTAAAAGAAAGAGAATCACTTTTGATAAAATTTAAAATCAATGAGAAGCCTGCTTTAAAATCAAGAATACCTCTTTCCCTGGCTAATAGTTTAACTTTCATCTAAATGACAACTGCTGATACTAGGGGTCGTCCATAGATGACGTAACGCGATTTTGGCACTTTTTTTCCCCTATGTAACAAAAAGCCAGACCCCCTAAAATATGTCGTAACAATGGGCCGACCCCCCTTTTCGTCTTCCAAAAAGTCTTGACAAGCAAAAAAAGGTCATTCATCCAATTTTTCTGTCTCCAAATATACTGACAAGCAAAAAAAGGTCATCTTTGTATTTTTCCCTCTCCAAATACCCTGACAAGCAAAAAAAGGTCACTTAAAAATTTTGTGTTGAGTTACGTCACATTTACGGAACACCCCCCTCGTCACACTTCATAACAAATGTCCAGATCCCCTCCCCCTAGACACGTTATGTCATTTGTGGACAACCCCTAGTCGATTTTGTTCACTTCCTTTTTTCTATTTGTTTTCCAGCTGTGGCCATTTTGGTTTCATTCCCTGAAGCATTCATTTTCATGGATTAATTTTCTAGAACTCCCTTTTCTCTTTTTGCCATTCGTGAATTGACAACTTGTCAAACTCTTATTCTTTCTCTGCTGAGTGGTCGCTGGTCTCTTCAGCTCTTATAATAACTTGCAATTTGAATTAAGCAGTGACCTGCAAGTATGACTTGCATTCCATTCCTGACTTCATCATCTATAATATTAAAATCCTTCCTCTGTATGTCTGTTATCTTCAAGTGTTCAGATTGGTTGGCTGTGTGAGCGTTCTGATTGGTTACCTTCAAGCGTTTGAGCATTCTGATTGCTTGGCTGTGTGAGCATTCTGATTGGTTGGCTGTGTGAAGTTCTCATTGGTTACCTTCAAGCGTTCTGATTGGTTGGCTAGGTGAGCGTTCTGATTGGTCGTTCTGGAATATTCGTTGCCTTGAGCAGAGCGAAGCGGAGCGAAGCGAGCCTGCACTGCGAGCAAAGTGTGCGAAGAGAGCATTGCACGATGTGGATAGATATTAGTATTATCCTGCACTGTGAGCGAAGTGAGCGCGACCGAAGCGAGCATCTTTCTAGTGGTAGATAAAATTGCTAGATAAAATCTTTAAAAACTCATAAACTATAATCAAATCAATAATTGAAACATTTTCTAGCAGAGATTGGATATTTCAATTGCAACATGTACAACAAGAAGGTGTCTTTATATGCAAGGAGCACTTCAATAAGTTGAATTCCAAATGGCTGATCAGTCAAAATATACAATTATGCTAATAAGACATTAAAAGGCTACTAAATAAACTATCATTATTGAATGGCTTCCCGCATGGCTACCTGATAAGAAGTAGCATTAGAATATTCAAGATCTACACTGGTCAACAATGGAGGAAAACTTTATTTACATTTCCAATTCGAAACAGAATTTGAAAGATGATTGTGACTATCAAGGTTACTGAATTATTGCTATGACATATTTATGTGCTTTATACACATAAGTTTGCTATATAAAACTTTTTATACTAAATCCTATTTATGTCTTATTTGAAACGCATTATACAAGTGGGTGCATTATTTGCGTGAAAAAATGGTACTATGAACAGCAAACCAAATAAATAAGAACACAATATTTGATATAGCTGGTCAGTTTCGACATTTAAAAATTCAAAATTCAAAATAAACATTAAACAGTAATAAAACTTTTATATACAAAATCCTATATAAGTCTTATTTGCGTGGACGCATTTATACAAGTGGGTGCATTATTTGCATGAAAAAATGGTACTATGAACAGCAAACCAAATAAATAAGAACACAATATTTGATATAGCTGGTCAGTTTCAACATTTAAAAATTCAAAATAAACATTAAACAGTAATAGGTGTCATCCAATGCTTGTACTTCAAATGAAGCCTTGAAATTTAGAAAAGCAGTAGATTCACCTTAAAACTGTGTGGTCTGTAAGGTCTGCATTGATTGGCACAATCAGCGGAGAATGGTCATTTACATCAGATTCCTATATTTAAAGTCAAACAAATTACTCTGCTCAATTAATTATTAATGCTAAAATAAAACATATACATTAGAATGTTATTTTATTATCACTAGAGATAATAAATTGGATATATACTATCACATAATTCCATTCATAGTTTTCATTCCATGGGCATAAGTATTGAAGAAAGGTTAAACAGCAGTAAAAAATTAAATAAAAATTTGCCCAAAAGCATAGCTACAAAACACACTCACTTTAAGGGAGGACGGAAGCAAAGGCTAGCTAGTATTAACAAAATTAGTAAGATTCTATGTTACACTGTAGATCCACTGAAGTGGCGGATTGAGTAAGGTGTCAAGGCGCTGGCTCCTGTAGCTAGACAGTTCTTGTGTCTGACACCAGCTAGTGTACCTAGTAACTTGCATTTCTCTAGTGGCACTGTATGCTATAAACTATTAATCACCACTAATGCTTGGCTGTGGTCAAGGTCAAAAAGGTTATGTTTATCCACACTAATAAGGTGACATTCCAACTGAAATGAGTCTAATGACTAATGATCCTGTTCAAACTTGAGTTACAGACAATCAATGACCAGCTTTGGCTTTTACCTTTTCTATTGATACGCTGTCTATATAATTTATATTTTCTACTATAAATAACAAATCATCATGAATTTTTTGGTCTGAATTCATTGCTATCTAAACTGCATTACAGTAGTCAGTCAATAACTAGTAAAATCCAACCTTGCTGAATTCCAAAGAGTTCAAAATTCACTGGCACAGGTAGTTTCTAAAACCCCAAAATGAGAGCACATAATCCCAGTTCACAAGGGTCTCCACTGGCTTCCAATTAAAGAAAGGATAAACTTTCAAATATGCCACCTGGTATATAAAACACTTTATTTCAAGGAACCTAGCTACCAACTATCAAAACTTTCTGTGCAAACTGCAAACAAACAAATACTCAACCTCAGCTACATTAGTTCTTTCCCTCTCTAATACCTGGACTATTCTGGATATTTGTGCTTTCTCAGTTGCCACCCCAAACTCTGGAACTCATTGCCTCAGCATATTCACACTGCAAATTCATTATAAATATCTAGAACAAGATTAAAACCCCATCTTTTAATCTGGTTTATCCACCACCTGATTTATCCACCACCTGATTTACCTGTTTGTCCAGCTGGATACCCTGGATTTGACCTGGGTCTTTATTGATTTTGATTTGGTGTGCCATCTGCTGAAGCTTCTGTGCATTATAAAGTGGCACTATAGAAGTTTAAGATTAGTTTAAGATTAGATTAGATGTACCTATATTTGACCCTGTATCCAGCACTCTTCATCCACTCTTTCAGAACTTCAGAAAGTGTGGAGATCTGGTAGGGTCCCAGCAGCCCACCAGAAGGACAGGATCTTATATAATCTCTCTCTCTACAAGGGCAAATGCCACCAGAATAAGAGTAAAAGATTACCTTACTTTCCGTTACAAGTAGTCTTTGCACACGTCTTACTCGCATGCATACAACCTCTTCTCACTGCTACCTGTAGACCATAACAATTGGGTTTCACAAAAAATAGATCTACACTTGATGCCATCCTTGCCCTATACCTTTTATCCAAAATCTACTGCAAGTTTCACCAACCACTCAATGTCTCATATGTAGACCTTAAGCCACCTTAGATTCTGTTGAGAGGGAAGCCATTTAGAATGCACTCAGAGGCATCGGCATATCAAAGATTACTCTTGACCTAATGAAAAACATGCACAACAATACCACTGGACAATTCCGCTTGGCCTGTCAACCAAGTTTCGCACCACATCTGGAGTAAGACAGGGATGTATACTGGCTCCAGCTCTTTTTCACTGTGCCATGGACCTCATTATGAAATGGACCACAGCTAAAAGCACAAATCTTCAGTTAGGTCCTTACATGTTTTCTGATCTGGAATACGCAGATGACATTATGCTGTTAACTAGAAATTCCAACACACTCCCTGCCACACTCCTACAAATGGAGACCGAAACATCCAAACTCGGTCTTCATGTCTCATGTCAAAAACAAAAGTGCAGAACATCGGTTTTGGCCCTGTCAGTCCACCACTCTACCTGAGGTCTGAAACTGTGGAATCGGTCAAAAGTTTCTGCTATCTAGGTTCCAACAAACTGAGCATGGCCAACTCAAAAGAAGAATTCATCAGATGCATAGGATTTTCTTCCAAAGCTCTTCAGTGAGTAAGAAGAATATGAAAAAATGTAGGTTGAGCATAGAGACAAAATTCCGTCTCTACAAGTACCTCGTTCTTTCTGTCCTTCTTTATAGCAGTGAAACATGAGCAATGACCAAACAGGATTGGATGAAACTGGAAGCATTTCATACTAAAGCCCAATATCAAATCCTGATAATCAAATGGTCAGACTTGACCACCAACATGGAGCTATACCAGCTCTCTGGTCTGGAGTCACTGCATGACACACGACATGATCCACCAACATCACCTAGAATTGTCAAGACATGCTGCTAGACTAACGACCGACGTGCCAGCATCAGCTGCGCTGCAGCTTGCTGCCGCTGTCCACGACAGAGACCATTCGTGCACTGGCTTGAGTATGCCCTACAGCAGACCACCCACAACTTGACATTATCATATCCATAACGACTGCGGATTGTCTCCACTTGAAGCACTTCACTCTGCACAGGGCAAGACTTTGTGGTGAGAAATCGTTACAGTCAAGACCACACGCGATGATAGATGTACCTCTATGCACAAATTGGTTAGGTCTAATGCATTGTATGTACCTAAACAAAATCTCTGCACATAAATGTTAATAGTCACTGCATATTTTTTTTAAAGGCAGCCAATGAAAGAATAAGCAAGCCTCGTGAATTTACATAGCGCTGTCGATAGTACTGCAGTAGCTGCTTATTCTTAAGCACTTAATATGCTTAATATGACATTAATATTCACTTGTACAAATTCATCATCATAATTGCTCTCTGCCAACTCATTAGTGGCAATAGCTAGTTAGAAAACATTTCCAGGCTTTTTTGACGAATGTCAGTTCTCTTCCTTCTACAATTGTCAGTTGTCTTTCTTTGAGATCTTCTTTTACGTTGTCTATCCATTTTTTCCTGGGCCTGTCTCTTCCTTTTTTACCTTCCTTGTATGTGTAGAGTGCTTTTTTGGGAAGTCTCAAACCTTCCATCCTGTTTACATGTCCCTATCATGTTAGCCTCCTTGTTCTGAGTTTATCCATAATGGTATTCTTTAGCCCCTTAGCCCAATCCACTGCCCTATATATTCATTTCTAAGTTTTTGAAGTCTGCTAAGTCCAAGAACTCTTCTTAGGCAGCTCATTTCTGCAACGAGTAGTTTTTCTTCATCATCTCTTTTTGTAACCCAGGTTTCAGATCCGTATAGTATTTGTGCAATGATAACGGTGCTGTAGGTTTAGATTTTGGTGTTTATTTTAATTTCTTTAGAGTTCCATATCTATGCGTTTCAGTCTTCCCTTTGTTTGTAATTAAACTTGTACGAATTAGAACGGTAAAAACATAATCGAAGTGACTTACAAGAAAATATTCATTGCTCCAATACTGTTCGTTCCAAATGAGTGACAGAATTCTGATTAGATAACGATAAACAGTATGCAATTTCTAAAACAAAACTTTATTTTGATCTTACACAGTCGTAGGAATGCGATTCTCGGCTGCAGCAGCAACCCATTTCAACGCAACTATTATTTATTAAACTGCTATTTTAAAAACACAAATATTGTTTTCGTCGAGATCGCTTAAGTAGTAGTCGCACAGGCGTCAAACAACAACTTTATATTTAAATAAATTAATTTAACCGAACACAATCCGAAGCCGCTAGTGCTTTACCGTTTGTTTTTCATTTTATTTCACTATAGTGTGTCCCTAGATGTTCTGAGTCACGCGCTTCTGTTGGTAAGAAAGAAAGTCATATCCAAGCATCCATGCTATTAATAGACGTCAATGGTCATATCGCAATCACAACATGTGTCCAGTGCTATCTATTAGGGATGGGTCGATTAATCGAAATCGTAATCGAAATTGCGATTTTTGAAAAAATCGTAATCGAAATCGACACGATTATTAAATAAATCGAAATAATCGATAATCGTCGAAAAAATAATCGAAATCGCGATTATTTTTCGATTATTCCCGTAAGTGATATTATACAATATTTCCGATTCAAAGAAAGATCAATTTACCATTGATTATAAGATTTTCATTGAAAATGGATTCAACAGCGTCTAAAGACAGGTACCATCTTTTTGGGTTTGACAGCAGCTTTCGATACGGTGTGTCAGGTGGGTTTAATGTACAAATTCTCGCTCAACTTGCCACCCTGGTTCTGTCAACTTGTGGAATTACTCATCTCTGACAGACGGTTCTGAGTTCACTTGGGAGATGTCAGCTCCTGCAGGAGACGTCGACGAAACGGTCTACCATAGGGTCCAGTTCTAGCCCCACGTTATTCAATTTGTAGGCCTATTTTTTAGGGCCTACAAACGACTTAAACCTACCTGATACCATCAGTAGGAAGTTTTGGATACGCTGACGATATAGGTCTTGCCACCCAGGCTCGATCCTTTTTAAGGAGATTGAAGACCAGGGTTATTTCTAGGATTGTGAATTGGGGTGGGGTGTCGGGAAAATCTGGGAGTGTGGGTGTCTGAAATTTGGAAGTCTCTACCGAAAAAGGATGACAAGCAAAAAAACATTATAGAGACTCACAAAAAGTCTGACAAGCAAAAAGTCATCCGAGGATAACGTTGTGGGGTCTATTTCTCCATTTGGGGCAGGCCTCTTCAGAGGCTGAAGGAGGTCCAGGCCAGTTGGAATTTCATTGAGGCCTCTCCTAGCCTTCCCAACAATTAAAATTTTGACAAGCGAAAAAGGTAATCACCAATTTTGAGGACCTGCAGAATACCTTCCTAGCTTTCCCAAAATCCCAAAATTATCAACAAGCAAAAAGGTCATCACCAAATTTTGAGGCCCCTTCTAGTAGTAGCTATCTAGCTTTCTAGCTCTCCCAGAATTCTAGACAAGGAAACAAAGGGAGGCCCCAAAATGATGGAGGCCTGGGCCGAATGGCCATCCTAGCCCCCTCTGAATGGGCCTGTTTGGGGGTGTTCAGGGCTAATCACTCCTCTCCTTAGAGATCGACTCCACTGGATCCGTGTTCCACAGCGCATTGTCTACAAGCGTTGTTGGCTTACGTTTAGGATTTTACACGATCCACTCTGTCCTGATTATCTAACTGTACTTGTACGGAGATCGACTGTGATCGAGAGGAGATCGGTTCAAGATTTTTTAGGTCCAGTCAGAGTGCAGTTGTTGGTCCCTCCCCGTCCAAGACCCCTAAGTTTGGGGAAAGATCATTCGCGCGGGGGAATCCGCCCTGTGGAACTCTCTTCCAGACAATGTGACTGGAGCAGTTGCGGTAATGAATGGAGTCTCAGCTGGACTTTTCATTAGAAATTTGAAGACACATTTATTTAATATTGGATATGAACTGTGTTAAGCGCTCTTGTTGTAGGCCTTAGCCTTGCGTACTACGCTATATAAATTGTCAATAAATAAATAAATAAATAAATAAATATGCATTCTGTATGCATATCATTGTCACATCACCAAATTTTAGGGGTGGCGACCTCAAATTTGGGTGTTGTTAGGGAGGTGTTAGGGGTGTAGAATATCCTGTTGAAAACCAACTGAACATCGATACACAGAGGATCGCCGAATACTGTAAATTATGGCGGGAAAGACAGTTTCTAAGGGTACTGTGAAATAATCGAAATCGAAATCGCGATTATTTAAAAAACCGTAATCGTAATCGAAATCGTAATCGTGAAAAATAATCGAAAATAATCGTAATCGTAATCGGAAAAAATAATCGTAATCGACCCAGCTCTACTATCTATGTAGAAATAAATAGCTCTGCTGGTGTATAGGTGTTAACATGCCAAACATTAAAACCTATAAGACTTTAAAACCTAACTTCCATTTCTAAAAACCTAGGTTTTCCAGCCCTGATCAGAGGCATAGCGCGCCAATGGCTAGTATGGCTTAATTTAGCCATGGGCGGCACACACAACTGAGGGCGGCATTCTGATAAAATTTAATAGGCCTACACGAAATAAAAGGTAAACGTTAACCAAATAAGCAGAAAAAAGTGATGACTCACTTATCAGTAAGTTATCCTTGGGCGCCGACGAAATTTTTTGACGTGATTCCATGCATTTTTTAATTTTTTGACGCGATTTTGGGGTGGAAACTCCCCTTGGCTGGTACGTTGACGACCTTTTTGCTTGTCAGGGTCTGGAGAAACAGGAAGGAAAGATGCGGATGACGTTTTTTTGCTTGTCAAGATTTTTTCGAATTTAGTCAAACCCCTTCCGGAAATCCTGGCCGAGTTCATTTAGTAAATTTTAGTCACTTAAAAAGAAAGAGCATAACAGCATCCTTGCCATTATTTATGTTTTTCAAGGTGGAACCTGAACAATTTTAAAGTAAATTGTTACAGAAATAGGTATTTGTTGAATTCTATATTCACAATTCACATGAACGATTGTGCAGGGTTGCGGTGAACACAGAAAGGATTGGCATTAAAGAATTGTGTGGGGTTTGGATGTGATGGTGCATCTAACATGATGGGATCTAAGAACTCTGTTTGGTCGCGTCGTAAAGAGGAATTACCCTCACTGTATTCTAAAGAAATGTAGTTGCCACAGTCTTGCCCTTTGCGTGCAACACGCTGTTGAAGCAATGCCTTCAAGTCTGGAATATTTGCTGGCTGAAATTTCCTCCTGGTTCGCAAGAGCTCAGTGCGCCGTGGGGAATATAAGCAGTTGTTCAAAGTAATGAATGGAGAAGGGGAAAAAATCAAAATAGACCTATATATATATATATATATATATATATATATATATATATCGAAGAAAAAATAACGCGATTTCGATGTGTGCGCGATTATTTCGACGATTATCGATTATTTGCGTTCGTTAATTTCGATTTTTATGTCAAATCACGATTTGACATCCAGCGATAGTGATTAAAAGTCTATGTTGACAACCCTGATCATATTTGTCGCTCGTCTATGCACTTTTTAAACTAAAAGTAAAAGCTCTATATCTTTTTTCAAGAATGGATTCCATGCCTGAACACAGTTATTAGAGGCCCATCGGCATAAAAGTTATATATTGTTACTCTTAATGCATTTGGCTGTATTGAATTTGTTTATCGAGGCGCTCAAGAGAAAAGCACGAGATGATTTGTTTGTCGAAAGTTCGACAGCTACGGAAGCTGTTTGTAGGAGGCATAAATGTTACTCGATCATCTTTGTCTTCGATTGATGTGAAGCACGCTCTTCAGGTCGACCCTGAGCAATCGAAGCATTCCAATATAACTGTTAAAGTACGTTAGTGATTGAGCAATATTAAGAGTATTCATGACAACAGCAGTAATAATAGACCAGCGTTTATGGTTAGAATATAATGATTAATAATAATAATGTCAAAGTACCCTTGACTTTGGTCTACCATGCATACGGCCCTATCTGATGTTGTCTCACTAATTAAATAATAGTAATAATAACAATAATAACAGTATTATTGTTATTATTATTTTTTTATTATTACTAAGACGATTTGTATAGCGTAGTAGGAATGGCGTAAGGCCAAGGTCACAAAATTTTGCCATTTTGGATGGAGGAGGAACGTGTAATTTGACACGACTACCAGGTTGAAGCTGTAATCGTCTGTCAAGCAATGAAGATCTGCGTACTAGTGCAGATATGTACTCAGAACATGAAGGGTTGTGTAAGGTTCGGCACGTGACCCAGCATCACTTAAAGATGATATGTTCACAAATCCTGAGCCAATGAAGCTTGTCCTTAATAGTGGAGTCACATGATCATTCCAGTGAGCTCCGAAGATAATTCGAGCAGAAACGTTCAGCACTGGCTGCAGGCTGCTCAGCTATCTGTCAGGAAAGCCAAGAAGAATACTGTTGCAGTAATCAATTTGAGGTAAAACAAGCGCTCGAACAAGTTGTAACGCTGCCGTTGTAGGTATGTAGCAACAGGTCTCTCTGATTCTGCATAGCTGATAATTGCAGATTTGAGCCACATTTTTTATGTGAGCAACAAAAGACAGCGACTCGTCAAAGAGGATGCCAAGCAGATGAATTTCAGTAGCCAGAAGAATATTGTTACCATCTAATATGAACTGTGTGCAACTGATTAACTGCTTCTTTCTGAGAGTACTTATCCTTCTATAGAAACTCCATCTTCCCGGAATTCAACTCTAAGTATTTAACTGGCATCCACAGTTTAATCTCAGAAATGCACTGAGTGATGCAGGTCTCCAGCAGCTCAATGTCCAATGATAAACAGGAGGAGTAGATTTGTCCATCATCAGCGTAGGCGTGTGGTTCCAGGCTGAAGGATTTAATAATTTCTTCTACATCTGCCATGTATAGGATGAATAGAAAGGGACCTAGGACTGATCCTTGAGACATGCCACTGATGACATGACGCGATGCATACAGAAGGCCATTCCAGCAAACTGACTGTGATCTGATGTGATGACGATTGGCGGGTGACATGGAAGAATGGACAAGACTGCAGATGTCAGAAGCAGTCGAGAAGACATGGGATTGACATTGCTGGAGAAAGGAAATTCATGCTGTCACCCCTACTTCAGTTCATGAAGGAAAAAGGAGAGGATGATGATGACTGTGATCTGTTAGTGAGGCAGTCCCGCAGCTAAGTAAGTACCTGTCCTTTTACGCTGTAAGATATCTCCAGGTGTTGGATAAGAATGTCATGATCTACTATATCAAATGCTGCTGAAAGATCTAGAAAACATACAAGAGCTATTCGGCCATTAGTTATTGCATCCATGATGTTGTTATAAATTCTTAGGATGGCTGTTGAATGTTCCTGTCGATAGGCCAACTGACCTTTCAGCATAAGTCCATTCTCAGTCAGGTATGCAACCAGTTGCATATTGACAATTCTCTCCAATACCTTTGAGAGGAAGGGGGAGATTTGAGACTGGACAATAACTAGCTGCATCCATTTGGTTCAGACCTAGCCACTTGCGATGTGAAAGGACAATGGCTTCCTTTCATGACAAAGGAAATTCCCCACTGTCTAGAGGACAGACCAGAGTGTTGTCAGGTATGGTGCAAGCATGTCAATCGAGTCTTTGAGGAGCCACATAGAGAGTGGGTAAGTTTGACACTGTTTATTTGGTGATGCCCTTACAGCCATAGTGACCCATGCGATCGTTGGGACTAGGGCTGTCAATTTTTTTCAAAAATCGGGCCGGTATTTCGAACGGATACCCGTTCGGAAATTAACATAGTGTTATTGCCGCAAATCATACACAAGCAAGCTGCCTATTTCATACAGTAATCAAAGGTATGTTCCCAGTTAGGCCTCATCATCATCATCATCATCATCATCATCATCATCATCATCATAATTGCTCTCTGCCAACTCATTAGTGGCAATAGCTAGTCAGAAAACATTTCCAAGCTTTTTTGTCAAATGTTAATTTTCCTCCTTCTGCAATTGTCAGTTGTCTTTCTTTAAAATCTTCTTTTATGTTGTCAAATCCATTTTTTCTGGGCCTGCCTCTTTCTTTTTTACCTTCCTTGTATGTGTAGAGTGCTTTTTGGGAAGTCTGGAGTCTTCCATCCTGTTTACTTGTCCATACCATATAAGCCTTTTTTTCTGAGTTTGTCCATGATGGTATTCTTTAGCCCAATCTGCTGCCATATATCTTCATTTCTAAGTTTTTAAAGTCTGCTAACTCCAAGAATTCTTCTTAGGCAGCTCGTTTCTGCAACAAGTAGTTTTTTTTCATCGTCTCTTTTTGTGACCCAGGTTTCAGATCCATATAGTATTTGTGGAATGAAAACGGTATTATAGATTTGGACTTTGGTGCTTATTTTAATTTCTTTAGAGTTCCAGATGTGTTTCAGTCTTCCCATTGTTTGTAATCCTTTTGCTACTTTCTGTTTAACCCGTCAACTGGGTTCGTCGTATATATACTACGTGCGTCATTCATTCCGCAAATGGGTTCGTAGTATATATACGACGCTCAACTTCAACGTCTGTTCCTCAAATGGTTTCGTCGTATATATACCTTCCAATACATTAATTTGATTTAGTTACTATTCATTCGCAAGATGGTAGCTCGCTTTTAGCTAATGTTCCTGCCCTAAGCAAGGAAAATAGGCTTGATTCGACCGAAGGTTCGAGTTTTGGCATTGAAAAGAGACATTTCTAGGGCTTGAAAAATCATAACTACGCCAAATTAGGTCCGATATTCAAAATTTTGAACTATTCTGTTCTAATTACACTCATCTACAACTTTGCCACTGACAAAAGTGGGGTCACCTCTGAAAATTTTTTGCTATTGAGCTTTGAAAAAATGTTTTGGGAGGGGGTCCGATTTTATGCTGTAGAGTGGATCCTACCCCCAACATTTTTTTTGGGCATGGATGGTTAGAAAAAACAATAAAAATGCTAAACAACGGTGCAAACCTCATTTCTTTAACTTCTATATAGCCTGAAATATACTGAAATGTAATTTTTTCAGATTGCAAAATTTGTGAGAAAATTTCTTTTCTCCGAGCAATGAGTTATAGGGTTTGAAATATGATAACTACCCCAAATTGGGTCCGATTTAAAAAAATTTTGAACTATTCTGTTCCAATTACACTCATCTACAACTTTGCCACTGACAAAAGTGGGGTCACCATTGAAAATGTTTTCCTATTGAGCTTTGAACTAAATTTTGGGGAGGGGTCCCATTTTAGGCTGTAGAGTGGACCCTACCCTTACAAATTTTTTTGCACTGATGGTTAGAAAGAACAATAAAAATGCTAAACAATGGTGCACACCTCATTTCTTTAGCTTCTATATAGCCTGAGATATAGTAAATCTAAAATGTATATGTTCACATTTCATATGAACGCTTTTACCCAAAATTAATTACCCAGAATGGGGACGACTTGTAAAATTTAATTCCCCTGTTAAAGGGTTTATGTCTTCTTGGTGGCTTCCATTGCTTGTTATTTGTCCTCCTACATATATAAAGCTTTTGACCTGTTCAATTTCTGTACTTTCTAGAGTTAATCGCATCTTTTTTTTCCTGTTTTGCTGACCACCATGGTTTTAGTTTTTGCTGTGTTTATCGTAAGGTTGAATCTTTGGCTCGTGATATTGACTTTGTCTGTTAGTTTTTGTAGATCTTTCCTGGATTCTGCAAGCAAGGTGACATCATCTGCAAACTTTAAATTTAGAATATTTTCTCCTTAACAATTTACACCAATGTTGAAGTCTTTGGTTGCTATTTTGTATATGGCCTCAAGAATTATGATAAACAGCATTGGCGAAAGAATACATCCCTGTCTTGTTTCTACTTCTGTCTTGAACCATTCTGTTAGTTCATGTTCCACCCTCACTGCGTTTTCTGCTTTTCTATACACTGTTCGTATTAGGTTTATTAATTTTTCTTGTCACATGCGAAGCTGTGCAGTTTAGAGGGAGCATTGATTGTTATGCCTAGTTAAAGATCTATCACTTTCTGAGGTCTTTGAAATGAAATGTAGGCATGGAATACAGGGAAATTTGTTGTTCGTGAAAGAGGTTAAGAAATGTTTGATCTCTCAACGAGAATAGTTATGTTGCTTATAAGAACCAGATTAATCAGAAACATAGTATATCATGAAGGTTGAACAATACCATATTTTGCGCACATTGCCCGCACCCATGGATAGTCTACACCTGCCTTTAGCCTGAAAAAAATATATATATCCTGCAAAATTTGAATCAGGAAGCCTACACCCTCCCATTCAAGGCAATGGGTGAGGGTTGGAGACAAATGCATCAGGGCAGGGACAGGATCAGCTGTCACAGGTCTGGAGCATGGTTGATAGGAGCAGAGCGGATTCTTGGCCCCCGTGCAGATCTCTACTATTAACCAGGGTAGCCTTGAGTGTCCCCATCATTTCTACACTCGGTACTTTCTTTGTATACCATAATGCCATCAGGGTACCTGTAGACGGATGTCAGCTGCCCAGGGTTGGTCATCTGCTCGGACTCTGTGTTGACTCTACCTGGTAGTTATGCCACTGCATGTCCGTGGTGCTGGAAATGTTATCCTATTACCGGTAAAATCTGAGCAGGGTCATGCCAGTGGCGTAGGAAGGGGTGAGGAGAGGCGGTCCTCCCCAGGAGGCACGTCCCTAAGGGAACATTTTGAGGGACACAAAATTTGTAGGCTGGGGCAGAAAATTCTAAGTAGAAGAAAGAGAAATAGTTTCCTCAAAAGTGTTGAGTAAGCAAAGGTATGCCAGAAAAATGGCAGTGCCGATGACCTTTTGTTTTACTCCTCACACAGCTCTTCCACCACTCCCTGGAAACTGTGGATAGGAAAAGGTTAAGCACCTTTGGTAGGTGTAATTTGGGAAGGAGTATGGTAAATGAAGGGGGGTAATCATGCGATGCGTCCAAGTATCGATGAAGAGAGACCAAGGACAAATCGATCACCAACTAGCCCTTACGGGGCGAAAGGAGAGGCAGCTCTGACGAGTAGAAGACCTCTCGGTTGGTATAGCCTCTCATACGAAAGCTCGCCGCAGTACCTCCTCGTGGTACCCCCGGAAAACTGCCCAAGAGCAGGCTAAACTCTGCAGTGAGCGCTTAGACAGAGAAATGGTGTCTCCAGAAAAACACCGCAGGGAAGGAACTGGGAACCCACCCTGACTAACATCCCTAGTGCAAATGTATCCAGTAAAAGAGAAATCTTAACGGCGTTAACGGAGCCACTGACTTAGTTGGTGGAGACGTGTCCGGCAGTGGGAGTAACAGGGCTTCCAAGGTCGTCAATGTTTAAACCCCTGTTGAACACAGAAAAAGCTCAAAATTGGAACGTGGAATATTAGAAGTATGTTACGACCTGGGAAGCTAGCAAATATCATACAGGAAATGAGAAAGGCGCGATTGGACATATTGGGCTTGGCAGAGGTGAGATGGAAAGGAGGCGAAGCTCACCAGTAATATAACAGATGAGGAGACGGAGGAGATCAGGGTTATTTATGCGGGAGGAAAAGAGAGGCAGAGAGGGGTGGCATTACTCCTAAAGAAGGAATTGAGCAGAAACATAACAAACATAGAGAGATATGAAGACAGAGTGATAATGGTGACAATAGAAGCGTAGCCGGTAAATCTGACAATTATACAGGTATATATGCCAACAACAACAACACATACTGAAGAAGAAGTGGATGAAATTTATGAATATCTAGAAGAAAAAATCAAGAGGATAAGAGCTACAAGTGTTCTGATGGGGGATTGGAATGCAGTAGTGGGAAAAGGAAGAGAAGGAAACGTGGTGGGAGAGTATGGGATGGGAGTTAGAAATGAAAGAGGAGAAAATCTAATTGAATTCTGCAAGTTAAGAAACATGATGATAACAAACACTTGGTTTAAAAACGAAAAGAGAAGAATATATACATGGAAGATGCCGGGAGATATAGCAAGATACCAAATAGACTACATTATGGTAAATAAATGGGACGAGATATAGCAAGAAACTGTGTACATTAAAAATGGACGATATAGAAACAGTTACCGGGAGCAGATGCAGACACAGATCACAACTTGGTAGTAATGAAGGTGAGAATACAACTGAAATATATAAACAAGAGAAAACAATTAAATCTACAATGGGATAGAGATAAAATCAAAGAAAAGGCAGCAGAAATTGCGGGGAAGATCGAAAAACAAGTGACGACAACAAACACAGGAGGGACAACGGAAGAAAGATGGGAAAAACTAAAATCTGTGGTAGTAAGAGAACTAGAGCAAGAAGTAGGAAGGAAGAAAAGAAGGAAAGCTAAAAAGCCATGGGTGACAAAATGAAATGATAGAAGACATGGAGCAGAGAAGAAAATGAAAGAAGCAGAACACAGAATATGCAAAAAAAGAATATAGGAGACTAAATAACCAGCTGCAAAGATCAACAGAAAAGGCGAAAGAGAAATGGTGGGAGAATAAATGTCAAGAAATAGAAAAGTTACAAGGACAAGGGAAACATGATCAAGTATATAAGGAAGTAAAAGATTTAACAAAAAAAGAAGGTATGCAAAGGAGCAGGGCGGGTATTAAAGACAAACAAGGAAATACACTCACAACTCAACGAGAAGTGGAAGAGAGATGGAAAGAATATATAGAAGAATTATACCTGAAAGACTGCAAACCAACAGAACTCAATATAGAGGAACAGCAAACAGTTGAAAGCAAAGAGCTAGGACCAGGACTGATGAAAGAAGAAATTCTGCACGCATTAGAAGAGATGAAAAACAACAAAGCAGAAGGAGTGGACCACTTACCGGCAGAAGCAATAAAGATACTAGGAGAGAATGCAACGAACGAACTGGTTGAAATCTGCCAACAAATCTATATGACAGGAGAATGGCCGAGCGATTTTCTACAATCAATAATGATTCCGATCAAAAAGAAAGTAAATGCAATGGAATGCGAGGACCATAGAACTATCAGTCTATTATGCCATGCGGCGAAGATAATACTCAAGGTCATTACAAAAAGAGTACAAGCAAAAACAGATGCAATAGAATTCCTTGGAGAGGATCAGTTTGGGTTTCGGAAGGGAAAAGGAACACGGGATGCAATCGGATGCTTAAGAATGCTAAGTGAGAGAAGACTTCAAAATGGAAAAAATATCTATATATGCTTTGTGGATTACAAAAAGCGTTTGACAGAGTAAACTGGAGGATTTTTATGAGAGCACTGAAAAGGGTGGGAGTGGATTGGAGAGACAGAAGACTGATAGCAAACCTATACCTTGGACAGTCAGTGAAAGTGAGAATAGAGGGAGAACTGAGTGAATCGTGTATGATTGGGAGAGGAGTAAGGCAGGGATGTCCACTGTCACCGCTGCTGTTTAACATATACATCAAAGAATTAGTACAAGAGGCGATGGAAAATACAGATAAGGGAGTAAAAGTCGGAGGAGTACTACTAAAGGCGCTGCGCTTTGCAGACAATCAGGCCATGCTAGCAAGCAATCAATCAAAAAGGGCTTCAGGAAGTAATGGATAAACTGATACAAGTGTCAGAAAAGTATGGAATGAGAATCAATACAAAAAGACTAAAGTTATGGAATGAGAGTGGAAATAAAGGTTTATGGACAGATCATAGAGCAAGTGAAGGAATTTAGCTATCTAGGAAGTCTGATAACAACCAATGCCAGATGCAATAAAGAGATAAGAAGACGTATAGCAATAGCAAAGGAAGCTTTTTACAAGAGAAAGGAGCTGATGCAAAGTAAACTAAAACGAAACCTAAAAAAGAGATTGGTAAAAACATTGATATGGAGTGTGGCGTTGTATGGGGCGGAGACGTGGACAATGAGAAAGGAAGATATAAAACGATTAGAGGCTTTTGAAATGTGGATTTGGAGGAAAATGCTAAAAGTAAAATACACAGAGCATAAGACAAATGAGGAAGTCATGAAGGAGATAGAGGAAGAAAGAAGCCTGATAGATACAATCCGTGAAAGGCAGAGAAATTGGATGGGACATGTCCTCCGGCATGACTCTACTAAGAACAATAATCGAAGGAAAAATGGAGGGAAAGAGAGTGAGAGGTAGACCGAGAAAGATGATGTTGGAGTGGATGATGAATAAAGGATATCAGGAACTCAAAGAAGAAGCAAGCAATCGATCGGAGTGGGAAAACTGGATACCTGGACCTGTCAAGAGACATAAACACTGATGATGATGATGATGATGATGATGATGATGATGATGATGATGATGATGATGATGATGATGATGGTAAATGAAATGGGTGGTAAGGGTATGAGGAGTTGTGGTGGAAAGAGCTGTGGTCTATTGACACAATTTCTGTAGAATTCGATCCAGATTGCCCACATATCCGCATTACCTGCACCTGCCATTTTTGTTTGTAAATAATCTTATAGACTGTGGGCAATGTGTGCAAAATATGATACCATTAATGCATTGATGCTGATCTAAATACTCATCTGACTTAATTTTATTTGGAAAGAGAATGTTAAGGAATTTAGCATTTTTAATCAATTGAATTTTTATATCCATAACTGGTGCATGACCTAAATGATTTCTCATGACGTAATTGTAACCTACCCCTTTTTTCATATATGAGGTCAGTCTTAATTAATAAATGACTTGTTGAATGGTGGAAAATTAAGATTGAAGATTGATCTAAAAGAGTTGCAAGAAACTTCTGTATTTTTTTGAATTTGTGATATCTCAGGCTATATAAGAGCTAAGAAGATGAGGTCAAGTTCATCAGGGTCAAGTGATGGCTTTTTGAGGATTGGGTGCACCCAGGGTTGATAAAAATCATGGTTTTTAATAAAATAAATAAATAGAATTTTGTAATTTAAATTGATTTAACCTCTTCACCGGGGATTAAATTTTCAGCCGCAGTCACCGTACTGGGGATTTAATTTTTGGGAAACGTTCTTCAGAAATGAAAACTGAAACGTTTTAAATTTGCCATATATTTTTTTGAATTTGCTATATCTCGGGCTACATAAGAGCTAAGAAGATGAGGTATGCACCATTGTTTAACTTTTTTATTCATTTTTCTAATCATCCATGCAAAACAAAAAAATTGGGGGTAGAGTCAACTCTAGGGCCTAAAATAGCACCCTCCACAAAAAAATTTCAAAGCTCCGTAGCTAAAATTTTTCAGTGGTAACCCCACTGTCATCAGCGGTAAAGTTGTAGGGGATGTCAGAGGAACAAAATAAATCAAAAAGTTTGAAAATCGTGCAACATTTGGTAAAGATACAACCTGAACACTTTTGTCGAAACGAAAGTATTGGCTACGAATTGCGAGAAAATTCTGTATTTTTTTTGGAATTTGCGATATCTCAGGCTATATGAGAGCTAAGAAGATGAGGTATGCACCATTGTTTAGCTTTTTTATTCCTCTTTCTAACCATCCATGCAAAAAAAAATTGGGGGTAGGGTCCACTCTACGGCCTAAAATAGCAACATTTGGTAAAGATAGATCAATTCTAACCCGAAAAAGTCGAATTCTGGAAGTTATTAGTCTCATCCTTTGCTCCAAGGAATATATATTCTCTCTTTCAATGATACCATGTAGCTGAAAAATAGGTGCTATCTAGCGAATGGATGGATACTAAAGCAATTTGCAGCATAACATATCTGTGATACATCACGTACGTTTCACGAAACGCCTCTAAACTTACATGACGAGCCTGGCTCTGGGATCCCAAATAACGGCAGATAACGTTGGACGAGCTGAGCTCAGGGATCCCAAGTAATGGCAGATAACGTTGGACGAACTGAGCTCTGGGAACCCGGTGAAGAGGTTAAATCGATTTTTTCCTTTTGGTCAAAATCTTTTAAATATTTTTATATTATGATACTGTAACTCTTGAAATTCAGAGTGCATATAATGCACAGCTGCTTTTTGTACCCAAGATAATATGATAGTTTTCTGAGATGAGATGGGGTAGCAATTAGGGCAGGGTGAGAAAGGTGAGAGTTCCTAGTGGTAGATGGTTTTTAAGATGAGTGCAGAGTTTGCTGAGAAGTCAGTTTTAAGATTATTTGAATATCTTACTTAAAATCATTGCATTTGATTTCATTTAAGATGTTTTATTGGTGTACAATATGTGTACAATGGTGTTTTATTGCTTGTAATAGCTTAATTATAATAAAGTATTATATTTGATTTGTTATTTATGACAATGTTTTTCATTTGTTTAATTAAGGGTTGGGTGCGTTCTGTTCGTACACACAAAGAAAGCACTTTCTTTCATATTAATGATGGATCTTCAATTTCAAATTTACAAGTGATTGTGCCTTTAACAAAAGTTCCAAGGTAAATTTAATATTGATTTTATAATTTGAGTATTTTTTGTGTTTAGTACTGTACATCTGTATATACACTTTCAGTACATATAATCAGTGCATGAAGGACAGTCATTTTAAGGGTATCAAATATTTGTTTGTCATGCACATAAGTAAAATCTTGTGTTTTTGTGAAGTACTTGCAAAGTACCACTTTATCTGCTAATAATTAACGTATTTTCACGCATATACTGCGCACACACGTACACTGTGCGCTTTTGGGTAGTTTATGTTTAAAAAATTTGTATAGTGTGCGCACGTATATAGCGCGCATGGTACACGTGACGTTATGTCCATGGGAGGAGTTTATTTATGTGTCCTATTACAATACAAGTTGTCGCTGTGGTACCAAAGGTACTAAAAATTGCAAAAATTTATGCATATTCCATATATAAGCTGCTGCGAAATATAAGTTGCAGCCAGAGGCGTAGCGTGCCAATGGCTATTATGGCTTTAGCCATGGTCGGCACACAATTGGGGGCGGCAAATTTTGATAAATGCACACAGTTGAGGGCGGTAAATTTAAAATTTTTAAAGTGACAACCTTTTTCTTGTCAGGCAATTTTCAGATACAGTTTTGTTTGTGATGACTTTTTTTACTTGTTTGTCAGTAAATTTTCGGATGCCAATTTGTTATGTGAGGATTTTTAAGGGGCGCACACCATCACTATCTTTCTTTTGTTCCTGGGAGCGGCGGATATATGGTGGGTGGCAAAGGTGCACGCTATGCCTCTGGTTGCGGCCTCAACTGGAAATAATCAGTAACCTCTTAGTAATATGGTTCTAAGTGCTGATTGTGCTAGAAACGTTGTTGAATGCATATAATGCATAAGAAATTGTGTTATAAAAGAAATACAAGTCTGGCATTTGGTGTTGTTCGTTTTATATTGCATATAGCGCTCTTTTGTTAGTGAGTTCAAGTTATTTAGTGCTCTTTCGATAGCAAATTCTAGTCCCATTAGCAAATTCTAGTTATTTAGCTCTTTCGTTAGTGAATTCTAGCAATTTAGCTCTTTAAACTGACAATTTCTTGTGCACCATGTTACCAAAATGTCAGGAGCAAGGGCACATTACAGAGGCCAATAAAAATAAATAACATAACAGTCATCAACAAAAAATATGAATGGAAAACAATCTAAGGCAGAAGAGAATAAGATTTTCTAAGCAAATAAGTCTTAAGATTTTTCTTAAAGGATGTCAGAGAACAGGATGATTTCACAATTATTGGCAGATCGTTCCATGTCTTTGGCCCTGACACTGCAAATGACCTGGAACTGAGTGATGTTTTACAGTGAAGTATCTTCATAAGAAGTAGACAACTGAATATCCTCTGGTGTAAGTGGAACCCACATGGGTGGAGTCTCCAGAGGGGGTTAGATGGATGGGTGCAGATACTCTGCCTGCAAAAGAACAAGACGACAGAAATCCAATGCCAAGAAACACAAACAACCTTATAATAGCTTGGATGTCACACCTGAGTACCAGTAGACAAGGTGCACGTACCAACCGAGCAAACTTGCATCAAACCGTCATCACCATAGGTGTTGCAAACGTAAAAAAAGAAATAAAAATGTAAAAAAACATGTTTTTTAATGGAAATATAACAAATGCCAATAAACATTGAAAAAACGTCATTTACTTTTTAGCCAACACAAAAATTAACAGGTTAATTTTTCCTGTGGTGGCATAATTACTTTATAAACGAAGAAAAGCAAGACAACGAGAAACACTCATTAGTAATGCAGTAAATGCTAAATGTAGGCCTATTTATTTATTGTGGCAATTTGTTAATAGGTTTTTTAAAATAAATATTAACATTGTCCTGGCGCCAAATTAATAAGCTCCTCTAAAAATCATAGACAGTCAAGACACGAAGCGGTCATCTTAGGTTTAATGTAAACATATTACCTTCAAAGCTTGTTTAAACTCGTATTCTAAGAAATTCTAAGCAACTGTCGATAATTTTTTAAAATATACTGCACTTTTTTGTATAAATTTCGTACAATTTACAAAAAAACGAGAATTCAGCTCAGCGTGGTTCGTATTTCAACTTTTCAATATTGCCGCTTTTTGATGCTAAGCTTCGCGTAATTTAAATTGTGTAACGCCTTCAATAATATTTGAAAATTTTGATTCACCACTTGTCGGACTCATGATCTAGAAATAATGGAAATACCATATTGCAAAAGCCCTTTAACCTTTCTGCCGGAGATTAAATTTTTTAGACACCGTAACTGTACAGGGGAATTAATTTGTGAAAAAACGTTATTCCAAAATGATAACTAATTTTTGAATTTGCGATATCTCAGGCTATATAAGAGCTAGGAAGATGAGATATATGCCATTGTTTAGCCTTTTTACTCCTCTTTCTAACCATCCGTGCAAAACAAAGAAATTTGGGGGTCGGGTCCACTCTACGGCCTAAAATAGCACCCCCCTCAAAAAAATTCAAAGCTCCGTAGCGAAACTTTTTCAGCGGTAACCCCAATCGGGTGAGTGGCAGACTTGTAGGAAGATGTAGGAGGAACAAAATAAATCAAAAATTTTGAAAATCGGACCACAAACGCCGAAGATCTTCAGCTGAAACTCGTAGTTTTCTACTAGACTTGTCCCAATTACTGACCCCCTCGGTCCAAAGACCATATATTTCTTTTCAACTAGAGCAAATCTAGCTAAAAAATAGGTGACATCTGAATGGATAATTATGAAGCGATTGATAGCATAAGACATACAGATACGTCGCGCCCGGTACAGGAACCACTACGAAAGTGACTGGACGTATGGGATACATCGCGCCCGAATACAGTAAGATAACGGTGGACGTATGGGATACGTCGCGCCTGTCTGACGGGTTAAAAAACAATAAAATTTTTAAAAACGTAAAAAAATTAAAACGTTAAAAATTGCGTTTTTTTAAGATAAAAAAGCAAAAAACGTTTGCAACATCTATATTCATCACTATCACCAGCTGACCAGCTCCTGTGCTCAATTTTTAATTGGTATGCAAGGTGACATACTTGAGAAAAAGATTTGTTTAACGAGAAATTAGTATTTCCTTCCAGGATCATGATCCTAATTTGTCGGTTTTTATAGTGTTGGGAATTATTAAATGAGCATTTTCAAATGCTTAATTCCTTTCAAAATGCCTTCAGGATAGTCATAATTTGGCAATTCCAATATTTTGTGCTGATGTAGCTGTATAGATATTACTGTGATGCTTCATTTATTTCCCATTGAACTGCTAACCTTGCTTCACACCATAAAATATCCAGTGCACCCTGTGATGATTCGTGGAATGACCCAGTCTTTTGCTGATGTATTTGAAGTACTATAGTTTGATACCTCTTCAGTATTAGAAATGGTGCTATAAAAGTACATTATTATTATTATTATTATTATTATTATTATTATTATTATTATTATTATTATTATTATTATTATTATTATTATGAGATCACAATGTTTCATCATATGTATTGCTAAACAGGCAAGTTTAGTTTGTGTTTAGGCTTGAAGGTCATTTTGTGGGATTATATAGATGTGATTCTTTTGTAGGAATGCAACATTTGGAAGTTGCATTGAAGTGGTTGGTTCTCTTGTAACAAGCCTATTGCCATTGCAGCAACCTGTAGAACTAATGGCTGAAAAGGTTACAGTCATTGGTGAATGTAATTACCATGTAAGATTTTGATATGTATAGCATTTTAAATTATATAATTTGAAGATAATATAGTACTGTTGAGTTCAAGAATTCACATGATGACCACTGAAGGGTAATCGTTGGTCAACAGTAAAGAATTATACTCGGAACTTTATGTAGTTACATGCTTTTTTATGTTTTTTGTAATGTTTTATTAGTTTCATAACATTAACAACCTGTCAGGCCAAAAATGACCTAATACAAACATTTTTTAATTTCATGATATTACCACATGGCATCTGGAAATTTGTATATACGGAGGCTAAAGGGTTAACTTCCGGCTTTGAAGTTGCAATTGTGATTTTAAAACTTTTAGAGGTGTTAGGCTTGTGGCATGCGTGATAGCTTAATGAGTCTTTTTACTTTGCACACTTACACCTTTAACCACTATTCTGTCAAAATGTGCAGACAAGGCTGGGTTGGTTGTCTGCTATCAAGTTGATCCATATTTTAAATGTCATTTTGATTTCATAGGCCCACATGATGGTAGTTAGGATTGAGGATCATTTGAGTCTGATTAAGTTAATGAATGTCAGTGTATTATTGAAGTGTGCAGAATTATGTTCATCATTCAAAACCAATTGTCGTAGGATTTCTATTTTGGTTATTGTCAGGATTATCCATTCAAGGCAAAGAAGAAACACTCACTGGATTATATCCGCCAATATCCTCACTTGAGACTACGAACTTTGACTTTTGGTGCCCTGATGAGAATTCGCAGTGCTGCAACTAGAGCCATTCATGAATATTTTCAGGTGAATGTTTTGAATTATCTGCCATCCCTAAAAACCAATGCTTTTTGAGTGATGTACAAGAGCCAGTATTTTTATCTGATCTTTTTTTGATTGTCCAAGTTAAGTTTCCGAAATGTAGCAAGTGAAACTGAGGATGCAGGTATTTATAATTCTGAGTTTTGTTTTGTAGCTGATGTCTCTGCTTTTCCATATTTTCTTAAATTTTGCCATGGCACCTTTACCCTTTGCAATCCTTGTACTTATTTCTACTAAACAGTCTTTGTTCAAAGTTAACATGCTGTCTAAGGAACAGAATTTGGGCACTATTTCAATTGTTTGGTTATTTATTTTTAATCCCTTGTCTGTTGTTTCTTCTCTGAATACCATGATTTTTGTCTTTTCAGTATTGTTGGTGCTGCCTTCCTACTGTGTTGAGCCATTGACCCGGGGTTATCCATTAGGAATACCTGTTTGTATCACTGAGGCTGCCATTAAGGAATGACCGGAAACCACTCCAAACATTCGCTCCAGCCAGATAGTGTGGTATTTGGCAATATCTGGATTTGCCAAATACTTATATCAAGAAACTACCAAATCCAAATATTATTGTCACATTTGAAAAGCAGCTTAACTGAAGTTAACAAATGCACCCGCAAATTCAAGTTAATTGCCCCTCTCAAAATTTAAATTTATCCAGAACTGTGTCACACAAAGAATTGCCATTTTATCTTTGGTATAATACACACCCTTAGTTTCTAAAGCAGGAGTGTCCAACCTGTGGCCCACGGGCTAGAATATGGCCCGCTGAACCTTTTTATTTGGCCCATCGAGCCTTTCAGTCATTAGTCTAAAATTTCTTGCATCTCAGCTCATAATTATCATCGTCATAAAAACGTAGGATCTCTGAAAATTGTTTTTCAAGAGTTCATTGACATGGGATTTTTTTGTTGTGGAACATTTTGGATCTATCTTATGCTTGATTTGCCAAGAAACCATTGCTGTCACTAAGGAATACAACATTAAGCGACATTACAAAACAAAGCATGTTAGTTAGTCCGACAGGGTTGTTGGTCAATTCCTTACTGATTGCATAAATTCTTTGAAACAAAGTATTGTTTGACAAGAATCTCTTCAAAATACCAAGAAAGAATTCTGAAGCAGCTACAAAAATCAATTTCTTAGTAGCAGAACCAATAGATAAGAGAGGAGAGACATTTTCAGATGGTGAATTTTGAGAAATTGGCTGAAGTGGCCTGCCCAGGTAAAAAGTCAAAAAGGTAGAACATCTTACTCTTTCTCGACAGACTGCTTGTTGCTCGAAGAGTCGACGATATGTCTACTAACAGAACAGACCTTAATTAAAATAAAGACTAAACTTGATGAAGGCACAAACATAAGTGACACTGCTGAACTAGCAATATTTGTCAGAGGTGTTAATAACGTGTTTTCTGTACTTGAGGAAATAATGCCTGAATTTTGTTCAATGAAAGGCACGACAACCAGAAAAGACATATTTAGATTTAATAATTAGAACAAGAATGAAACATGCAAAACCAAGCTCAAGGTCTTCCCTCACAGATGAACATTTGGCAGCAATGATAAAAATTGCAACTTTGAACATTGTGACAGATTATTATTATTACTAAGACAATTTTTATAGCGCTGTAACATATATAAGATATTTACTAATTCTCTTTATATTTGAGATTCTGGTATAAAATATTTTGTATAATAAATATTTAGACTTAGACATATAATTTAATTTAATTAGCTATATATATTGTGCCTAATCAATTAATGTTAGCAAGCGCATTACAATTAATGTCAATTATTATAAGCACAATTAAACATATGTGTCTTCAACTGTTTACGAAAAGCGACGGGCGACTTTATGTTCCGTAGCGCTGGTGGAAGGGCGTTCCAGGCATGGGGTCCAGCGTATGAGAAGGCTCGTTGCCCTATGACTGTCCGAAGACGAAGTTTCTGGTATTGGCTGGTAGAGGCTGATCGTAGGCCTGGTCTACCAATGGCGGTTGATTTTGACCTGAGCAAATCGGCCAGATAGGTTGGACAGAGACCATTCCATGCACAGAACATCAGCATGCATAGTTTGTGTTGTATTCGTGACTGGACTGGAAGCCAATGAAGTTCACGAAGCGCCAGAGTGACGTGGTCTCGAGATTTTAGGTCCAGCACCAGACGTGCAGCAGCATTCTGTACGCACTGCAGGTTGGCCAGTGTAGACAATAATTATACATTATACAACTATTCATAATTCCGGAATTTGTGAATGTTGTTTAATGTTGAATTTTTCATATTCAGCATTACTTATTCCTTTTGAACGAATTTTTTATTTGTTGCTAATCTGGCCCTCCAATTCTTGTAAAACTGGTCATGTGGCTCTTCGGGGGAAAAGGTTGGACACCTCTTTTCTAGAGTTATCATAATGTAAAGATTTTAATACATATGTATAATATGCACCCAAAATTTCATGTGGGAATCTCTATTCAGTAACCTGGATAATCACAATTGTCTTTCAAATTCTGCTTAAAATTGGAAGCGTAGACAAAGTTTCCACCGCTAGTGGCCGTCCTAATGCCATAATACAATAAGCCTACATCAATTGTTTAGCTATCAATGACAGAATCCCTATTGAGTTACCTAGACAATTGCAATTTTCTAGCAAATTCTTTTTGAAAATGGAAGTCCAAACAAAGTACCCCTCCACTGTTAACTGCTTAGGTGAAAACCCATATAGTGTGTGTGTGTTAAATGCATAAAATTAGATTAAGATTATGTATGTTTATGTACCTAAAATTTATTTTTGTGTATAATACGCACCCACACATTGCACCGATTTTTAAGGGAAAAAGTGTCTTATATGCGAGATAATACAGTAGTTGAGGCTGCATACAGTAACTGAGTTGTGAGTATTAAGCGACTACTGGTAACTGATAGCTTTAGTTTGTAGAAGGTTAGGATCAATCTAATCCTGTGTGGTAATATTTGCTTCAGACCGGATCTGGCAAATATTGACCCAAAATATCCGATATCCAGTTGAAAATACCCATTCAGTCATTCCCTAGCTGCCATTGACCTTATGGGAGATTCATCTGCCAATCATTCATCAAGAAGGCCAATGCTCTCTAGCATCCTTCAATCTGCCACAGTATTTCAAGGCTCTAGCTTAAGGCTCCAGTACTGTGGTGCACCCTGAGGAGGCACTGCAGTGGTCTTGCAAACAGCAGAGGCTGTACCCAGTAGAGATGGCATATGCTTTCTGCCCATTTTCACTCTAACGCAGCTAGCTGGTGACCAAGCAGCAAGAGCTGGTACTTTTTGAATGCTGTTGCCTGTGATGAAGTCACATTATCCAAATGTTAAAATTGTTAATGGTTAACCGGTCCTAAGAGCAAGGACCGTTCTTTTTAACCTTGACCAGTTAACCGTGATTTCAATTTGAAACATCAAAATGCTTTGATGTAGGCTGCAGGACGCCAGCATAGGTGCTGGCAACATCAAAGCGCTTTGATGTAGCCACGCAGGGTACCGGCAACTTCAAAGCATTTTGAAATAACCACGCTGGCCCCAGCGCCAACAACATCAAAGGGCTTTGATGTAGGCACGACACCAGGCTGTCACTAGTGACCAGTTATCCAGTTAACCGGTCTTTTTTTGAATGGTTAACTGATCCTTTAAAACCAGCGGTTTTAACAACCTTACCAAATATATTTGGTAGTAAAAAATTATTTAGGATATCATGTTATCTTGAATTTGTAGGAGATGAGAAAGGCTAAATCTACTAAAATATGTGAAATTTTAGCTGATGAAAACCAATTTCATTAATTTCAAAATTTAAGCATTTCTGTTGCTGCTAATGAATAAATGCAGTAATTGTGCAATTGTTTGCTTATAGAGAGAGGGTTTCTGTCTCGTACATACACCTATATTAACATCCAATGACTGTGAAGGAGCTGGCGAGGTGTTCAAAGTGGAGGTCAATTGTGTTTCTTTCTTATATTAAATTCTTAGTTGTGATATTGGCTTTTATATTATGCATATCTCTTCTGACTTACTCATCATTTTTTTGCTGACTGCATTTTCAGCTCTATTGAATAAGCTAGTCTATCTCAACTTGAAATTGCCACTATTGAAGTTGAGTGTTTTTGATATATAGCATTTCACTACTGGTATGTTATGCTGCAGATTAATTTTGTTGTATTTTTGTTTTGTTGCTTCTCTGTATTTATTAAGCCACTTGAAAGGATTCAAGGTACTTTGAAAACAGATGAAAAAGAAAGAAATGAAGAAGATGCAGATAATTTTTTTGGTGTGCCAACATTTCTTACAGTGTCTGGTCAGTTGCATCTGGAGGTGGCCAGTGGGTTAGTTTGTCTCTTCTGTAAGATGCTTTCACTTTTAAATTGGATGGCGGATGCATACTTGTAGTGCTAAATATACCGTACATACTCGCAGTCAAGTCGACCTCACAGATAGGTCAACCTCATTTTTGGTCAAAAATTATGTAATTTGCTATGACCCGCGTATAAGTCGACAAGGAAATTTAGGAGCTTACAGATTTGTTGAATTGCCTAATAATAGCTGATCTGCAGCTGAAATTGAGTCAACAGACGGCCGCTCCCCTTCCCCAAACGTGTCCAATGTGTTTACAGGTCAAAAGTAGGCCTATTTGCGGTACACAGAGGTCAGCCGCGCGGTCTGTTTGACCGCGCGGCTCCCTTCCCTTTCTCCCATCCCAATGTCTCCAAGCTGTTAACAGGTCAAAAGTATTTATAGTACACAGAGACCAAGGTCGGTCACGCGGTCAAACAGATAGCCGCTCCCCCCCCAACCTGACATGTCCAAGCTGTTTACAGGTCAAAGGTGTTTGCGGTACACAGAGGCTAAGGTCGGCCGCGTGGTCAAACAGACAGCCACTCCCCTCCCTCAGCCAGTCATCTCCAAGCTGTTTACAGACCAACGGTCATTGGCTTGAGGTATTTGTTGTCCGTAATGTCTGTTATATTCTGAACGGAATCTGATTGGCCCAATCTATCACTGCTTAACTGCTTAACTGTGCTCAGTTGAGAAAGGAGGAGCCAGACGCCGACCCCTTTTGACAGATGTGTCTTTAAATAGACAAACATGACTTAGCACTGTAATGCATTAGGAATTGTGTTTCTTTACAAAAGTTCTTTGGAAAATTGCATTGACTCGCAGATAAGTCGACTTGGCGTTTTAAAGTGAATTTTAAGGCATAAATTTCTCTACTTATCCGTGAGTATATACGGTAAGTGATTAAAGGCAAATTCACTACCAGAGCTATAATGCAGTATGTTTTAATGGGCAGAAAAATTGTTTTGTGCCTTTTTGAATATTGATTTAGATGGCTGCAATATTTAACTTAATTTCATACACCTTATGTTTTTCTCTTGTTTTTGAAAATGTTTAGAAAGGACTTTTAAAAATGAATGGAATAGATTTTAAAACTTGCAGCTGCATTTGCTTGCAGTGACAATTTGGCTTATAATGTTAGATTACAATGGTTGATTACCGGTACTTATTTGCACTTGAAATAAATTTTATTCATTTTATTTTCTTCATTGTTATTTTATTGTTATTGCACACTTTTAATATAAAGTTAAATGTATAACTCAGATTGGAAGTATTTTCTCCATTTTATAAGTATAAGCAATTTCTATATTGTGAGTAGTCTAAGTCAACAGTGACACATTTCATCTAATACCTATTTTCCAATAATTTTGCATCAAGCAAGAACAACTAAAATAATAAATTTCTGTATGCTTATGATCATCATAGGAAATCAAAAAGCTTTTAATTAACATTTTTTGGGAAAAATTCACATTTGGGGAAGTTTTCATAAATTTTATTCCACACTAAAGGAACTGTAAAAACTAAAAAAATTATGAAGTACTGTATTTTGGCCATTTTGCACTATTTGCAGTTCCTTTATTTTCTCTGTAAAGATTTTGTAATTTAGTGAGATTGAGTGTGTTGAGCAACAGAGAGAGAGACAGAGAGAGAGGAACAATAATTATTTCAATTTTGTTGTATCTGTTATTCCCTGCTTATTTGAGGGCATTTTCTAAAGTCTATACTTTTGGACCGACATTCCGTGCAGAGAATTCTCGGACTCGTCATCATCTGTCAGAATTCTACATGATTGAAGCTGAAATATCATTTACAGAAACACTTGAAGATATAATTAAAGTAAGATTATTCTATTGTTAATGTTTGCTAAGTTTAGGAGATTTTATAATCTTAAATCAAGTAGCCGTCTTCATTTAGTGGTTCCCCCTCCGTCCAAGGTGGCGGTTTTTGGGGACAGGTCCTTCTCGAGGGGCAACCCGGGACTGTGGAACTCACTGCCAAAAAATGTGACAATGGCAACCTCCCCAGAACTGTTTACTAAGCATCTTAAGGCGCATTTATTTAACATTTCCTACAGCGTCTCTTGTTAAGCGCTCTTGACTTTAGCCTTTACTATACTTACTGCATTTTATAAATTGTCATTAAATAATAATAATAATAAATATCTGATTTCTATTGCATACTTGTTTGCTAGCAGGAATTTAATTCCTCTTGAATGCATTAAAATATTCAATCTATATATATTTCTACTGATGGATCTTAATATTTGTGTCATTATGGTTTTTCCTTGAATTATTTTTTACTATAAAATTTTTTTGATGAGTTGATTGATCTGTTATTTTTTTCTTTTAATGTTCCCTCATATTGACTTTCACATTACCATATATACTTGCCTATAGGTTGATCTCACAGATAAGTCAACTCCATTTTTAGGTCAAAAATTTAAGAAATTTGCTATGCTTCGCTTATAAGCAGACAATCAAAATTTAGGGGTTTACAGATTTCTGGAATTGCATGATTATGATTGCATGATTTCTGGAATTGCATGATTATGGCCGATCTACATTGAAATTGGGTCATCAGACGGCTGTTCTTTCCTTTAACCCGACATCTCCAAGCTCTTTGCAGGCCAAAGATCAGTGGCTGGAGCTATTTGTTGTCCGCCGAGTCCAAGTGCTTGATGGTCGGCAGCACAGTCATTGGCATCCAAGGCATGTTTTAATTGCTCTGAGATGATCCTCACTAGATGCCCAACATATTGGGACGAACACATAGTGCATTCACAGGTCAGGCCGCTATGCCCATGGTTCAATTCGGAGTGCCGGGCTGCTCGCCGTGAATGTCGCCGGCTCAAGCGTCGCTACCGACGGACACACCTCGACGCCGATAAAGAATCTTACATCGCTGCATGCAAGACTAAGCACAGCATCATTGAACAGAGGAAATCTTCCTATTGGACCGACCGTGTCATGGCCGACAGTTCATCACCGAAAAAGCTCTGGCGATCCTTGTCTACCATCCTGGAAAAAGATAAAAGAATGTCAGAAAGCACAGCATCGACGGGAAAAAAGGCGGACGATTTTCTCCACTTCTTTGAAAACAAAGTTAGGAACATTCATGCCGGCATGGTGGGCCCACTGAAAACCAACCCATTGACGCCACTACCAGCGGAGGTGGCACCTAGGAACACACTTTCTACTCTGCGGCCATGCTCAGAGGCGGAAGTGCGGTATTATAACAGAGTCACCTCGAAATCGTGCGCTCTTGACCCTATCCCGACCTTTCTTCTGAAGGAGGTAATTGATGGACTGTTGCCCTATGTTACGGCAATGATAAACGTGTCCCTAAAGGAAGGACAATTACCACAGTCGCAAAAAAGCATGCTATTGTTACTCCAATTTTGAAGAAATCAGGCCTGGATCGGGATGACCTAAAAACTACAGGCCGGTTAGCAACCTGACCTTCCAAGGTCGTCGAGAGGGTTGTCATTGGGCGCGTCATAGAATTCATCAGAGGACTGATGCCAAGACTCCAGTCCGCCTATAGACGCCACCACAGCACAGCAAACGGCACTGCTAAAGGTGCTATCTGACATCCTTGGTCGGAAACAGGTCACATTCAAGTTTGTTGCGTGGATCACGAAATCCTTCTACGGCGCCTACAGTACAAATTTGGCATCACGGGCGGCGCTCGGCTGGCTATCATCATTTCTCACTGACCGCTCACAACAGGTGGCTTACCGTGGTCTTCATCGGAAACCTTGCACCTCCCTATGGAGTACCTCAGGGCTCAGTATGCGGACCTGTCCCGTTCCTTCTGTACGTGTCAGATGTGTTCAACATCATTTGCCTGTGGAACGGATATGCTGATGACATCCAAATCTACAGCAGCGGGAATCGAGTGGAGATCAAGCATTAATGGACCAATGAATCACAGAATCCGGGGCTGGAAAGTCTAAAGCTGAATGAAGATAAGACACAAATTATCTGGCTGGGCACAAGGCAACAGATTCAAAAGATCACAATAAATGCCTTACGCCCGCCCTGACGCCACCATCGAATGTGCTACAGTGGTCAATAACCTCGGAGTGTTAATTGATAGTCAACTGACAATGGCCAACCACGTTGCATCAGTTTGCAGGAATTTCGTTCTTCCAGCCGCCAGCTGCGGGCAGTGAGGAACTTCGCTGACACCTCCAACTAGGATGCTGGCTCAAGCATTCATCAGCAGCAGACTCGACTACTGCAACAGCATCCTTTATGGCATCAGTGACCATCTGATACAGAAACTTCAACTCGTCCAGAATGCAGCTGCACGCTTGGTGTTCCAGAGAGGGAAGTTCGATCATATCACACCAGTACTACGGAGCTCCACTGGCTCCCGGTCGGTCAACGCGTGACTTTTAAACTCGGACCATCCTGTTCAAGGCCCAACACAGCTCTGCTCCGTCATATCTAACTGATATGTTCTGCTCGACGGCTAAGTTGCCTGGTCGGTCGCATCTGCGCTCCGCCTTGACCAGCACACTTGTCGAACTCGGACAGGCTTTTGGTGACCGCAACCTGGCCGTTGCTGGCCCGGTTGTTTAGTCTGCCAGCAACACTCTGACTCAACCATGACGCTGTTATCTTTAGGAAACAACTGAAGACATTCTTGTTTGATTGATCTTAAATGACAGTGCATTTGCTGCTTTGATTATTTGCGCTATAGAAATGTTCGTAATAATAATATTGAAATTGCCTTGTTTTGACTATGGAAAAATTTGCAGGCTGTGCATGAGCAGAGCTGGGTGTTAGTCAGAGCTCTCTGAGCCAAGTCCTATATAGTCCAAGGCATATGAATCAGTGGTCCCTGTGTTAGTAACATGACAGGTGTACGGGATACTTAGGATTTTCCACAAACATCACTGGTCAAAAGAATCAAGTTTGTTGTATATAAGCAAATTTTGGTTTACAAGGATGTCAGCAACCTTTTGGTGCTATGTGCCAAAGTTGGACTTCCAATCCATTCAGCATGCCAATAATCCAGTACTGAAAGTCAGCCGGTGCGTGGCGGTGCTGAGCTCCGGCACCTTTTTGGGGCATGAAAATTTTTTCCCATAATTTGTCAATATTTGTTCCAATATTGTAAAAGCACCATATACTTGCAAAACTATTAAACTAAGATAAAAAAGCACTATAGAAATTTAAACAATGGCTACCAGGCTACCCATAGTTCGTTATTTCCTTTAAAAACTTCTGGTATAGTTATGGCTGTGTTTAAATACAATGTTGGCCGTATTATATAAGTTGGCTTAAAACTTGTTAAACTTTTATGAAATCTTGTCAAGAAGCGAAGATGAGCAAAACTTCGTCATATTTCTCAACAACTGGAGCTTTCATCAACAAAATGCGGAAGGTTGTTATTGATGTAAAATCTGATGATGAAATCGATTCAAACCCGTCGCTTGATTTTTCCGAGTTAAAGTCAGAATCGCCGAAACATGATCGGGCTAAAATTGAGATTAGCGAGCAAAATGAAATCAAAGGTGACTGGCCTACCGGTAGTTGCTGGACATTAGAACAGAAAAATTATTTTTATTCTAATAATGAAAATAATATAATTAAAAAAATTATTTTTATTCTAATAATGAGTGGCTGCATTTTAGCAATCGGAAACTTGGCTGTTCATTGTGTAAAAATATCGGAACGCTTGGAGTTGAGGTGAAAATGGGAGTAAAAATTTCAAGGGTCGGCCGAGTGGTCAAACAGACAGCCTCTCCCCTCTCTCAACCCATCGTCTCCAAGCTGTTTACAGGCCAGAGGTCGTTGTAATGCATTAGGCAATGTGTTCCTTTACAAAAATTCTTTTTAAAATTGCATTGACTCGCAGATAAGTCGACTCTGCGTTTTAAAGTGAATTTTTTTAAGGCATAAATTTCTCGACTTATCCTTGAGTATTTAAGGTAATACACTTCAGCACCAAGAGAGCTCCTGCACCTTTTTTCACAGACTTTCAGCACTGCAATAATCTATAAGTCTACCTGCTCTGCCACATTTTTATATATTATACATAAGCACTCATATATGCAAATAATATTACGACAAATTTGATCTTGAATTAATTGAATTGATGTTTAATTTAAAAACAGAACATAATATTATAACTTCAAAAACTTAATGTAATACACTTGTATCGATTAATGTGAGCCTTGTCCTTGCATGCTCTCGGTTAATTGTTCGGTATCAGGTATATATTTAGTCACTTCCAGCTTCACACAGGCTTTGGAGTGTTTAGGTGTTAGGTGACTTCCTTGTGGACTTAAAGCAGCTTTCATGTGAGAGAAAATCTATTCACATCTTTAGATATATACACTATGACTTAATGTTTTATTACATTAACCCCTTCACTGTTTATTAAAAATTTTAAATCCGTTACCATGGCAACAATTTATTTTAGTACGGCAATACATTGCTTTAAAATATTTTATATACTTCTGATTTTGAAGCGCAGAAGCAAAGGAAACCTTTATAAATTGATGTAAAGACCAGATTTAGTATCCCTTTATCACTTTATGTCCTCAGTCGTTGAATTTCTACTTGGAAATAAAAAGAATAAGGTCTTGGAAACGCTACGAGAAAGGCCGCTACTAGAACCATCGGAACTCCAGTTGAACTTCATAAAATTCCATTCAACTATGACCATAAACCTCAAAATTGCTTTTATTCTAATCAGATTTGCCTTCAATGTTTATTTCCTGCGACTTATCCCCACTTTCTTGAGGAATTTTGCCGCATGGTAACAAATCTCCGGTCGCAAAGGCACTGCCATTACAGGCGAAGTCCAGGGGGTCCAATCGGAAAATATCGATTTTTCAAGAGCTTGCGGCATAAATATTCTAAAAATTAAGCACCATCTGGCGAATAAATGGATACTAAAGCCATATGTGTATAATAATGAGCCAGATTCGTGAGCAACGGTTAGCTGTAGGCTTGCAAAGTACTGCCCGAGTCCCACTCGGGGTAAACGGCTAAGCGTTGATAACGTAACTGGAGTCTGTCTCGGGTTAAATGTTTAAGGGGTTAATCAATGTGCTTCTTTACAAACATTCTATGGAAAATTGCATTGACACAGGCAAGTCGATTCAGCGTTTTAAAGGAATTTTGAGGTATAAATTTTTCCACTTATTATACACGAGTATAATTTATATTAGTTATGTTAATTTGTTTGATAACTTTTGTAACAGCAGCTGTATTAATATAATTTTCCAGTATATTGAGGGAATGCTGAAATTTACCTCAGAAGAAATTTTGAATACATGTTCATCAGATGTTCAGTTCTTCGTCAAAAATTCTTCTCACTTCAAACATTTGGTTAGGTCAAACAACTGTTTCTTGAAATGTTTTCAGATTTTGTTTCTTAATCTAAGATAAAAACTGGCTGAATCATAGCATATTAATTTTATGATGTAAAATTAAGTTGATGGAGTCCTGTATTGCATCCAATTCTGTCAACAATCCTAACCCTATGTCTTCAAAGACATTCTAAAGTAATATTATTTTCATAGTTTTGGTAAGATTACTATAAAGCTGAGAACAACTACTAGATGTTTTTGGAGCTGAAGCTCAATTTTGTTATAATATAAAAAGCATCTTATGCTTTCTTGCATAAGCTGTTGACTTATGCAGTTTCTTTTATTGTAGGAAATATTAGAAAATTTTGTGACAAAGACATTTCTGAGGTATTCTTGTTTTGATTTTGTCATATCAGACAAGGCATAAAAACTAGGGATATGAAATTAAATTGGTAGTTTTATTAATTGAGAAATGTTAATTCTGACATAGAAAAATTACTGTTAATTTATCTCGTGTTTTTGCTCCTTAAACGCTCGATTTGCTCTCTGTAGTGGTTAAATATCACAGTTATCTAAACAGGGCTTTTTTGTAAAAAAATATTTTCCGGAGCGCAACAGTCGGAAGTCACTTACTTGTCAACATGACGTAGTCATGTAGCTATATATATATATATATATATATATATATATATATATATATATATATATATATATATATATATATATATATATATAATAATCAATACAATACAACAATGTATAGATAGATAGATATAGTTATAAATTTTCTATTTAGTAATTTAATTTTGCAAAAAACCAGTTCGGATTTTCCGGAACACGATCCGGATTTTCCAGAGCGCCGCTCTGCCTCGCTCCGGCACAAAAAAAGCCCTGTATCTAAATATGGACATTTGTTTGTGATAGGTATAAATAAAGATATATATATATATATATATGAGTTTAGCTTTATTTTGAAGAGTTGTAATGAAATTGGAGCTCATTAAAATTTGCCATTGCCTCAAGAACATCTCATTCACTGATTAGTGCAGATGAGCGTCTTAGAAAATGATACAGTGACAGGGAAACCTAGGAATTTGGCAGTATTTTTAATTTTTCTTCTTGCTAGCTTATGTTAATGCTCAATTTCCTAACATAAGGGCTGGTGCTGATCTCCAGTTTCTGAGCCAAAGCGGTAATGCAGGTAGTTTGCAGCTTTAATTTAGAGCAGTTTGCCAGTCATATGCCTAGACCCACGTTTATCTTGACAGCTTAAAGCTGCTACCAATATATCCACACCTAAGTGATGAATGGCTTGGTTGGCTGCCAGCACTATGACTTAAGGACTCTCTAACTGAGTATATATGCTCAAATCAGGGAGTCTTAGATATAACTTGGTGAAAGCATTCTGTATTTGCTGGAATTCCTGCATATTTGATTTTGTGATACCAAAAAAGTAAAGAATTGCAATAATCTAAGCGACTAGTTACCAATGCTTTGGCTTGCCAAATGAAAATACCGTAGGCTTTGGGAGCAGATGTCTGATGCAATAAATGTCTCGAATATAATAATGAGAAACTTTGCAAATGGAATTTATGTGACTACTGAAAGAGAAAGAAGAATCAAATATTTTACCATGATTGTGAGCAGAGGTACTTCTAGAATCTAGATATAACAATGTAATCTCCCAGTACCACAGATTTCAGAGATTCAAATTTGTTCAATTGAGCTAGTATACCTAATAGTAAGAACTCATCATCATCATCATCAATAACCTTGGGCTCAGCACCAGTTGGTGTCTGATGCAATCATTACAGTTTTATCCCAATCTTTTCTGTTGGCAGCAACATGAAATAGTTCTTGCAGACATTTTCCCCACCAATCACAAATGTCATCACACCATTCCCTGTGTGGCCTTCCTTTCTTGTTGGAACCGTCCATTATTCCCAGCATTACAGTCTTAATCTTTCTATCATCTTTCATACAACAAATACAGTGTATGTCCAAAGAGACGCATTTTCCTCTGTATAACTTTTTGCATCAAGGTGTCTTTTGGCTTGATTTTCTTGTATAGTTCCTTGTTGCTGATCTTTTCAACCCATCCAATTCTGAGAATTTTTCTATAGCATTTTCTTTCAAATGCTAAAATTCTTCTCCAATTCTTTTGTGATGGTCCAAAACTCGCAACCATACAAGAAGCTGCTGAAAATGCATGTTTCAAGAATCTTCTTTTTTATTCTGAGACTTATTGCTTCGCTCTTCCAGACATTTTCCATTGCCTTCAGATTTCCTATGGATTTCGCTGTTCTTAGTGTTACTTCTTTTAGTCCAGATCGTATGTCATGCTGCTTCCAAAGTAAGTGAAATTTTCCACATTTTCCAATTCGAATCCATCCACTTTAATCTATCTTCCAATATCTTTCTGTGCAAACATCATTGTTTTTGTCTTTTCAAAGTTCATCGATAAACCATACCGCTTTGTTTCATTACTCAGCATCTGTACAGTGTCCTCCAGGTCATCTTCATTTCCTTCAGTGATATTGACATCATCAGCAAATCTCAGGTTGTTTATGTGTAGTCCTTGCACTGCTATTCCATTTACATGTTTCATTATCTTGTCCATTGCTCTTTCCAAGTCAGAAATGAATATCATGGGTGATACATTGTCTCCTTGCCTTGATCCTCTGCTTGTCTTGAACCAGTTTCCAATCTCTCCACAAATTCTCACAGCTGATTTTGCATTGTTGCTGATATCTTTCAACAGTCTTATCAGTTTGTGATTTACTCCATAGGACTCTAGCACTTTAGTAAGAACTTGGGTTTTGATTAATTGATACCATAGTCCATGTGCCCATGACAGTTGGAGAACAATTTACTGTTTATAGTTTTTGCTCTTTATGTTTCAGAATGAGTTACACAGAGGCAATTGAAATTCTGACACAGAATGCCAACAATTTTGAAAATAAAGTTTCGGTTTGTCTGTTTTAAAAGTTATTTACAAAGAATTTTTATTATTTGATGGGCAGGTTAATAACACCATAACCTTTTAAAATTCAACAGGACTTACAAAGATGACCAGCTTGAATCATGAAACAGTTTAATATTCATATAATGTCTCATCTATTTCTGCTTGGACTCACTCCTGGCTTTGGAGATGATTAATAAAACAGTGAGAGTTTACTTTTCTTGTTGAAATAAGTAAGAGGTAAGCAGTGCTGGGTAATGACACATTACAAAGTAAGGTGTTACTGTTGCTCTTTACTTTTTGAATAGCAAATTTGGTAATGCGTTACTTTGTTTGCAAAGTAACATTTCTTAGTAGCTAGTTACAATTGTATGTAAATTGTAGCGCAAATCTGCATTACTAATCGTGTTATTTTGCAAACATTACAGCTTAGACATTTTGGACCTTCAGCATTAGTAGGGGGTGGTGTTATTTTATGAATTTTGGCTTTTTACTGAAATACCCATCCTAAAGTATGGAGATGAGTTCCCTAATGTGGAATATAACAAAAAAGGCCAATTACATAAGTGCTAACCCCCCTGTACATACCCTCTGAAGTTAACATACAAGAAAAGTTGTGCTACTGAGAGTTTTATAATGTTTACTTCATTTTGTATAACTTAAATGAGCTCTAAATGTATTAACCTGGTAAATATTGATGATTAATGGTAGGTATCACATATGTCATAAGCCAAATGTTACAAAATACCACCCTCCCCACTCCCAGATAGACTACTTGAAGAGCTGTTATTATATGTCAGAAGCAGAAGCCATTTCATCAGTTGTCACTGTTGGTAACAAAATGTTTGGTCGTGTGTGGAAATTCCATGATGAACCACAAAAGATTGAATCGGATACTGTTAAGTGGCGGCTCCACAGGGGGTCCGTGCCCCTATTGAGTTCCTGCCCCAGTGGCCCCTGTTGGGACCCTATACTTAATACTACATACCTGCAGTGTAACAACAAATGGTTGGCCCCCATGATTAGAAGTTGCCACCCCAACGCCTCCCCACTTGCCAAATCCTGGAGCCACCATTGATACTGTTCCAGAGTCACGAGTGTTGGTAAATAAAGTATTGAAGTGTTGGCACTAAATGAGATTTAAGGCAGATTATGAAAGCTGAAGAAAAAGTTGGTTACATATTCAGATGATGAATCTAAGAAACAAGGTGCAGGAGCATTTTGTGTGACACTCGACGGCAAATACAAGCGCTTCTCACACTGTCCGTTGCATCAGAATTGAAACAAAACTTGCGGCGTTGAAAGTGACATCCCTGCAGACTTTGTTTTGACAGACCAGACAGTACAGCAATTTTGATGTTGATGACTTGGTTGCTGAAGCTCTGAGATCAGAACACATCCCTGATCATCTGTTTTGTAACATTCATCCTACGTTAATGTTCAACAGAGTTATCACGAAGCAGTGAGCAGAGATAGAGAACACGCTTGGTAGAGATATAAAATTTACCCAAACTTCTTAGTTAATGTCACAACTAACACAAGTGTCACAGAACAGTCCTTAGACTGCCTGACACGGTTCATTAATCATGACTTTGACCATAAGCCCTGGAATAAGTCTTCTGAATTTGATCTTTATATTGATTGGAAGCAAAACAAATCTGTCAGTCTGAAGGATGCCAGACTTACCTAACATGTGCCGTAAGCCTTTATCATATTGAAGACCTTGCAGCGTATCTGAAATATGAACATGTCACTAATCAATTAGCCTGTATTGTCCGATATTTCTTGTAATTTGACTGCTTGAAGGTCATGTATTGTGCTGGTGCCCTAATTGGACTTCATCTCATTGAACCATATCTATAGCACTCACTATGTCATCAAAGACAACACACTCGAAACTCATTCCAGTCTTTGAGCAGCTGTACATGGATATTAATTATATTGATGCACACAAACTGCTAAAAGGTAGATGAACCGCTTTTAATTTTGTATCCGCAGATAGATTTGAACAAACACGCTATAATTATAACATATGTGAGGCAATATGCAAAATTTACACAGGCACCAGTTCACAACTTAGCAGTTGAACGTAGTGTCGGCTTTGTGGACTATGAACTGTTAAGAAGGGGTGCTAGGCAACTTGTCTGCACATCTTCACAGGTGAAGAAGGCTAAAGCTGCTGATTTGATAGACACTTGCATTGCGGGATCCTTCAGAAGATATGCAAAGTTGACCAAAAAGGAGCCAGATTACCAGAAATTATTCAACAATGGACTAGAAGGCAAGTTGAGCTGAGGAAACTGAAGCGTCTATATCTAGAAGCGCGCTATGATATGAGATACAGCCCTGTCATTGCCAAGGACAAGTGACTGTTTAGGCTCATCAAAGATCACAAGAAACTACCACTATCAGCCTATACAACTAACATGAAGCTGTATCTGAACAATATAACTGCAAATAGTGAAGTTACATTAGATGATTTCATTGATTTGAGCAGTGTCATGGACATCATACACACATATATACAGTATATATGCACTGTATACGTAATTCTAAGGTTTACTAAGTGATATTATAATGTAGTCATATTACTAACTGCAGATTTCATGTTAATTGATATACAATGTAAACTTTAATATAACAAAGTGTTGACAGTTTCAAGGAAATTAACGTTGTTGATTGGAAAATTAACATATTTTGGGGTATAAAACTTCAAGGGGTATGTACAGGGGGGTTAGGTAAGGAAATGTGGCTTAATATTGTTATATTCTATTATAAATAGACCATCCCCATAAACTTACATGGGTATTTCATAAAGTCACTGCTAACACCACCCCCTAGCATTAGGCCTAGATAATTTTGCCTGTCTTGGGGCCTCACCTCGAGTCACACTTGGGAATTGAAGTAAGGGAAAAGCTATTCACAGACTATGCAGATGCCTTCTTCCTGCCTAGTGACACTCATGCAACCAGTGCACTGCAGTCAATGGCAGCATCCTCCACACCTTCAGTCTTAAGCCGTCATAGTCCAAAATGAAACTATAGAACTATAGAACTTGGGTGCTGGCACTCAAATCGACACGGCATTCGTAGATGATGTGCCAGTGGAAGCAGTGGAGGCACTGGAGGATTTCCTACATCTGGGCAGTAAGTTTACCTCTGATGGTTACTGCATGTTTGACATGAGGTTGTAGTTATTGGAAGTAGTTACTTTCTAATGCAGCACGCCCAATACCGGAGGCCAGAAGTGAGACATGGGTAGACAATGGATGGAGACAACCTATTCCAGAGTAGGTCCAGTCACTCTGAATGATCAATACTGGGTGACAGTTGTGATTTATGGACATTAGTAATAATGACAGTAATTTTGTAAGCTGCATGGAGATAAGGAATTTCCCCAAAAGGGTCTAAACAAGAGGATCCCTTATCTCCACACAACTTTATAGCCTACTTGGAAAGAGCTATGGATCGATTACAGAATATTGGAAGTGGAGTGTCAATACAATGAGTCCTTATGAATAACCTAAAATTCGCAGATGACATTGATCTACTAGAAAATAATATGTGAGTGCTACAGAAATTTGTGGATACACTGGATAAAGAAGGAAAGAAAGTTGGGCTACATATATCAAATACTGAAAAGACAAAATTCGTGGTATTTGATGTTGCAGTGAGACTTTTCTTCTTTACTTGTATTTAAAGTACAATATTAGTTCAGGCTTCTCTATTCATTATTCTGACTAGAAAAATGTGTTGTCTTTTTAGTGGGGAATTGATCTTCATAAAGAACATGAACGATATCTGGTCAGATATTGTGATAATTTACCTGTTTTTGTGACTGATTATCCACTTGCTGTTAAGCCATTTTATGCCAAAATGAATGTGAACAACCAAACAGTTAGTTTATTTAAATTAAATATTTTGTTTAAATTTTACCTACCTTTAACATTTTTATAACTATACTTTTTTGAACTGTTTTTGAATGCAGTGTATTTAATACCTCAGTAAATTAAGATGAACTAAAGAAGCAATATTAATAATTTTGGAAGGACTGTTGGGCTTAGGCTTCTCTCTGTTTACAGTTAATGGTCGGGTAACGGCTAGTAAATGCTAATCCAAATTATACACTTTGCAGAGCTATGATTTTCGTAGGTTGCTGCTGTTGACCTTCTGGCTCCTGTTGTTGGAGAGATATGTGGTGGAAGTCTGCGTGAAGATTGTTTAGATATTCTCATCAAGAGATTAGACCAAGAAGTACCTCAAGATAATCTCAACTGGTATGTCTTACCATTGCTATTTTGTTTGACTCATTGGTGTAGTCCAGCAGACTTTTCACATGAAGGACCAATATCTTAACAATTTTTGATACATTGTGAAAATGCCAGTAAATGTGATCTTGATTTTTTCTGTGAATAAAACCATAGCAGCATGTCATCTATCATTGCTATCAAAATATTCACACAGTAAACTCTGGTCTTCGCCCTTCATATAGCTGCATAACGCATTGCAAACAACTAGGAATTTAAAAACTTTGTGGCATCTCTTCTCGCAATCATCGAAGAAATCAAACTCAGAAAATGTCTGTATTGAAGCATCCTCGATACTTGGACTTTCATTTTGCTTACATTCACGGAGGACATTCAAAAGCATCATGGATACAAGTTCTCATTATTATTATTATTATTATTATTATTATTATTATTATTATTATTATTACAACGTACTGATTAATGTGGTAACTCGTCCTAAAAGAACTGTGTGAACACATACAAAAACACAAGAAATCACAAGTAGCTCTTGCGGAAAAGCCAGGTTTTAAGCTTCTCTTTGAAGGTGTTGAGAGAAGGAGAGAGCTGCACAAATGGAGGCAGACAGTTCCACGCTCTCGACGCGGCCACAGGGAACGCACGATCACCGACAGTTCGAAGGCGCATCCTTGGGATGACCAGTGAGGTGGAACGGGCAGATCTCAGGCATTGCTGACCTTCCAAGTTAGACCTAAGGTCTCCAATATCACTTCCCTCCTCATGTTCCTCTTGTCTGCTTTGCCATACTTAGCTCCTGGTCTATCGGTAACAAGTAAAAATTCAGTTGTTAATACTCATCATCATTGCTTGATCGGCGAGGATCATAGCGTCGCTCCAGAGTGGCCGAGGTTGATTGCCTGTCGCCAGAGGTTTGCAACAGGGATATTGTCATTATGAAGTTGGTCAATCTATTTCTTGCCTGGACAACCTGGGGAATGCTTCCAAGTGCAGTCCGGGAGGCAGTTGGTGATGGGGTTGACTTGGCAGGGCAGGGCGCGGTGGGCTGGTGCATCTTCCTGTAACCTGGCGATGTAGCTGAAGATGGCGATGCATCTAGGCGATGCATCGCCATCTTCGCCATCTAGTCATCGCCAAGATACCAAGAGGAGGGCAGATTTGTGTGTTGCAGATACGATTCCACCAGTGTACACAGAGTACCGTATTTTTGCGCGTACTGCCCGTGGGCTATGCGATTTTTTACAAGCAAAAATGCCAGGTGCGGGCAATGCGGAGGTGCGGGCAATCTGATTCAAATTCTACAGAAATTGTGTCAACAGAATGCAGCTCTTTCCAATTCATCTCCTCATACCCTTCCCACCCATTTCCATTCCCTACTTTTCACCAATTACCCCTGCCCATAGTCTTTAACGGCCAAATGAACTCAATGGGGCATTGTTGTATCTCCCAATACAGCAATTTCATGTATGGCTGATTCTCTTTGGTGGAAGCAAGTCCCAACAAAGCCCCGGGCGAAGGCAGGTGGGTTGTGACAGATGACCTGTTCACCTTTGACGGTGACCAACAGCAGGCAGCTGACCAACCCGGGCAGCTGACGCCCATCTAGAGATACACTGATGGCATTTCGGTATACAAAGAAAGTACCAGGTACAGACATGACAAAGTCACTTAAGGCTACCAAGATTGGTAGTAGAGGTCTGCACGGGGACAAGACTCCCCCGCCCCGCCCGGGTCAACCCTCTCCCGCCCCGTGAGGCCGATCCTGTCACCTCCACAATGCTTTTGTCTCCAAACCCACCTGTCACCATGAAATGAGAATATGCAGGCAATTGGAGGGTGCAGGGAATGGGAGGGTGCAGGGAATGGGCTTTCTGATTCATATTTTACAGGATATGTATTTTTTGCGGGCTATCCGCGAGGTGTGGGCAGTATGCGCGAAAATACGGTATCTGTATTTGGCAACGTATATGATATTGTTGACCTGTATTCTTTCTATATACTACCAATACCAGTCATTGAGACCTGGCCTGAGGACTTGGAAGCCATTCCCAGGGGTGACACCAAACTGCAGCTCATGAACTGCATGCAGCTCTTCCAGCAGAATCTGCAGCTCGTATAAAGCTTTAAAAATAATTTGAGCAGATTGACAGATCAACAGAAGCATACAATTGCCACATAATGGTAATAGTATTGCCTGTTTACCAATTTTATCGTAGGTCCCATGAAAATAGCAGCAGAGATTTAATGACATTTTGCAAAGAATTGAATCACTCTACCTTGTTTTCATTTCTAATTGTAGCAATGCAGCTCCCAAGCTTTTGAAATTTGTAATTTGCTGCTTGCACCTTCTATGAATTTGACCACACCTGCATTCCGATTAAGAGATTGAGAAACATGGGTTTAATTAAGTAAGTGACGTTCAGATTATTGTGGTGACTCGTCCACAGGTGGGCTGCGTGAACACATTACAGAGTTAAAGTTCATAACTAGTGTGAAACAACCAAGTTTTTAGCCGCTTTTTGAAAATGTTAACCTTTTGCAAGGGTTAGCCGTTTAAAGATGGCGGCGGAAAACTATGACCAAACTGGGTTAGCCGTCTATAAACGGCGCACTATATAAGCGACTGTGTACTGCAGACCTGCACGATTTTCAAAATTCCAATGCGGCAACCGAGTTAGCTCACATCCATTCGATAGGCGGCAGCACCGTTTTCGATAATACTGACTATATATGCAAGGGATATTGACTGTAGACTGACCAAAGCTGGAAAATGTATAGGAAAAATCTTCAGCCGGAGGCTAGAAAGGCCGTAACTACGCCAAATATGGTCCGATCTTCAAAATTTTTGCACTATTCTGTTCCAATTACACCTCCCAACAACTTTCCCGCTCACAGTTGGGGGGTCACAGCTGAAAATTTTTTTTTATTGAGCTTTGAAAATTTTTTGTCGGACATGGTCAGATTTTGGGGTGTAGAGTGGACCCTACCCCCCAAATTTTTTTTTGCACGGATGGTTCGAAAGGACCAATAAAAATGCTCAACAATGGTGCAAACCGCATCTTTCTAGCTTCTATATAGCTTGAAATATACCGAGTTGTTCGGTTTTTCACATTGAAAATCCGTTCGCGTAATTCATTTCAGCAAGCAATTGGTACTTGGGTATGAAACTCCATAATTACCCCAAATATGGTCCGATCTTCAAAATTTTTGCACCATTCTGTTCCAATTGCACTCCTCTAGAACTCTATCGCTCACATTTGGGGGTTTACCGCTGAAGACGTTTTGCTATTGACCTTTGATCAAAATTTGAACAAAATGTTGTGGAGGGGTCCGATTTTGGGGTGTAGAGTGGTCCCTACCCCCAACTTTTTTCTTTTGGCACGGATGGATAGAAAGAGCAATAAAAATGCTCAACAACAGTGCAAACCGCATCTTTCTAGCTTCTATATAGCCTGAAATATAGTAAGTTTATAACGTATATGTTCACGTTTTCATACGAACGCCTTTTCCAAAAATTAATTCCCCCGTCGCGGGATGACTTTAAAAATTTAATTCCCCCTTTAAAAGGTTAAGCGAAGAGGAAAGTTGAACGAATGGAGGTAGGCCGTTCCAGGCTCTGGCAGCAGCCACATGAAATGCGCGGTCTCCTACGGTGCGGAGACGCGTCCTCAGAACAGCCAGTAAGGCAGACATGGCGGATCTCAGGCATTGCCAACCTTCCAAGTCGGCGACACATTTCAGTTCGGTTGTCAGATACGCAGGACCTGCACCATTCAGGCAGCAGAAGACCAGCGTCACAATCCGGCACAGGCAGCCAATGTAAGTCACGGAGTAGTGGTGTTATATGATCCCCGAGCTTGGCCTTGTAGATCATTCGTGCAGCGGTGTTCATAAACGACTGAAGATGGTTAAGTAGGTAGTTGCGTATCCCTGCAAGCGTTGCATTACCATAATCGAGCTTAGTCAGCACCAGTGAGGAGACCAGCGATTTGAGGACAGTAGTAGACACTGATCGGCGAATGCTTCTGATCAGTCAGTTTCACCATGATAGAGAGGGTGCATTAGCCAATGCCAAGCAGCAAGAGTAAACATTTAGTCAATTATGATGGAGTGGCAGTCATTGCCTGAAGCAGTATCAGATTGACAAGATTCAACGCTGGATCTCACTTCGGCACCTTCAAGCTCGTATGCATTTTTGTGCATCATCTTGGTGTAAACTATCTTCTGGTCACCATTTACAGATCAGGGTCCAAGGCACCATCTCAGAAATTTTTAATGGAGCTGAATTACCTTTTGCAGCTGTTATCTAATAATTACACATTACCCACACCTGCATATAATCCTCACCCACCTATAGCCCACAACAAATATCTATCCTGCAAACTTTGATTCAGGAAGCCCGCGCCCTATAATTTCCTGCATGCCTGGCCATGTTCTTTAAACTGTCGTCTATGGTCTACCAACCAGGATAGCCTTAATCTTCTCGTCTTCCCAGTACTTTCTTTGTACATTGTAATGCCATCAGCGTAGACAGGCCATGGTTGATCAGCTGCACCTGGGGTTAGTCAGCTGCCTAGGTTCCATGTTGACTCTACCCGGTATTCAAAATCAGATTAGTACAGTGAAAGGTTGACAGACCACCTGTCACAACCAACCTGCCTTCACCTGGGGCTTTGTTGGGGCTTGCTTTCACCAAAGAGAATCAGTCATACATGAAATCACTGCATGAGGGGATGCAATAATGCCTTCTTTAGTGCATTTGCCCTTTAAGCACCAGAGGTAGGGGGAATTGGGGAAGGAGTAGGGGAAAGAAAATTGGTGAGGAGATTATAAGGAGTTGCATGGAAAGAGCTGTGGTCAACTGGTCCAACATTATTCCCATAGATGTAAACTTGGATGAAATAGTGAATGGCAATCCATTATACCTTTCTCCTTCCCAGCCTAGCCTCTCATGAAGTGTTGGGACTTGAGCCTAGTGGCCTAATACAGTGATGGGCACAAATTTTTATCCGAGAGCCGCAAAAGTGTCTGTGACGAAAGCCAAGGGCCGCACAATTTTTTTTGGTATTTAGAATTAAATTTTTAAGTAGTCTCCAAAACAACGTTAACATAACGTAAGCCTATTATACAGGCTACTGTTCAGTATAAGTAAATTATTAATAAACCAAGACTGTCACGTCTAAGAAAAGTTAGTAAATATTAAAAGCATTATTTCTAGTTAACAATCAAGTGCCAAAGTGTAAATCCAATTTCAATTCTGAATTTTCCAGTGAGGCGTTGTCAAATATTTCATATGTTTTAGAGGGCCGCACATTAATGCAATATTTCTCACTGTTGAGGGCCGCACAAAAGGGCTTTGAGAGCCGCTCTGGTTTCCGGTTGGCGCCGTTATGGCCGCCAGCGCATGTTTGTGTGCGCTTCGGATTTCGTCACCGTTTTGGTATTATCCGATGTTCTACGAGCGGACTTTTGCATCGACTCGTTCATTTTTCGAGGGTCTTCTGCAGTTCTTCGCTTTTTAACATCGTTCTGAACGTTTCAAATTGGTCGTCGTTTGTATAAAGCTCGCCAAGGTCAGCCGCTAATGGCTGCCGCGTGGTACAGCGCGACCGAGAAGGGATGTTTTCCGGACTTCGTTGAATCCATCTTCGTCGGATTCGCTGATATCGGCGACGAAACATTTCTCTCGGAAGACCGCTCTTGGATTTCGCCGGCGGGGAATACTTCTGACTGGCTGGGGCGTCCGTCTTCGGGTCCGCCGATCGCCGTCGGTCTCCTTGCGGGAAATTCTTCTACCAATCTCGCGGACCCACAACATCTTCCGTTCTGCGCTGACAACGTCGTGGTGGATGCAGTTCTCCAGTGAAAGACCGCTTCTTATGACTGCACCGGATTTCTCGGCAGCGAGTTTTGTTGTTCTTCATCTGAGCGGACTTCAACATCACCATCTTCTGTCCACCATTGACATGGTAGCATTGTCTAAGCGCTTTTGATTTTGGTACTCAACTATGTTACAGCGCTATATAAATTGTCTTAGTAATAATAATAATTCGGTCCGCGGGCCGCACTTTGCCCATCCCTGGTCTAATAGGAGTTTATGCCTATGGTAACTTATTTATGCTTGGCTGTTGAAGCTTATAATCCAGACCACTATGGATTGCTTATGTGGATCTCAAAGCGGCCTTTGATTCTGTGGACAGGTCTGCATTGTGTAAACTAATGCTATTGATCGGACTACCCCCAAAGATTGTCGAACTGGTGAAAGAACTCTATACTGGCACACTTAGTGCAGTTCGGTATGAAGGCCAGATGTCCGAATGGTTTCCAATAAACACAGGTTTCTGACAGAGTTGTAGGTGTGCTCCCGATCTCTTTCTGCTCCCTATGGACTGCATAATGGAAAGAACCATCCACTGTGGACTTGCTGGGACAACACTTGGAAATGAAACATTTACCGACTTGGACTTTGCAGACAGTGTTGCTCTCCTGGTGGAAATGCTGGAAGTCATTTTTCAGGCATTAGAAATCTTAAATAAAGGAGCACGACATCTGGGATTGGAGGTCAACTGGTCCAAAACTAAGATTCAGACTACTGTCCTATCACAAACCTCATCTGCACTTCTAGGTGGTAATAAAGTGGAGATAGTCAAGGAGTTCATCTATCTGGGCTCATTAACAGACAACACCAGAAGCAGTGAAACAGAGTTGCTGAGGCGAATTAGCATTGCAAGGGAAAGTTTTACCTTGCTGAAAAGAAATATTTGGCACTCAAGTATCCGCCTCCACACAAAGCTTCGTCTGTATGCCATTTAGCATAATTCCGATGTTGCTCTACAGAGTAGAATCATGGGTTCTGATCTCATCCATGATAAGGAAACTGGATGCCTTCAATCAATGGTGCATAAGAAGAATCCTTTGAATATCGTACACCTCGCTTTTAAAAAAATGAAGGGGTGTTCTGACGTACAGGAGAGGAACCCATATACATAAAAATATGAAGCAGATCAAGAAAAATATGAAGCAGACGCTCATCTACTTTGGGTATGTTGCGAGAGCAGCCCCAAACATCGACCATGCAAGAGCCCTACAGGAAGTAATTAAAGGTCCCCCAAAATCGTGGAAAGACCAGTTGGTCGCCAAAGAACTACCTGGACCAGAACAAATCCATCTGACCTGGCTCTTTGTAATGTTGGACTTTTCACAGCCTGGAAGACGGCTCAAAACAGATTCTTGGAATTGTTTAGTGGAAGAAGCTGTGCTCCATCAGTGAGCCTGCCGATGGTGGTGGTGGTGGTGGTGGTGGTGGTGGTGGTGGTGGTGATGATGAAGCATGGCATTCCAGTCCTTGCTTCAATCATCACTTATATCATGAACATGGCTCTAAAAACCAGCAAATTTCTTGCTCTTTGGAAACATTCCATTATTATTGTCATTAAGAACCCATCATTTGATGCATCCTTATCATCCAGCTACCACTCTGTCTCCAGCTTCACATTCATGAATATCTAAACTTCTGGAGCGAATTGTGCAACTAACCTAGTGCCTCGACTAGCATGGACTTATTCCAGGCAATGGGCCTGCATACAGATCTTTCCATTCCACTGAGACAGCCCTGCTTAAAGTCTTCAATATCATTGCTAGGTGTCACAGTTGTCATTGTTCTGCTCTTGCTCTGCTTGATTTGGCGAGGGCTTTTAGAACAGTTGACCATGACATACTCTTAGCATGTTTCAAAGCCATTGGTTTGAAGGTCCTACACTGAATTTCTTTATTTCTTACCTCCTTGGTCGCACACAAACTGTCTCATTATCTGACACAACCACCGCCCAAGCCCTGTGTTCAGTGAAGTTCCCCACGGTTCTGTTTTAAGGGCCACTTTTATTCCTTATCTATGCGGCAGAACTGCCCAGCATTATCTATAAATTCGGTCTGAATGGTTACAGTTTTGCTCATGATACATGACTTGACTATTTCTGATTAACCCTGTTCTGCCTTAGATCAGTGGTTCCTAACCATTTAAAAAATTGTACCCTAGCAAAAATTTGAACTTTGCGTGTACCCTCTAGGCCAGTGGCATGTAGAAGGGGCCAGTGGGGCGGTGGCCCCAGGCATCCACCATATAGGGCAGCGGTTCTCAACCTTTATAGTGCCGCAACCCCTTTAATTCAATTCCCCATGATGTGGCGACCCCCGATGGTAAAATTATTTTCGTTCACAATGTAAACTGCTAAAAATAATAATGCTACGACAATCAAAATGTTTGAAATCGTTATTATTTAATTGTCTCCATGTCTATCCTCGAATAACAACTATAGTAAAACAACTAGTACGTCGTAACTACCACTGAGGACATTTTGTACAATAACAAGAAAAGAGACAACCCCATTTTTCTGATGGTCTCGGGCGACCCTCTGGCAAATCGTCATTCGACCCCCGTGGGGGTCGCGACCCACAGGTTGAGAACTGCTGATATAGGGACATTCAAATGAGAGGTCAAGTATGGGCATTTGCTATAGCATATAAATTGAAATTTTCAAGGAAAAGCAAACAGTTTTTGTTTGACTTGGCAGTGTCTTTCTGCTTGTAAATGCTTTTCCACTTAAAACCTGAAACATTTTCGATGTGCCATCCCCAATTCCGGATAATGCACTCTGACTCTGCATGCCACTGCCCTAAGCACATATATTGGCCCCCCTCCGTTGCCATTGCCTCACTTACTCCCAATTTTTGAAGTTTCTTTGTTTTATAGGTTGACATAGCGAAGAATGGTTATAATCTTTTTTAGTCCTCAAGCTTTTTTAAACGATAGCCAGTTTTTATATGATGGCCTGCCATCATGGCCAGCTGAAAACCCACGCCACATGTGTCTAAGCCATTTTTTTCTCACATTCACTTTCTTTCTGTCAAACGAAAAAGACATTTACTTTTCGTGATAGCGCCTGTCTTTATATCGTTATATCTTCATTTTTCTTTACAATTTTAAAAAATACGTGTACAACCAGTTGGGAAACTCTGTCTTAGATGTCTGTCAAAAACCTTTCAGTACAAGGGTTAATATGTCAAAGGCATTAGAAGCATTTAAACAAGTACTGAAAACTACTCTGTCTGTCAGTAGTTATCCTGAGCTTTGATTTATGCTATGGCAGATATACTGTATTTTCAATTGTTAGGTGTCCTAGCAGTACTTGTACAATATGCCACCATTCTCAGTTCCTAATTATTATTATTGTTATTATTATTATTATTATTATTATTATTATTATTATTTATTATTATTATTATTATATTAATGAAAAGGCTATTCTTTACCCTTATATATAAACAAGCTGATACTTGTTTGTTTGTTGTTCAGGTACTTAGATCTCCGTAGGTTTGGTTCCGTGCCCCATGGAGGATTTGGAATTGGCTTTGAGCGATATCTGCAAGTTTTACTTGGAATTCAAAACATTAAAGATGCAATTATTTTCCCACGATCTCCTAATAGTTGTCGATTATAGCAGTAGAAAATAAGAAGATAATTTAGTAAACTGATGGTACATGCATCAACTTAAACACTTTCGAAAATATTAGTAAATAAAGTAAAACGTGTTTTCATCTATCAAACCTCAACATATGGTATGTCCAGATAAAAGGGGGCCAACTCTATTTTCACTATAGCTTTAAGAAATTTTGGCCGATTTCTATAAAAACTTGAATGGTTTATGTGGGGTTGAACTCAAAATAATGGGATATTATAGCGCACCTTTATGTACCCACCCCTTATCTATTTTTTGGCATAATATATGAAGTCACTCAAAATGCCGTTGGGCTGTATTGATTTGCACTTATTGGGTCATGGTGTGAAAATCAATGACAGCTATTATAGTGAAACAGTGCTAAAGGAGATGCTACTACCAGATATTCACTTTGTTTCTGGTGATTGGTACATCTCCCAACAGGAAAAAAAGAATGCCACCGAGCCAATTTTGGCACCCCCGTGTGGTCGGAGCCCGGGGCCACCGCCCCTCCTCCGCACGCTACTGACTTTGTGGATACGGCCCAAAGATAATACAAACAAAATTAGTCTATTATGGCATATCTACGATTATTTTAGAGAGTTATGAAGTGTTTAGTCCCAATCAACGTGCCGTTTTTTCATGGTTTGGGGGTTCATATGTTCAAAGGCTTTGAGGGACCTCAGACAAGCAGTTGTACACAGGGACAGCAAAACTCATACCGACCAATCACAATAGGCGTCGTTCGTTCCGACCAATCACAGGCGTTGTTCGTTCCGACCAATGACAAGCGCCGTTCGTTTCTCAAAGGGAATAGGTCTTGCCCTTTCCAGTAATGGAGTTTTTCTGGAGGTTGCTGCAGTGGCGGCTCCAGGATTTGGCAAGGGGGGCGTTAGGGTGGCAACTTCTAATCATGGGGGCCCCACATTTGTTGTTAGGTATGTAGTATCAAGTATAGGGTCCCAACAGGAGGGCCACTGAGGGGAGGCACTTAGTTTGGGGGCACGGGCCCTCCGGGCCTCCCTGTGGAGCCACTGGTCAGCTGAGGTCCCCAAATTCAATGCGTAATTCCTTGATCTGTGATAATCTTACATGCTGAGTTGTGTATATTTGATAGAGAAATATTTGACAAAGAAATTCTAATTAGGAAGGGAAGTTCAAAATCAGATACGGATGTGCAAGTCTGAATCAGCCGTGGGATTAGAGTAGAAAAATATTTAGCAATATGTGATAAACAATCTGCATGGGTCAACAGCTGCACACACACACACATCTTTTGTGTTATGGGTTAATTGTGTTAATAATAATAATAATAATAATATAATAATATATTTAACGCAAGTCGGCGGGCGATGTCTAAAATGAGATCATCGATTAAAGGAGAAACGAACGGCTCGCTTGTGATTGGTCGGTATGAGTTTTGCATGTCCCTGTGTACAACTGCTTGTGACCTCAGGACTTCATAGAAATGTGAAATAAAAAGTATCTCTGAATTCTATTATTATTATTATCTCGACAATGCCTATAGCGCTATAACATAGCTAGATGCCAAAAGCAAGAGCACTTTACATAAATGGAAATGAAATGTTGAATAAATATGTCTTCAGCGCAACTGAGAACCGTTCAAAGGAGGTAGAGGAAGTCACTGTGTATGGCAACGAATTCCATAGAAGGGGTTTGCCACGGGTGACAGAACGCTCACCGAATTTCACAGTCTTCGACGGCGGTGGAATGTACAGTACCGGGCGACTGCTTGAACGTAGTTGAAGACGACAGTCAGACGCTAACGGTTTCCGAATAAGCTCGGATAGATAACTGGGACACGAGGGGTCGTGTAAGACACGGAACGTCAGTTGACACCGTTTAAAGACGATCCGCTCCGGTGTCCGTAGCCAGTGTAGCCTGTCCCTCAGCAATGGGGTCACGTGGTCATGCCACCTGACCCCATAAATCAGCCTAGCGGCGGCATTAAAGACCGATTCAAGGCGGTTCAGCTGACTGGCTGGGAGACCAAGTAAAATGCTGTTGCAATAATCAACTCTGGCTACGATAAGAGCGCGTGCCAGTTGGATCGCAGCCTGAGTTGAGATGTACCGGCGGATCTCTTTAATCTTCCGAAGTTGGTGGAAGCAGATTCTGGTGACATTACTGACATGTCCCACAAGCGTCAGCGATTCGTCCACCAGGACACCTAACAGGCGGACTTCGGTGGACGGAAGGATGACTGCAATGCACTGCATCGCCGATCTGGAACGGTGCGCGGTTTATCAGGTGGTTTCTCATTGGCGTGCTGATCCATAGAAATTCCGTCTTAGCGGGATTGAGTGCAATGCGATTCGCTGAGGTCCACCGTCCGATCTCACGGATGCACTCCTCAACACGAGACCGAAGACCCTCAGCCTCCGCTGGGGGGCAGAAGGCATAGATCTGCCCGTCATCCGCATAGACGTGTGAAGAAAGTCCGAACGATTCCGCTATTCTCCCGAACTCTCCTATGTAAAGAATAAATAGAAGAGGGCCGAGTGCCGACCCCTGGGGAACACCGCAGCGAACTGGTCTCACTGCGGACAGAGTATTTTCCCAACTGACGGACTGAGTTCTGTCGGTCAAATAGTCTCGAAGCCAGGAGAGGGCTCGTTCGTCGATCCCATAGGACAACTGGAGACGTTTGATCAGAATCTCGTGATCGACTGTATCGAACGCGGCTGTAAGATCGAGAAGGCCTATGAGAGCCAACTCTCCATTCGAAACAGCATCCACGATGTCATTGAAAATTCTGAGCAGAGCTGTCTCCGTTGAGTGCCCGGCCCTATATGCCGACTGGTTTTTCGGCATAAGTCCATTACGGACCAAATGGGTGACTATTTGTTTGTTTACCACCCTCTCCGCTAACTTCGAGAGAAATGGGAGATTTGACACCGGACGGAAGTTGGTTACGTCCAATTGGTCAAGCCCTGGCCGTTTCAGGTGTGGTCGAACGATGGCGTGTTTCCAGGACGTAGGAAACTCTCCACTCGCTAGAGACACGGACAATAGTGTTGTAAGAAATGGTGCTAAACTCCCTATGGCTTCCTTCAGTAACCACGTTGGGAGGATCGGTCGAGCATTGTTTGTTCGATGACGCTTTAACCCATGCCGTGACTTCTTCAATCGACGGTGCATCAAATCCAGAGAGAGAGGGGCCCTCGTAGGCGTAGAAACCGGCAGGACAAGCGTCGGCTGTGCTGTCACGAATACCAATATTGATAGTAGCATGAGAAACCGTCCAGTAGGCATAATATTTTGGAAGTTATATTTTTCTGAACACCCCAACCCCCGCTTGGCTGCTCTGGAGCAAAAATTTTACAGCAAATGCAATTAAGTGTAAGGTGACCTGTTTTGCTTGTCAGCACTGGAGAAGGAAAGCAAAGCAACAAGAAGATGAAGATGACTTTTTTGCTTGTCAAGGTTTTTTGAAGTTGGAAATCATAACCCCCTTCTGGAAATTCTGGCTACGCCACTGTGTGTTGATAAGATATGTCAAGAAAGTAATCCCTTTACAGTCCCTCTGAAACTGCAGACCCCACAGTAGCATGAATAATTATGACTAAACATGCCTTAAAGGTATTAATGAAAAGTCCGCGGAGAGAAGTGCCTTTGATTTGTTCCTCTTGACGATCTCTGTCTGATTTTGAGAACCACTGACCTAAAACCAATTTATTCCTGTTTCAAAATTTAAATTTTTATAGAAATTGGCCAAGTTTTCTGAAAGTTATCCCCTTTATCCGGACACAGTGTACAAAGTTTTGATTGATTAAATAGGCCTACTGTAATAATTTTAATTTTATTACCTGTATATTTTGACAGCCTTTTACTTCTGTTTCTGTGTCAGATCCAAATTGATTTAAAGCTGATATGCTCTAAAATCCGATCTTGTTGAAGCTATGATAATAACCTGTCGTTTTAAGCCTGTATTAGATGTTGATGCAGTAGGCCCTAAGGGCCGTCCATAAAGTACATCATGCTCGAGGTGTCTTTGAAAGTGTGACAGTTTGTGACAAGGGTATGGGGTTCAGGGCTACAGTGATGTCATACTTTCTATACATATAAAACCTGAAATATACCAGATAGGTGATACAGGAAAAGCGTTTGATAGGATGGGCTTTTGCTCATTAACACTCTTTTGCCCGAGGTACGTGAATTTAAGTCTCAATTATATTCGTCATCATTGCCAAAAGTTGGGTACTGTATCTGTTTCACTGCTGAAAATTAAACGAGAAACGAATATATTAAATAGAAAACCTGCATGACGTAATTTATGGACAGCGTTTTTAGATATTTGTGACGTACTTTAAGGGTAGTCCGAGATTTGTGACAGAGAAGGGCAGAGGTAGTTCCACATCGGGGATGACTGGGGACGCATCCCCACCTACCTTTTTTTGTTTGTCAGCATCTTTAGGGTTTACCCGGGTCCGAACCGCTACATGTCGCCGGGGCCCTGTTGACCTTTTTTGCTTGTCAGCCTTTTTCAGTAGGGTTTACTGCGCAAAACACTGTTAATGGCCTTTTTCCTGGCCAGCCTTTTTCGTGATTTATATGAGGGTTCCTGGGTTTACCGCGTCTGAACCCCCTACAAGTCGCCATCTTCCTAGGAATTCATTGCACTACACCCAACTTCCTAGAAATTTATTGCATCCCCGCCAAGATTTCTTGGAACCACCACTGGGGAGGGGATAACAAAAATAGCTTGACGTACTTTGTGGGCGGCCCCTAAAAACTGTTGAAAGATAAGTTATGAAATTTGCTCTTTCAAGCATTTAAAATCTGTTATCAGATTTGTATTCCTACAAGGAAATGTTTAATGTATTTAATATGAGTAAGATACTGTAGTGTTTTATAAATTAGATGGCAATATTAGATATCACCACCAGGGATTCTAAACAATGACTAATACCTCAAGGCCAGGACTCAACCACCGAGCCACTCCTATTCCAAACATAAACAAGCTTAAGGCTCAGTCCTGTTCAGGAAATAAATTCATTAAACAGTGTTTTATCCAAACTCCAGACCTTTGGGGGTGGAAAATTGACTTGGATAGGGGGAATGAATTTTGTAGCTCAGAGGCACAGTTCAATGCAAAATTTTAAACTGAAAATTCATCACATACTGCCCCAGCCTAAGAGCCTCCAGTGAAATTAACTACATTACTACTTGACAGATAAACGCCATATATTGGCTTATCATGAGGGGGCGCGATCCCCGTGGGACAGTGGCGGCTCCAGGATTTGGCAAGTGGGGGGCCGTTGGGGTGGCCAACTTCTAATCATGGGGGCCAACCATTTGTTGTTAGGTATGTAGTATTAAGTATAGGGGCCAGGCACTCAATAGGGGCACGGCCCCCCTGTAAATCCGCCACTGCCGTGGGAGACCAAGCTCTTACCGTAGACTAGAGCTGGGTCGATTACGATTATTTTTCCGATTACGATTTTTCCGGTTATTTTTCACGATTACGATTACGGTTTTTTTATATAATTTCGATTATTTCACGTCACCTTTAAAAACTCGCTGTCCCTACTGCTCTTTAAAATGGCCAAGAAAAGTATATGAATTTCAACTAACTTGTGAAATACAAATAGATTCACCAAATTGATATTTATAATCATCTTTATTCGTGACAAGCGCAGCATAAAAAAGTAGTACACAACCAGTAGTACACAACCAAGGAAAACACAAATCAACTGAACAAAACTAAATAATAAAATAAACTAAACCTAATAATAAACAAATAAACTAAGCACAAACTTTACACAGTACAGCCTCTGCCCTCAGACAAATTCTAGTAATGCACTGAGCAAAGTACAGTGGCTTCTTCTCATATCTATTAACAAAGGATGGTTGTCGCTTTTCTACAATAGCATGCATACTATCCAAACCCGTCAGGATTCTGATATACTCAACATTGTCTGTCTCACATTTTTTAAAAATTTTGCACACAACTACTTGAATCAGTCTGTCAAGAGCATTAAGATTACTTTTGTTTGGGCATGTGGCTTCCATGCCATACAATACAATAGGTAGACAATAGCTTTTTACCAGGTTAACGCATATCAATAATAATAAATAATAATTATGCACTTCTATAGCACCAGTTCTAATACCCAAGGTATCAATCGATGGTACTTCAAAATCAATCATTCATCATTCCAGAAGATCCAGGTCATTCCAGAGTTTCATCTTCCATATCTGAAGGTTGACGGTCATGCAAGTTCATCATTCATCATCATTGTCATCTTCTGTCTGAAGGTTGAGCAATGAGTTGTTTTTAGTCTTCAGCGATCCTTTTTAGTCTTCCGTAGTTCTTTTCCTGTATGTGTTCCTTAACGTCGTCCAGCCAGTCTCTTCTAGGTCTTCCTCCATGTTCCTACTTTACAGTTTCCTACTTTACAACAGTTGCTGGATGACGGTGCAGTGTTGCCTGTTGTACCACATCCACTCCACCGGGCTGGTTTGGTGATCTTAGTATGATCACCCCCCGTTTGCCGAGACTTGCATTCTTGTTTCGACTATTCACGACCTTTCTTGGAGGCTCTTAATTGCGGCGGGCCCCCAGAACCATCGCAATCGCAATGCCTGAACCATTTTAAACTGTCGTTCTCATCTGCTTCAGGTTGTTTCTCCAGCTGCCGTTATCCAGAGTGTTTCTGGTGTCCGCCATCTGAGATAACCCACAACTTGCTGACATTGTGGGTGATACCGTTGCCTGCTATTAGCCGTATGTTTTCAGGGTTCATGGCAGACCTGTCCACCTCGCGTAGCGCCCTAGGTGATACTTCAACACAAGGTTTTCATCACTGATGGCATAGCTCTGTCAGGCATACCCCTACTTCTATACGTTGCCACCTTCCTTCGCCCCTTTGAGGCTGTACAGGTCGGATTTTAGAAGGAGGATACAAGCAATTAAACGTACGAAAAAATTTAATTTAGCTTCCGAAATAGATAACCCGAAGTGCCTGCCCTTTTTCAGTGTCACTCCAAGATTGCTTTTCTGCGCTGAAAGCGACCTCCATAGATTTTATCTCAGTGGACTCAACCATGAAGGCCAGGAACAATGACTTGACTATACTACCGGTAATTAAATAGCAATTTAATGCGACGACTTTAATATTGGCCTCAGCCATATTATAATGGAGATAGGCATAATATATGTTAAGAACTTAAGACCTAGTATATTCTTTACTCTGTGGAGTCTCGGCATATTTGATTTTTATGCCAAAATGCAGGGAATTACATAATTATCCCCATTATAATATGGCCTAGGCGGGGATAATGGGGATAGGCATATATATTAAGACCTAGTTGCCCTAGTATATTCTGTACTCTGCGGAGTCTATGAATATTTGATTTTTATGCCAAAATGCAGGGAATTACAATAATCTAGGCGACTGAATTGACATACGCCAATCACATTGACAATGCCTATACAAGATCCTATGCAGCCCACGTGAGCACAAACAATAAATAGTTTTGAAATGGCCGCTAACAATTCACTGTGGTTTAGGCTAATAGCGGCTACACTTTTATCGAAAAGAGTAAACTGATTACCAAAACAAGATAGCCAAGGCTGAAGCCATAAATTTAGCGTCATCTACGATTATTTAAAAACTGTCGTATATCCATGATCATACGCATTTTTCATCTTTATTGTCATGCATTAGTAGCATTACTCAAATTTAATTTTTTTAAAAACATCCTTGACTTATCATAAAATGAACTCAGACAATTTGCGGTCGGTCTTACATATTTTAACAAATAACTTTAAATCTGACTACAAAAAGACTTGTTGGAAATGTTTGTGATCTGCAAAAGTCTCAATAATGTAGGCCTGCTAGTATTAAATGCTGAGACTGATATTGAACTTCATTTTTATACTGATGTGGTCTGTTCCAGACTACACTGTAATACAATTCGATGCAGAAATAACAAATGTGATACTAATAAACTACACATGTGCATCGACATTAAGTTTTGCATTATTATTAGGAAAGGCAAGGTGCAGGGCCGACGATCGAAAGGGGACAGGGGCAGTGTTTATTCTAGGCCCTTTTTGGGAGGGATTTGCCCCCAAAGTTTGAAAATTCCCCAAAAGATTTCTATATGTTGCATTGGGGATGGAAATTCCCCCTCCAAAACGATAGGGGTTTTTTATTTAGGAGAGGGGAAAAACATAAGGATATAAGGATATGACCATATTCAGAAGAGCATCAGAGCATGTGGAGAAGAAGGGGAAGAGAGATAAGAAATGATGTGATGACCCTTTTTTGGTTGTCACCACTTCCGAGAAAAAATGTAATCTAATATCAGGATGACTTTTTTTCTCGTCAAGGTTTTTGGGCAGACAAACCTTCTCCCCTCCAAACATTTCATACTCCCCCCAATGTCAAGGTGGCTAGAATAAACACTGGGACAGGGTACATTTTTACCCGGGCCCGGCGATAAACAAAGGGCCCGCGCTGACCAGAAAAAAATTATTTTAATGTAAAATATGTAAATGGCGACCTTTTTTGCTTGTCAGCATTTACTTACCTTTTTTGCTTGTCAGCAATTATTTAATATGAGACTACCTTTTTCTTTGCCTGTCAGGGGCGTCATTTAGGGGCCAGGGGCCACACCCCCAAGGAAATGAAGAAGTAATTATAATATATTAAATAAAATAATTAATGTTAAATGTGTAAAAAATCGCCAAAAATTGCCAAAAATTTGCAAAACTGTCAAAAAGTTACAAATTTGCCAAAAATGCCCAAAATTGCCAAAAATTGTCAAAAAATTAGCGAAAATTGCCCAAAAGATGCCCAAAATTTGACAAAATTGGCCAACAAATTATCTTGGCTCCAAGAAAAGTGTGAAATGACGCTGCTGTTGCTTGTCAGCATTTATTTAATATGAGGATAAAGGACAACCTTTTTTGCTTGTCAAGGTTTTGAAACAAAGAGGCCCGGAATCAATATTTGTCCCACGGCCCGTATTTTCTCTCGACGGTCTTGGCAAGGTGTTATAGTACGTCCGAAACTGATGCGGCCCTTCTTGAAAAGGTTGCCCGCCCTTGGCCTACACGTATTATAAGCCTCCACAACTCATTAAAGACCTGGCTGTCAACATTCAATTTATATAACGCTTGAAAGATAGTGCACTAATCAGCGCGCAAGTGGACATATGAATGCTCAAGATACATGATTTCCGTACCCCAAGCAGAATCTCAGCCTGACAGTCTTCTGAATGATCTATTGAGATTTCTATACTGTGTAAGAATGTCTGAAAGGCGTTAACGCTGTCTATTTAATCACAGAAATGCTGCCATTGCTAAGTGCACTACGATTACGAGTCAGTTCTATTGCGATTGTTGATGATGGGATCATTGAGCTGCGTCACCATCGTTGAGACTTGAGTAGGAAGAAACGACAAGTTCTGATTCCGTGAGTTCGCAATTGTCTTCGTCATCCTGAGCTGACTTTTTTAATTCGAATTCTTCAGCTTCTGTGCCTCGTTTTTCTTCTTCCACAGCGGATTTAACATTTATTGAAGTGACATTGGCATCACCTGCGTCCAAAAAAACGTGCATGACATGCAATTATAACTGTTCAATAAAACTGTAATTAATATATGCTAATATTTATAGGAGTAATTCAGAGGTCCTGTTGAGATCTCGAATAACTGTTTAGTAGTTCAGCTAAACACTTCGGACGTCTATGTGTATGCAGGGCCATATTAAGGCGGGGGCTGAGGGGTCTGAAGCCCCAGGCCCACCATAAAAAATAGCCCACCGTGTTTCAAGCGACAACCTCTTTTTTGCTTGTCAGAGATTTTCAGTGAAGGCGGGAAATTTCACAAGGAGCAATTTTCTAATTATGGAAGCGACGACCTTTTTTACTTCTCAGCCCCAGGCCCACTCGGATCTTAATCCGGCCCTGAGTGTCTATAACTGGAAATGGCTTTAAAAATTATCCAGCATTCTTTTGACTTTATTTCAGGCACAACTGTAGTCTTTACTAGTAACCATTATAACTGACCACTCCTAACCTGTCTTGGCAGTTCGAGTTTGTGGATTGTCATTATCTTGTCCATCCGAGTCACCTGCTTTCTTCGTTACTGACTCTTCCACAGTTTCGCTTGATTTGTCCTCGGTTGACTTCTGTTCTGTTGCATTAATTTCAGCGTTCTGTGCTTCAGTTGCTATTTTCACAACCACAGTAAGTTAACAGAGTCTGTAAGTCGGGAAGCTACGACTTAGCTAAAAACCCTCATTCGGGGCAAGGCCATGCGCTTGGCGCCTTTGCAAAAAATTGATTTAAAGTGGCTTAGGAGGCATTACTGCCTGTGTGAAAGCCACTAGGGGCACTAACGGGACTTGAACCCGCTCCGTCATCCTGACGCTCCAGCACGTAACCCACTCTGCCATTTTCCGCCCCCAAAGGACGACCTCTGAACAAAAGTTGCTGCTATAGTCATATGCGTCAAAGAAATGCCTTAGAAATGGTTTTTCACCCGTCATATGGTTTGATTAATAGGACCTATTTTTAGTTTGACGCTATTGGGTATTTACAATATATATTTAATTAATTAGAATCAGTTCAAGTTGTGCAATTATATACCTAATTAGAAGTAGCAAAACTAAGAGAGTTAATTAATAGGAACTAGATTCATACAAAATAAATTAGAATTAGCAATAACAGTGTTATGACCTTAAATTAGGCCATCAATTTCAAATTCTAATTATTAGTATGTTTCACTGAGACTCTTTGTTGTTGATTAGTCTGTTTCTCCTACCATTAAAGGTTATGAGAATACCATTCTTGTCTTTCACTGCTGTGGTTGCCCTTCCTCTTTTCTGGTTGTTGAGTGATTTTAGGCCTACCTTTGCATACACTTTGTCATGTTTTCCTTGGCGTTACAGTTCCTCCAGTTCTCCGCATTGCTCTGTCCACCACTTTTCTTTGACTTTGTCAGTTTCTCGTCGGAGTTCGTTATTTAGTCATTTGTACTCCTTTATTGCGTTATTCTGTATTCTGCCTTTTCCATTTTCTTCTTTCATCCATCTTTGCTATAATTTCTGTTGTGACCATGGTTTCCTGGCATAGTTAATGCTCTTGTATACTAGTCCCTTCTTTGCATTCATTACTATTGCATCTTTCAATGCATTCCAGTTTTCATTGGTTGTGCCATGTTGCAAGTTTGGTTTTAGATGTTCCTCGAAACTATCCGCAAATATCTGTTTCTCCTGCTTTAATTGCTCCAAGTCCCAACGTGAGTGTATTTCGTTTTTACATCTTATGAATTTAAGCTTGATGATTGCTTTCATTGGGCGCACAGGCATAACGGCGCAAGAAAAAACGGCGCAAAGAAAATTGAGAAAAATACGGACAAAAGGGCGCAAAATAACAGATAAAACGGCGCAGACAAAACGGCGCAAAGTTAGGTAGAGATAGGTAGTAGGTAGCTAACCCTAACCCTTATCCTAACCTAACACTAACCCTAACTCTATTGTTCATATTTGTCTTAGCTATTATTATTATTATTATTATTATTATTATTATTATTATTATTATTATTATTATTATTATTATTATACAGGACGATTTCTGGAGCGCCGTAAGCAAAGCTAAAAGGGTCTAAGTCAAAAGCGCTTTACAAAAATGATACGCTAAACAAGTGTGCTTTCAGTTGTTTTCGGAACCGATCCGGCAGTGTCTCGACTGTGAGCGACTTCGGAAGCGAGTTCCACGAGGTGGGGCCCCCTCGTCGAAAGGACCTGTCCCCAAATCCTGCTGTCTTAAGCGGCGGAGGGACGATTGGTCGCTCCCGAGCGTAGCTGAGAGCGTCGTTCAACCGTCGAGGATCTTTCGAACAATTCGGACAGGTAGGTCGGACAGAATGGGTCGTTAAGCGCTCGGTGCATAAGCCAAAGACGTTTGAACATCACGCGCTCGGGGATCCGCAACCAGTGTAAACAATCCTTCAGGAGCGGCGTGACGTGGGCACTCCATCTGGTTCCGTAGATGAGGCGAGCCGAAACATTCAGAACCATCTGAAGTCGATTTAGTTGTCTATCCGGTAGTCCGTATAGCAGACTATTACAGTAGTCGATGCGGGCAATCACCAGTGCCCGGACCAAGTCGATGACCGCCAATGTTGGTAGGTAGCGTCACACTTCCCTAATCCGTCGCAAGTGAAAGTATCCTGACCGGATAGTATTGTTCAGTTGTGCGTCGAACGAAAGCGACTCATCGAGGAGTACACCGAGTACACGGAGCTGGCTAGTGGATGTTATAGTTACACCCTCAACATTGAACGCGGTGTGGTCAATGAGGTGTCCTCTGCGATGGGTAGCGAGCCAGAGAAACTCCGTCTTCGCCGGGTTTAGCGAGAGTCGATTCTGATCGGTCCATACCCGGACTGCCACTATACACGATTCAGCTCGTGTGCGAAGTTCATCAGCTTCAGACGGTAGGCAGGACGAATAGGCCTGCATGTCGTCAGCGTAGGTATGCATCATAAAGCCAAACGATTCAATGATTCGGCCGATGTCCGCAGTGCAGAGTATGAATAATAGCGGACCCAGCACGGAGCCTTGGGGCACGCCATAGAGGTCCCGAGAGGGAGTAGACGTCTTTCCCATCCAACTGACCAGCTGGGATCTGTCGTCAAGATAGCTGCAAATCCAGGCAAGGGCCACCCCAGTTAGCCCGTAAGAGCACTGAAGCCGGTCGAGCAGGATCCCATGGTCGACTGTGTCGAAGGCGGCCGAGAGGTCGAGGAGGCAGATAAGCACCTGTCGACCACTAGCCGCCGATTCGATCAAATCATTGACAATCCATCGAGTGCCCCCGGCGATAAGCAGATTGATTTTTCGGCAGGCCATCAATTGATGATCAATTGATGGCCAATCTCAATCATGCGCCGTTTTGTCTGCGCCGTTTTGACCGGATACCCTTTCATTGCCACCAGATTGTGGTCGGTGACTCGGTGTCCGCGTCTGCTCCTGGGTATGAGTGGGAGTTCTTCACACTGTTTCGGTATCTTTCTCTTTCTAACTGGTATCGCTTCCCATTTCCAGGTGTTCTTCATGTGTACCTTCTTCTTTTGTTGTGTTTGAACCATGTGTTTGTCACTAATAGCTTCTGTCTGTTGCAGAATTCTATCAGTTTTGTTCCTCTTTCATTTTGTATACCAAGACCAAAGTTTCCAACACTTTTTCTTGCCTTCCTTCCCCTACTACAGAGTTCCAATATCCCATCGTTATCAGGTAGCTTGTTCCTCTTTCATTTCCATTTATGTTTTCCAGTGGCTCGTATATGTTTTCTACTTCTTCATCTGGACAGTCGGATGTTGGCATGTATACCTGTACAATACCTGTACAATTACTATGTCTACCGACTCTGCCTCAAGTGTCACCGCGAGTATTGTAAGCAGATTGTTGTTATTTTGCACTAATCCGTTCAGTCATTTTAGTTATTAATTGTTAATGAACATTTCTTTAAATTCTCAAATAAAAAAATCCATTTGTAGCCTATCTGCTTTACGGTCACTAAATAATTTAATAATAGCTAAAGTTGTCATTTAATATCTGTTTATCAGCCGATTGGCAACCGTCTCCAGCAGGTGATGTCATAGGAGCTGTCCGTTAATTATGTCAACAATTTTGGGGCAATTTTTGGACCCCCTCCCCCTTGTCAACAACTGTCAACTTTCACTTACCCCCCATAATTACGTCAAAAACTTTTGACCCCCCCCAAGATCAATGACAGGTCCCAATAACAAGGTTATTATTTTTTGTGGTGATGACCATTTTTTCCATTTTTGCTCATCGAGTGTCAAAATGTGGCGATGACCTTTTTTGTCATGCTTTTTTCCATTGTAATAAGTAGTATTCCGTGAAATTTCCTATTTTTTGATTATTTGTAAAAAGTGAAACTGTTGACGTCAACTTCTTTTGACCCCCTCCCCGTCAACAACTGTCAAACTTTTTTTAAAAACCTTCCCTAAATTGTTGACGTAATTAATGGACAGCCCCATACCAAATATGACTGCGCGGTCTTTTTTTCTTTTCAATCAGCCCTCGTACTCTTTGTATAGCCAGTTTGTGTTCCTCCTCCTTTCTACGCTGTTAAGCTATATTCCTTAATTCATTATCCTGCATCTTTGACGCATGGCGACCGATTCCTTACCTTGTGAACGTCGCAGTTTTTCGAAGCGAACTGATTCTTGTTTCCTTCTCGCTTTCGAGCCGCTTCTGCTTAATTTTGTTTCTTCTATTTTGGCCAGTTGCTCTTGCCTCTCTTTATCCGTTAATAGTTTAATCGGTTCGGTTCTTTCGGAAATGTTAAAATGACCAGTGTGCGCCGCACGTATTTTGGCCTCTTCAGAAGTTCGCAGAAGCTTGTTACAATTGTCACACTTAAGTGACTTTGCGACAACCTGTTCTCCCTCTCCAGCTGGGACTTGTTGAGAAGCGTCGCCATCTGGAACTTTTTATGACAGTGTATGACCTTTGTGGGCTTCAAATTATTTTTGGACATCATTTTCAAGCAACCAACATAGCTGTTGACGGAAGAGCTTTCTCACTCTGCTCATCTTCGATTGTCGAACAAGGATTGTCCTGGAATAATATATTTCTTTGCTGCATTTGAGTTCTTTGGAAGAACCACTGTGTGTTACTTAAAAATACTTTATAACATCAAGATCAACCGCTGTAAGGAGAAGCCTCCAAATGTGCATCCAATTTCGGACCCATTCTATAAAATCCTCGTCAACGGGTTGTATTGGCCAACGCGAGAATTTAAACGTGACTGATTGTGACTGTCGTTCCGGACTTCTCCGGAACTTCCATCTTCGTCGGATTTGCCGATTTCGACGACGAACGAAGACCGCGAAGACCGCTTCTTGGATTTCGCCGTCTGGTTGTTACCGTGCTGAGAACTCCCGCTACCAACTCGCGGCACACTAACATCATCTTCCGTTCCTCGTTGACCTGTCAATGTGGCTAATAGGACCGCTTCTAAAGAACTTAGCATAAGTCCTTTCTATAATATTTTAATAATAACCTTCGGACCTTCATTGACATGTCAGCGTTGTTTAAGCGCTTTTGATTTTGGTATTTTAATATGTTAATAATAGAAATTGTCCTGGAATAATAATAATAATAATAATAATAATAATAATAATAATAATAATAATAATAATAATAATAATAATAATAATAATAATAATAATGAATGGGACAACATAGCTATGCTGGTAATAGCCAGATTTACTCGTTCTGCCTCACGGGTGATGTGGAGGTGCTGCGGGAACTGTTCCTGGAGTGTCTAGCCGCCGTCTCTAAGTGGGCGAAGGAAAATCGATTGGCCCTTAATGTTTGAAAAACTGAGTTTCTATGGGTCACCACCCCTCGGAGAAGGACGCTAGTGAATCGTAAACCGTTCGTTACGGGTGATGTAACCATTGTCCCCTCTGAGTGTGTGTGGCTGTTGGGGTCATCTTCGATGGTACTCTGTCATTCGAGCCGTACTTGAATGATGTGATCAGGCAATGTCATTATCAATTGAGAAGAATCCGATCAGTCCGGCGCTATCTACCTGTATCCGGTGTGATTCACTTGGTTCAGGCCTTGGTGCTAACGAGGATTTATTACTGTAATAGAGTGCTGTGGGGTGTCCCGGTAAATAAACTGGATCATGAACCTGTCTTTGGAGGTTTGACCCCACCCTCCCAAAATATTCTAAGTGAATCGACGCCTATGATTATTATACTGCTATAGTTTACCGTGACACTACCGTATTACTTGTTGTTTTCTATAATTGATTGAGTTTTATTAATTGAATTAATTGAAGCTTAAAACGCCGCCAACCTCAAATTCATTTCTTTTTTCAAGCACGCAAACATAGACCTATACTTATCAATAACTCTTTCTGTTGCTTGTGGAGTGATCGCAATTAGTTACGCCAGTGGCGTAACGTGGGGGGCGGGGGGCACTTTGTTGACAGCCCCCCGGGCCCCGGCCGGGGGGGCCCGAAGAGGGTCTAAGCTAGGGTTAGGTTAGGGTTAACCCTAGCTTAACCTAACCCTAACCCTAGAAATGATGTGCTGATGACCTTTTTTTGCTCGTCAGGATAAAAAGGAGGCGATAAAGTTTTGTTTTTTTTGCTCGTCAGGATAAAAAAGGAGGCGATAACGTTTTTTTTTTGCTCGTCAGCTCGAAACTCTAGGGCCCCCATGGCAAAGATGCCCCCCGGGCCCCAAAAAGTCACGCTACGCCACTAAGTTACGCTTACCTTTGAGAGCTTTGTCTCGCCAATGCTTCTTATTTTGAGAAAAAGAGTTGATCCACATCTGCTTCATTTTCAACGACTCAACTGCTTAAATGTTCACATTATCTTTTCACGTTACTAAACACTAATAGATAAGTAAATGAGACGACGATTAGGCCTAATACTGCGTACATGCGCAATAATTATACACAGTAATTAACGTAAGAACAGCTAAGCAGACGTGAAATGAAACGTAGTCTTAAGAGGAGAAATTAACATTCGGTATAGGCCATGCCAGTTATATACAGGAACAAGACTAATCAAGAACTAAATATTTACAATTTTAAATAAGAATTCCTTGCATTGCGCATTGCGATATTTTACTACTACTACTACTACTACTACTACTACTACTACTACTACTACTACTACTACTACTACTACTGAAATACCATACTGATACGCGAAGCATTAGACAGTTACTGAAAACGAAAATCTGTGAAAAACATTTATAGTTTTCTTTCGCACTTCCTATGCTACAACATAGATGTAGATGTTACAATGTGAAATTGTTAATGCAGTTTACTTAGAAACCCGTCGTGATACATAATTTCAAAATACATTACGGCGCTATTTGTTTCACCAGTTATTCTAGAGGAAATAAAATTTCTGGAAAATTTTGTTGGCCAATGATGTAATATGGACTGCAAGATTTCTACATACTGTGCATTGAAGTCAGCGACTTATGAAATATGCATTATTGCTATCACGAGGGGCACAGGGCGCGGAACCCACATTCGAGCCTTGACTGGTCGTGAGATTCATGCCTAACCGATGAGACAATTTCATCAGTAGGAGAGTTATGGTGATTGCAGAATGTGCTGAAATGCTGTCGTTTAATCTGAAAATATACTTCAAATCTCAAGATTGAATCTAATATCACCATAAATTTGTCGGTTGTGGGGGTAAATATGGACCTGCAGCTCTGTCTCATAGACCCGTTGGGTTAGCTCACGACCAGCCTCCAAAACCCTCTAGGGTCTAGACGGATCTAGTAAGTTTTCTTAAATCTTGGCGCCCCTATTCTGGAACCCTGGCTAATAGCTATGCCAGTGGAATATGATATCTGAGCCACATTATACCGGTCTTTTGGTCGGAATCTACTGATGAGGATGAAGACAGACTTGACGTTGAATTCTTTCTTCTGCTCGACTTTTCTTCTGCTTTTGCAATTGGCGGCTGATTCTGTAAACGCAGTGGTGCTGAGATTCGTTCCAGCATGTCGCCCATCACTTGAAAGCTTGGATCGACAATGAAGTCAATGAATCCTTAAGAAAAAATCATCGGTTACTAATCATATTTGCAGCAAGCTGCACCCTGTCTATGCCAAGTGCTCTTAGATGTAGGCCTATAGCATGCTTACTAGTACGGAGATATAGGCATACACAGTAGATATAGTTAGGTCTATTTTCTAAGACACGAATATAATAGAATGAATAGAGCCTATTAGCATCAATTGCATCTATTACTCCCATTACATTTCCATTATATAAGTGCAATAATAGAAACTGGTAGAATGACTTAAAAATAGATAAATAATGATAATAAAGGTAAAGGTAGTCCAGTACTTGAACGAGCGTAGGGTCCGGCGCTGACCTCCGTGTACTAGGCAAGCAGCGACGCAGGTGACTTACGTAATTAATCTAGAGTAGTTTGTCACTGCTTTCTCTAGACCCGCGTTTTACCTTTGCAGCTTAACCTGCTACCAATTTATTTCTGAATGATGAACGCCTAAATGATGAACGGCCTAACTGGCCGCCGGCACCACGACACCGGTCTCCCATCCAAGTGCTAACAGCGCTCGATGTTGATTAATAGTTGGATGAGCGACCATCCCGGTATTCAGCAACGAGTTATACCTATTTGCGATTCCGAAATATTTGTCGACTTTCTGTCACAAAGAGGTGATATTGTGAGACCCAGTTCACTCTCCATGTCACCCTAAAAAGACAACAACTCGCCAATTCATACACTAAATTTAAAGCAAAAAGTCTAAACAAAAGTGTTTATACAGGTTGGTTAGATAGCTAGTTAGTTCGCGCAACCAGCGGTGGACCATTGTGTTACCTCAGAGCCATGTCCTCTAGGAATGGCACAATGCCAGAGAGAGGTGGGGATGTTGTTATTTTTGTTATGCTGGTTTATCCATCTCTTTCTTAGTCGTCCCCGGAGATACTTCTAGGAGGGATCAGGTCGGTGACTGGATGACAGGCCAACATGGTGGTAAAGGATTCATTGTTCATGCGCATCCTCCTCGAGGCGCCATGTCAATTATGGATCTGACTGACCTCCCGGCTTAACCTCGCTCTAATTGGAATTGGATTTGGTCACCATCGGCCCTATACATTACAATAGCGGCGCCACAGAAGTTGTGGTTAATCGATTTGCGTTTGATTGTTTTTTATCGGTTGGTGCATAAAGATTCAGTTCGGATGATAGGCAATTTCTTGCTCGGTTTATTGTGAATTAGACCTATCAATTAATTGAGTATGAAACAACAGTACAGTTTTGTATTTCCAAGTGACTGAAATTAGAGAGGCTCACTGTTCATTCCAGAGAAAAACAATACATTACTCACATTCACATGCTAAGAATACAATATGGCGATAAATATCGCAAAAACAAAAATATTGACTGATTCCAATAGCATAAGAGAAATTAAGGGGAAGGCGTAACACTAGAAGAGGTAGAATGCTTCATATACCAGGGATGTCAAATAACAAACATTGCAGAATGTCAAATGGAAGTGAAAAGGAGATTAGCCATGATAACAACAGTAATGATCAAGCTATGGGAAAACAAATCAATAATCGCTACCACAAAACAGCGATTGATGAAAACCTTGGTATAGCCATATGGATGCGAATCCTGGACGCTAAGAAAAGAAGAAGAAAAACCCATTCAGGCCTTTGAGAACAAGTACACTAGAAAACTGCCACGAATACCATGAACAAAACAAACAAACAAACAAATGAGCATGTTTACAACATGGCCAAAACAGAAAAGGCACTACTGAATCAGGTGAAAACAAAGAAATTAAGTTACTTTGGGCACGTGATAAGACAACCACAAGACACCATCGAGGGCAGTGCGGTCACAGCACTTGTTGAAAGAAACAGACGACGAGGACCGAGGATATGCTGGATTGGCAACAACACGACGTTGACTGGTCTTTCTGGAAACCGTCTACTACACGCCGCGCAAAACAGATCGCGATGGAGAACACTAACCCATTCTAGTAGCCAACCATCGCCAAGCGACGATGACGCACTGACTTGACTCAATAATGTTAATTCTTTATAAAGCAGATATGCTCATAAGAGCACTTCACTATGAAATTTGAAATCGGCATACAAAAATCATCAAAACCGACAAAAAGTGATGGATTTTAAATCAGACCTAGACAAAGTTTTTTGCACTTTTGTAGACGTGTATAGGGTCGTCCGTAAATTACGTAACGCGATTTTGGCACTTTTTTGACCCCCTCTCCCTGCGTGACGCGACGTAACAAAACGTCAGACCCCCTTAAAATATTACGTAACAACGGGCCGACCTCTTTTGTCGTCATCCGAAAAAATCTTGACAAGCAAAAAAGGTCATCCTTGTATTTTGTTTCTTCTCGAAAAACCCTGACAAGCAAAAAAGGTAATCATTGTATTTTTCCTCTCCAAAATCCATGAAAAGCAAGAAAAAGGTCAAAGGTCATCGCCATTTTATTTAAAAAATTGTGTTAAATTTTTTTGCGTTACGTCACATTTACGGAACCCCCCTCGTCACACTTCGTAGCAAATGGCCGAACCCCTCCCTCTAGCCGCGTTATGTAATTTATGGACGGCCCCTATTATAAGTCACTTTTGTCACCCAGAAACAATAAATTAGTGAACTTTCTATAATGGGAATATTTGCTGCAGATTGCAGAATGCAGGTCTACAGTGTACACTGTAGACCTACAGCCGCTAACAGTTGTCATTCAAATAACTAATCAATACTGATTAATAATTACCTCTCAATCACAAAAAATATATGCTCCCCTAAATTGCTGTCAGTCGAATTGACTATAGACCCATACCTGTCTGAAAAACTCTTCGATCAGTCTGTTAGTCCATTGTAGATGAATATTCCATTCTTTTGCCGGATGACTTATGTCAGCGCAGTGCACAACCAGCGACAGAGCTTTGGTTTTGTCAATGCTGCTGGAAAACATTAGATGTAGCAAAACGATCAGATCTAAATCAGTCGCGCGCAAAAATCGCCAAGGCGCCTCATTATTATCATCATCGTCGTCGTCGTCGTCGTCGTCATGCAATCGATGAGGTAGCAATGGGTTGTGCAGTGCACTTGTGGTCATCGGCAGTCAGAGATCCCCTGACAGAGAGTAGAGATTTTTACTTTCAAAATATTTTTTACTTTCAATACATTCAGCAGTGTTTATTCTAGCCACCTTGACACTGGGGACATTCTGAAATATTTGGAGAGACAAGGTCTGAGTCTCCAAAAATCTTGACAAGCAAAAAAATGTAGTGACAAGCAAAAAACAAAGGTCATCCTATCCTTCCTTTCCCACCTTCCTAATCTTTTTTACCTTTCTGAAATTCTCAAATGTCCTGGCAGACAAAGAATTAAATTGTCATCCTTACATCCCCCCCAAAATAAAAGCCCCCGTGGTCAGACTTTTGCAGAGAAATTTCCATACCCCCATGCAACAGATCAAAAATTTTGGGGGAATTTTTTAACTTTTGGGGGGAAATTCCCCCAGAGAAGGCCTAAAATAAACACTGACATTCATGATGTAATTTTAAAAATGACAAAACCTAAAAGTAGAAATACTTTCATGAACAGCGCACACACTTAAATAAAATAGGGGTGCGAAACTGTGAAATATGTAAATACCGTAAAGTCATGATCTTTTGTCTGAAATCGAAGACACACCAGGGACCCACCGTCAAAAAAAAACTTGGCTACGCCACTGCATGCAACCAGTATAATCTTTGCCGTTGAATAAATGTAATTAAATCTGCCTTCGTTGTCATCATAGGCGACGGAAATCGCAACAAAGAGGAAACAGCAGTTCGTAATTCCATAAGACAGTTAAATGGCAACGCCAGACACTACGGTAGCGGTGTCTTCTCATTTCGCCGAATTCCCATTTCGCCGAATTCGAATTTCGCCAAAAAGTTACAATAATACGCTTTTTTATGCAGCATAGAAAAGTGTGTTCGACACTTCTTTTACTGTCAATTTCTTGCTATATTTCTTGCAATTCGGATTTTAAGCGAATTTGAGGTAGGGTTGCTATAAATATTGAGAGAAAATGCGGGACATTTTCAGGAAATAGGCGCCAAGGAAATTCGACCGTGCACTGGAGCCGAATGCTGCACCCAGTCACTCAGCCTCAACTGTAACTCAGTTGTATTCGTCCTAGTTCGTTCGTTCGTTAGTTCGCGTGGACGACGGAGGTCTGTTGCGTCAATCTCGTGTTTGCGCGAGTTGTGTCCGCAACCGATGACTGAGTGGCATTCATGGAGGATTGTAGAGGGCAGACCATCGCCGATCAACTGGGGCCATGTACGGCCTGGTCTGTCGGAAGGTCTTCTCCAGTTCGGAGGTGGGCGCATCTCGGTGCACCGCATATGGAATACTTGTAGTCATTGAGAGTCTCGTGTCTGCAGAGTCCAAGTCTCCGAACCATATAGGAGAATTGGTAAGACGCAGGACTGGTAGATACAGATCTTGTTACCAATCTGTAATTGCTTTTGACGCCATAGATTTCGAAGACACCTCATGGCAGATGTAGCCATGCCGATTCTGCGGGTAACGTTCCGCGTGCGCATGTGACAAGTCAGATTTTCGATGCGCACGCTTCACCACAGTAGATTGCAAAACTCCCAGTTGATTGAGAATTTGTGAGGTAAAAGTCCAGTAGTGTTCGAGCATTCCATGTTGCATGTTTTGGATCAATTTTGGACTCACAGGCTTTCCTTTGCACGTGCGTGATTTATTTTTAGTGCCGTGGGGCTTGCACTTTGCCCATCGGCACTCTCTCACCATAAACGTGAGAGGTTTCCAGTGGCCTGCACGTGAGCTGGACGACGGGCTGACGTCGGGTGCAACCGCGATGTTCTCATGTGACTCTGCAGAGTGACCGGTCATTAGTAAATAGTTCGGCGGAAATTTCCATCGATTTTCGAGGCGCCCATATGCCTCGACGAAAACGTTTTTTCAGACTGTTTGGCTCGGAGGAAGTGTTATGCGCAGGTGTTGCATCGGAACCAATTTCTCGGAACACTTTCTCTCGATCACATAATCACGAAATCTGCGAATGACTTCTCTTTCTCCAATTTGAAGCTTCCTACACAAATGTCTAATTTCCTGCTCACCAATATCAAATTTCCTGGACATCGTCATGCCACTGTGTCTGGTCTAGAACACGTGCCCACTTTGCCAAGTTAAAACCCTCGCAAACAAGCAGACGGTCTTCTATTGACATTTTGGTATAAAATGCTTTTGGGTCAATATTGGAGGATCCTTCTTAGAGTCCTCCTCATGGAGAACAGCATTCACAAACTTCAAACTATCGACAGCTTTAACAGCCCTTTTACAATATGGGCCTGCTTTGATTTGTCTTTACTTAAAGATCTGAACAGGTGTTAATTCTTTTGGCTAGCAAGGTACAAGTTAAGCGGACGATCTTGAAGCTCTAGATTTAACTCTGCCAGTTCTTGCAGTGCGTCACACATCAAACCAAGAGTACAAATTCTGTTGACATTTTAACCAAGCTCGCATATGTGCTTCTTTCAGTCTGATCCTTTTGATGGTTCAAAATGCTCAACAAGACTAGAGCATAGTAATTTTCTCACACTGGGGAAACAGAACGGAAACCGGAAGCAATCCATCTTGTGCTCAGTATTCGACCAGCTGCATCTCCAATAATTTCGCACACCGAAGCAATTCCCGGCTATTTCTCGGTGATGCGTGATACAGAACATCTAATTTGTCGAGAAAAGCCAGGTACTTCTTTGACCGTGTCTCCTCTCCAACCGCAAGTTCAAGTCGGTGATTGGCGCAGTGCCAAAAATTACAGATGGAAATTTATCTGTCAGTAGCTTCTTCAAACCATTCTTGCGCCCTAACATGACGTCAGCACCATCACCTGCAAGACAAACTAGTTTGGGCCTACTTTTCAAGTAGTCCTCTGCCATGCCATAAGAATCAAGACAACCCAGCAAGGATTCCATAATTCCTGTTGCAGCGACTTCTTGAAGGTCAATCAAGTCCAAAAATAAGTTAACTGCTGCCTCCACCCTGGTGTCAGTAGAACAGGTACGAACATAAACAATACGTGTAGAAATGTTACGTACTGTAGTAGATTCGTCAATTATTAAGGAAATTTTGCCCTTTGAATCTACTAGTTCCTTAACCAAATTCTTTCTCATTTCGTTACTTTTGTGATTCACAATGTTACATTCATTGACTAAATGAAGAATGCGACCCATGTCGACGCCGTTCATTTCTTGCAAATCTACTTCAGCTTCGAAGTGATTAAAACGTTGATTTCCTTTTGCGACTCTGTACGCTGTACGAAATACTTTAGCTGTTGTGACTTTTTGTTGAGAATGCGTTATAAAAATAATCGACTCAAGTGACTCTCTGTTGGCTTCAGTGATCAGCTTGACTAAAGCTCTGTGCAGTGGCGTAGCGAGGCAAAGTGCCGCCCGGGGCGAGAAAAAAGTGCCGCTTCCAAACTCCGAAAATTTCTGACAAGCAAAAAAATCCCGACAAGTAAAAAAGCGTTATCAACTTCCGTACATTTCCTGACAAGCAAAAAAACATTATCGCATCATAACATTTAAAAAATTAAAAAATTAGAAGGTCTCGAAAATGCCGCCCCTAGAGCAAGTGCCGCCAGTGGGCGGTTCGCCCCCACTGCCTCCTCGTTACGCCACTGGCTCTATGGCTGGCTGGCGGTGTCTTTGTGCTCACAAATTTCTTGTGTGAAGATGTTAGCAGCTGTTGCCGACTTTGGCGATAGAAGGTTATACTACAATATTATTGGCCTACGCTTTTGCAATTTTTATTTCAATGCTTTACTCTAAAACCAGAGATCCAACTTCACGGCACGTCGAACACCCAATATTATTCTTGCGACAGTAGGCCTATAACCAATCGGCCTACTGCACCTACTGCAATAATCGTTCTTCTGGTACAATGTCCAGCGCGTAGGTGAGTCAACACCTTCTGGTTCACCAGTTGCTGACGGTTACTGCGTCAACTCGGCTGGGTCATCTAAACTGGTCGAGACGGGGTCCATTAGTGAAGAAGAGGTGGCCTTTGTCAATCGACTTAATGTTTCTGTCTCTGGTTCTTCTGTCCGAGGTATTTTTCCTGCTGGAGCAGCACTACTCGAAAAATACTGTGTTATTTTATCCATCGTGCAAAATTGCTAATTAATCCACAAAATATACTCGGGCAAAACGACAATGTTGGCGATCTAAATCCATAAATATACTATTTCAACGCAGATATCTATGCGACGATCGTCGCGAAGGCCCGCGATCATAACCAAATCATAAAAGTCATGTGACATGTGTAATCATGAATTTAAAAAAATATACGGGAAAAATATAGTTCGATTTTCTCTTTATGAATTTGATGTATTTTTAAAACCAGTCTTCAGACTTAACGGAACGCCGTTCCTCCTCGCTCTGTGACAAAAAGGCCCTGGAACTTAATTAAAGATCTATACGAGGGCACGACTTGACGAGTGAGCATTAGGCCTAGCGGCATGCTATCTTATGCATTCTTTACTAACTCGGGAGTCCGCCAGGGCTGTATCCTGGCTCCAGCACTCTTTGCAGGGCTATGGTCTGGATCCTGGAGGCTGGAGCACGCTATTGGACAGGCCGGGATCATCCTACCAGAACACAGCTACTTCGACCTAGACTGACGACGTTGCTCTTCTGGGAACATCCATTATGAACCTAGAAACATCACTCATTCAACAGCCTCCCAACTAGGACTACACGTATCCTGAACAAAAACCAAGCTGCAGAACCTGGGTTCTGGAGGAAATACGGGAGACATATATGTTATGTTCCCAGCTAGGCCTAAACATATAATCATTTATATGCAAAGTGAATATAATATATAAATAGTTTTATTGGACTCATTATCAATTTTATCAGAACTTTTGTCTTTTTCTACTACTGCAATTTTCCGGGAATTCCGCAATAAATTTCAGAAAAATTTCGGGAAAAATAGCGGTACTTTTCCGGTATAATTCCGGAAATGTTTATTACTATTTATTATTATTATTATTATTATTATTATTATTATTATTATTATTATTATTATTATTATTATTATTATTATTATTATTATTATTATTATTATTATTATTATTATTATTATTATTATTACTATTTATTACTATTATTATTATTACTAGCTATTATTATTATTATTATTATTATTATTATTATTATTATTATTATTATTATTATTATTATTATTATTATTGCTACTATTTATTACTATTCATTTGTTAGGCATTTGATAACAGCAAAGCTTTGTAGAGTCAGTATTTTCAGTAGTTGCCAAATTAATGATTTTATTCATTTTTTTCGTAATGTCACCTAATTTTACTGATATGAGCGCTAATTAACAGCATACATGAACTTACTGTAGTAGTCAAAAGTAATTGTCCCGGTATTTAATTCATGAAATTTCTTATCATAGATAGCGTGAAAATTGCAGTAGTAGAAAAAGACAAAAGTTCTGGATCCTGGAGGCTGGAGCACGCTATTGGACAGGCCGGGATCATCCTACCAGAACACAGCTTATCATAGATCATGCAATCCTTCTCCACAGACTCGAACATTGGTTTGGCTTATCGGGTACTGTATTAGAGTGGTTCACATCCTATCTTAAACATCGCAGTCAATCTGTTTATTGTAACGGTGCACAGTCAGACTCAGCTAAATTAGATTCCGGTGTTCCCCAGGGATCTGTTTTAGGCCCTCTCCTTTTCACCTTATATACAATGCCCCTTGGATCTCTTCTCACACAATTCTCTGCTGACTATCATTTCTATGCTGACGATACACAGTTATTCATTGCCTTCGACGATAAAACCTCCTCCATGTCACTAGAAAATCTGTCCCTTTGCCTGCAAAACGCTCAGTCTTGGATGTTTAATAATAAGCTTGCACTTAACCCTTCAAAAACTGAGTTTTTACTTCTTGGTACATCATTTAATCTAAGTAAATTTGAAGACATTAATTCATTTATATTTGACAACATTTCAGTTAATCTAAGTCAGTCTGTCCGCAACCTAGGGGTGATATTTGATAAGAACATGTCGTTTAACGATCATATAAATAAGGTCAGCAGAGCTGCTCATATGCAAATCAGAGATATTCGACGAATTCGTGATCTTGTGCCCAAATCCGCTCTGATTCCTCTTGCAAACGCCCTTGTCAGCAGCAGACTTGATTATTGCAATTCTCTTTACAATGGTATGACCAGATCTAACATGCAAAAGCTTCAAAGGATTCAGAATTCTATTGCCCGAGCCATTACAAAAACTCGTAAGCATGATCATATTAGACCTGTTCTTCAAAAGTTACACTGGTTGCCGGTAGAACAGAGAATTCTATTCAAAACTGGTCTCCTGGTTTTTAAAACACTGCAGTCTGGCCAACCTCAATATTTAAAATCTATGTTGAATCACCCAAACCATCGTCATTCAACAAGGTATGCTGATTCATTGTTGAATGTACCTAGAACCAACACTGAAATTGGTAAGAGAGCTTTTTCTATTTCTGGGCCTAAAGTCTGGAACTCTCTCCCTCCGGCTGTCAGATCTTCCAATTCACTGAGCATCTTCCGATCCAGACTTAAGACACATCTCTTTCAATTGTCGTTTCCTCCATAGTCCGTCTCACTCTCTCCCTCTGACTGATCTCTGGAATGACCTGGATCTTTTGCGGATTGATTTTGAAGTACCATCGATTGATACCTTGGGTATTAGAACTGGTGCTATAGAAGTGCATAATTATTATTATTATTATTATTATCAGGGTCAACTTATAAAACGTTGTTAATTTTTTTCAGGAATCTGTATCAGTTAGTTGCTAAGGCACCTTGGTATAAGATTTTGGCAGTTTATTTGATAATTGTATTTTTAATGATATGTGCCAAAACATATAATAAAACTTCATATTTTTAGCTGTGGTAATTACTTTTGCCCACTACTGTATGTTAACCTCTAACAATATGTATGCTGGAGAGTATCCGGAATTTTTTCGGAATTTTCTCCGGCAATCTACTTTTTCGGGAAAGTTACAACCCTATTGTCAATCAAGGTTAAAACTGCCCTCCCATTGCAACAAATACCATAATTTTTTCCTCCTTGTTAATTCTTTGCAGGCAACCACTAGCAAAAAAAATAGCAGGGAATTGGAAAACAACACCAAGGACAATTAACAACGAAGATGGAACTCCGTTAAGGACCGACGAAGAAATTGACAAGCGATGGACAGACTACGCCCAACACTTGTATGGATACAAGGGAACAGGTGACCACGAATCACTGAAGAATCTCAAGGCAAGAACAGGATATCCGGATGGTGACTGTGATGATACAATCCTCCGCTCCGAAGTAGAAGCAGCCATTGGCAGGTTGAAGAATGGGAAAAGTCCTGGAGTGGATGGAGTTGCAGCGGAGATGTTGAAAGCAGGTGGAGAAGACCTAATTAGAGAGCTTCATCAAGCATGCCGCAACGTGTGGGAGACTGAAGAGTGGCCAGAAGAATGGGCTCAATCAGTACTAGTGATGATACCGAAGGGAGGAAACCCCAAGGAGTGCTCAAACTATAGGTCAATTGCCATGATATCACACCCAAGCAAAGTATTGCTGTCGATCCTTTTGCAACGACTAAGAGCAAAGGTAGAATGCCACCTATCTGAAGAGCAGGCAGGATTCAGAAGTGGCAGGAGCACCACCCATCAAATCCTGACACTAAGACTGCTGATCGAACAAGCCAGGGAATATGGAAAATGCATCTATAATTGCTTCGTGGATTATACCAAAGCATTTGACTCGGTCTGGCATGAGGGGCTATTGGCGACGCTGGAGAGCTATGGCGTGGACGGTAAGCTGCTGAGGATCATCCAAAGCCTGTATAAATCGGCGATGGCTGCAGTCAGGGTCAACGGAAAAATCGGAAACTGGTTCAGGCCGACAGTGGGCTCACGACAGGGTGACCCAATATCACCACTGCTATTCTTACTCATGCTAGAGCGAGCAATGGAGAGACTAGAAGAGGAAGAGGAGGGAGGAATAAACATCCAGGGGAAGACACTGAAAGATTTGCGATTTGCTGACGACGTCGATCTCATGTCCTTCACGCAAAGTGGACTACAAAAGATGTTGAATACATTAAACGAAGAGAGCAAAAGGTTAGGTCTCGAAATCAACGTCAAAAAGACAAAAGTCATGGTGGCAGGTAGAGTGGAGGAGCCGGTGGTAATCACCTTAGACAGCACCCAGTTGGAAACAGTCGAGCAGTTTGTATATCTGGGAAGCTTGGTGCGTGCAGATGGGAATTGTAGCCAGGAGATTAGGAGGAGGATTGGTCTGGCCAGCTCAGCATTGGGTCGCCTTGGCAAACTATGGAGCTCTGGAAAGATCTCCCTCAAGACAAAGCTCCAACTTTTACGAGTCTGTGTCTTCTCTGAGCTCCTTTATGGAGGCGAGACTTGGACACTGAAAAAGGATGACTGCAGGCGACTCCTGGCTTTTGAAATGCGATGCTACCGACGGCTTCTTAAGATATGATGGGGAATGAAAATCACGAATAAAGAAGTAAGGAGAAGAATCGGGATCGACAGTGATGTGATAAACACAATCAAAGAAAGGAAGCTCCAGATGTTTGGTCATGTCAGTCGCATGGAGGAGAAGAGAATTCTGAACGTTGCAATGGAGGGAACAATGGAGGGAACACGCCCTCCTGGAAGGCCCAGGAGACGATGGTTCGACGACATCAGAGAGTGGACGGGATTAAATCTTGGAGAGGCAATACATGCGGCTCAAGACCGCGAAAATTGGAAAAGAATCGTTCAGCATGCTACTGGTCTCGACGGTTCCTGAGGGGACTATGAGCTGATGATGATGATGATGATGAACCAATAGCAATGCTCGAAACAATTATATGAGTGGAGCCATAAGGCGTAGCACGTGTGACGTTACAGGTTTGGCTGGTCACGCTACGCTTGATTTGACGCTGATTATATTTCCAACCAAAGCTATACATAGGTATAGAGAGATAGGAACTAAATTTATTACCTACTATAATTCTACTTCTCCGCCAACAGTAGGCTATGTAGATATGTGTAGCTAGGTAGGAAATAGACTTATTACCCATAGGATATGATTTTACTTCCAAACAATGCTATTGAAAAATGCAAAATACACAGGCAAAATGCAATGCAATGCAAAATACACGGGCATAAGTAGATAGGAAATAAATTTATTACCCACTATAATTCTATTTCTCCACCAACAGTAGGCTATATAGATATACATAGATAGGTAGGACATAAACCTATTACCCATAGGATGTGATTTTATATCCAATCAATGCTAGACACAGGTATAGAGAGAGATAGAAAATAAATTTATTACCTGTTGTAATTTTATTTCTCCACCGACAGTAGGCTATATTATTATGTGTAGTAAGGTAGGATGTGATTTTGTAGATATGTGTACTAATTGTGTATATAGGTAGGAAATAAACTTATTACCCGTAGGATGTGATTTTATTTGTAACCAATGCTATACACATGTATAGATAGATAGGAAATGAATTTATTACCTGATGTAATTTCATTTCTCACCAACAATAGGCTACATAGTTATGTGTAGATAGGTAGGAAATAAATGTATTACCCATAAGATATGATTTCATTTCCAGCCAATGCTATGCATAGGTATAGATGGGAAATATATTTATTACCAATAGGCTAAAGGCCTAATTTCATTTCGAGCCAACACTACAGCCACAGGTATAGATAGACAGATAGACTAGGAAATAAATGTACTACCTGCTATAATTGTATTTATCCGCCATCAGAAGGCCACCAGCAGTAGGCTATATAGTTATCTTTAGGAAATAAATTTATTGCTTGCTACCAACAGTATGCTATATAGCTATTTGTAGATATTATGTTGATAGGAGGAAATAAATTTATGCTGAAAGAAATTTATGCGTATGCTGCATAATTTTATTTCCCTAGCAACCGCAGGATCCGCCTAGGAAATAATTTGATGGGGAAATAAATTTGAACGACACCGCCCTGGTTATGTCATTTACTGGAGTGGAAGAACCTGATCACACTCTAGGCAGACTTATATGTGTTTTTGATTATATTTACTGGTTTTATAAGCATGTTAGGGGCGAAACTGGGTCTGTGTGATTGATTACCGTATTTTTTGTTCAAACAACACTAAAATTCGTGTACGAGCATTTGCGATTTCTAAACCTTTTCATGGAGTTATAGCTCTGAAACCCGCTAAAACGGGAGGGGATGAAGAGAGAAGATAAGACGGAGGAAATGGAAGGGGAAATGGAGGAAACAAATGCATGGGGGTTGGGCTCCCCACTTTTTTCATTTAGGTTTTAACGGATTATGGTCACACTTGATAAACTATAGGCTTACTTAAAACTCTTCCGGTTCATAATCTTCCGGTTCCGGTAGACTTCCGACTACTAGCGCGTGTTTTGCGTGTTGGATTTTGTCGCCGTTCTCGCCAGTTTTCGACGATCTACATTTGGTTTCCGTGCCATTTGAGAGGGCTGAGTTCTCGCTCGTCGGTCTTCGAGGAGCTAACTCTGTTCTCAGATATTCCGTTTGTTTCTGGACGTTTTCGGTCGTTGTTGATGTCAAGTCCGCCATCTTGTCTGCCAAAAGGGCTGACATCGCCAGTGCGTGTTTGCGTGTCTGGAATGTCGCCCTTCCTGGCAGGGGCTTCTATCCCTATTTAAGGTGGGCTCAGTGTGCGCCCGGAAAAAAAATGGGGGAGAAATATTTTGCTTTCAAAACCGTTATATAAACTATTAATAAGCTAAATGATGCTACTTATCTTAACTGAACTGACACTGATATTGAATCAAAATAACACTGATCGTGACGTAATCAGTGGCGTCATTATGGGGGAGGGGCCGGGGCCCCCAAAGGAAATGAACAAATTAATTTGTAATGTATTAATGCGCAAAAAATTGCAAAAATTTCAAAAAAATTGCCAAAAAATATATAAAAATTGCTAATTTGCCAACATTGGCCCTAAAATTTGCCAAAATTTGCCAAGATTGCCCAACATTTTCCAAAATTTTGCAACAAATTTGTAAAAATGCCTAAGATTTGCCAAAATTTGCCAAAAATTAGCCAAAAAATTATCTTACCCCCAAGAAAAGTGTGAAATGACGCTACTGGTCGTAATCAATGGTACATGATAGCTATGCCTAATGCAAAGGATAAAAAGCTGAAAATAATACAAAAGTCTACAAGGGAGCAAATTAGCAGGGGGAATTTGTAATTTGGGGGGGAGAGGGAATTTGTAATTTTTTTTTTTGGGGATTGAGCCTGGCTTCAAGGGGGGATAGAAGCCGCTGCTTCCTGGCAATTGTACGTCTCGATCGACTGTTTTGCTCCGGTTTTCAACGGAATTTTCCATCATCGTCGAATCTGATGAGTTCGGTGACGGGAGCCTACTCGGCGGCGGATTACTCTAACGGAAGACCGCCTCTTGGGAGTACGCCGTCGGACTTTTCTACGGCGCGTATTCCGTTTACCATCGTGCGGGACTGTCAACATTTCCTTCCGTCCTTCACTGGCGTCTCTGTCTTGGGAAACATTCTGCGGAAGTCCACTCTCTCAGGAAGTCAACGCCGGATTTCGTTACGGCCGCGAACTCCTCTTACCACCCGAGTGGATTTTATAATCAACTTCCGACCCGCAGAGGCGTCAACGCTGTCAACAGTGCCTCTGACGTTGGCTCTGCGGAGTCGACAGCGTTAACCGCAGCGGGAGCGCTTAGGGAGTTCTTTTAATTAAGATAAATAGGCGCTATATAAATACTTAGTTAGTTAGTTAGTAATACATTTCAGGCTAGGCTAGTACAATACTGGATGGATTTAACACTAAATGAAGCTCCGTGCGCCTATTATGGAATAAAACATGGTTCCTCATATGTCTTTGTGAAACGCGGCACAGTAATAATATTCAATTACGGTATAGTTTAGCTTATTGCAACCTTGGCAACCCTAATTTTACATCGCTGTGCTGTCGAGTGCCATAGGCTTAAAAAAGAGACCACGAGTGTGTCGTAAGTATGGAGGCGCTACCTTATTAAACCTGAGATTTTGAAATTCTAAATCAGAAGGAATCTACGTTTCTAATCAACAACTTGAATAGGCAGCTTAGCTGCTCGACTAGCCACTTTCCCTTCTTAGTCTGAAATTCCTGGACTCTGGCTTACATGTAGAGGCAAGCAGGGTCTATTGCCTCCTACCCTTGGAAGAGCAAGCCTGCAATGCTGATTCTCTGCTGAGTTATTTTAGAAGCGTCTCCGAGCCATTCTTCTTCTTTAGGTGCTGTATATTTCTACGTTAGCGACCGTGGATTTCCATTTTGTTCGATCTTGACATCCTCTTATTAATTCGATGTTGTTCTTCACTACCTCAATTCCTTCTCGTAGGCAGTCTACATAGGTGTTTCTCTGCCTTCCTCTTGCTCTTTTCCCCTCCACTTTTTCGGTTATTGCCAAATGCTCCGGGCCTTCCTTCCTCATTATGTGTCCAAAGAATTACAAAGCTGTCTTTTTTAATGGTTACCATCAGTCTTCTTTTTATTCCAAATTCATTTAAAATCTCTTCATTTGTTTTATTTTCCATCCATTAAATCTTCAGCATCATTCGTAAAAACCACATTTCTGTGGCTTCCAATTTCTTCTGCATGGCCTTGGATATAGTCCACGTCTCTGCTCCATACAAGAGGACTGACCAAACGTAGCTTCTGAGCACTCTTAATCGTGTGTTCGTGTCTCGTAAGAGATATGCCTATTTGTAAGTATAGTTTTGAGTTCCCAGAATGCTGCCTTAGCCATTCCTATTCTTGATGTTATGTCTTTCTCACATCTCCCGTCACTGGTTATCATACTGCCTAAGTATTTGAACTGTGCCACTTGCTTTATTTCATTGCCATTTAGTCTTATACTGCATGTGGGTGTTACTTTGCTCTTTGTAATCACCACGCAGAAAGTCTTTTTTATAGCGTTTATAGCCTTAAGCATTTCTTTTCGCTTTCTAATGCTAATTTAGTTAGAAGTTCCTGAAGTTTTTCCTCTGAGTCAGTTATTAAAGTGACATCATCTGCAAACCTAAGATTATTTACATTTCTTCCTCCAAGTTCGACACCTTTGATGTCTTTGATTGCTTTTATGATTTCCTATCCATATAGGTTGAACAAGTCTGGTGACATTCCGCACCCCTGTCTTGACCCTTTCCGTATCTTAATCCATTTTCCTATGGTTTCGTTTATCCTGATTGCAGCTTCCTCTTTCCAATATAAATCCTGCAGCAGCCTTAAGTCTTTCCCATCTGTTCCTGAATTCTCAAAGACTGTAAATAGGGTTTCGTGTTCCACGCTATCAAAGGCTTTTTCATAATCAAAAACACATACATACAAATCTTTTTGCATCTCAATGCATCTTTCCCCAAGCATTCTCAGTACAAAAGTTGCATTTCTACATCCACAGTCTTTTTTCTACCATCTTGTTTTGCTATTGCGTCTCTAGTCTTGCTCTTTGCTCTTTCGAGCAGTACTCTTAGAACTACTTTCGTTATATTAATATTATATTAAGCCATTAGTTTACTATCAAAGACGACTTGCAACTACGAGGTACACATACGGAGATATTGGCGGGGTTTCATCTAGTTAGCGCAGTTGCAGGTTGTAAAAACTAAATCTTAAACAAACCTTAGATATTGCAATCGGACTACACATTTTAAATATAGGATGGAGTTCTAACGTAAAGTGTCGCATTCTAAAGTGACAGCAACGGGAATAACCTTTCACTCCAAACTATATGTATGTCTAATATATTATCTATACATATAGTTTATATAAGTATATGCATATTCTCTTATCTGAATAACGTTAAAAAACTCAATAAGCAGTTAACAATCTAATCTACAACTTACGGGTCACTGAGACTAAGGAGGTTCTTCATGTTCTTGATCTGCTGAAAGTGAAACGACATGTCGGTAGAAAGAACTACTTCGATCACTAGAGCACGGAACTCTCTGTCAAATAGCACGACCTACAGTAAGTTACTCGATTTAATTCAACGATTATCTGAAAGTAGCTTCAAGAATCAAACAATCAAACAATAACCTGGGCTGTACTCGAGTCATATGGAGTGGACCAAAATTTGGTTAGACTGTTAAAAGACATCAGCAATAACTCAAGATCAGCAGTGCGAATCTGCGGAGAACTTGGAGAATGGTTTAAAACAAGCAGAGGGACAAGACAAGGAGATAACATATCACCTATGGTTTTCATCACAGACCTGGAAAGAGCAATGGACAAAGTCAAAGAACATGTAAAAGGCATAACAGTTCAGGGACTTTCATTTAACAACCTTAGGTTTGCTGATGATATTGACATCCTAGAGGGAAATGAAGATGATCTGGAAAACACGGTACAGATACTGAGCAATGAAGCTGAGCGCTATGGACTGTCAATAAACATTGAGAAGACAAAGACAATGGTGTTTGGCGACAAAGAGATCAAAAGAAAAATTAAAGTAAATGGAATAGAAGTAGAGAACGTAGAAAACTTCACCTATCTTGGAAGCAATATGACACATGACTTAGACTGCAGACAAGAGGTCGCAAGAAGAGCAGCAAGAGCTCTAGATCAACTGATGGCAATGGATAAGATCTGGAAAAGCAAATCAATAAGCACTGAAACAAAAAGAAAATACTGAAACCTGTATCTTCAGCAGCTTTTTATATGGATGCGAAACATGGACCATCACCAAAGACCTGGAAAGAAAAATACTAGCCTTTGAAAGAAAATGTTATAGAAAAATACTACGAATCGGATGGGTCGAAAAAATCACAAATGAAGAACTATACAGGAGAATTCAGCCCAAACAAACCATGCTGGAAAGAGTAAAACAAAGGAAACTCCAACTTTTCGGACACATATGCAGAATGAAAGAGGACAGAAAGATCAAAGCTCTAATGTTTGGAATAATGGAGGGTGCCAATAAGAGAGGAGACCACACAAGGAATGGTGTGATGATATTGAAGAATGGTGTGGAAGCAGTTTACAGGATCTTAGTCACAGAGCAACGGACAGGAAAGAATGGCAGAAAACTGTGGAGATGGCATTATACACCAACGGGCGATGAGCCCACGGTTAATGATGATGATGATGATGAGCTTCAAGAAAATTGGTGCAGACGATTTCATAATAATTTCGTAATAATAATAATAATAATAATAATAATAATAATAATAATAATAATAATAATAGCAATAATAATAATAATAATAATAATAATAATAATAATAATAATAATAATAATAATAATAATAATAATAATAATAATAATAATACAGGCCTACACATTTCAAATAGAGTATGGAGTCTGCTAGCCTGCTACGACTTGATTGCTAAACGCACTGACCTGTATTGATCTCTCGTCAGATTTGAGACAATGTTGTGGTTTTCGTCTTTCATGATTTTAAAGGCAGAACTGGAGTGATGATTTTCCAGCACAGCTCTGTCGTTGTATAGAATTGCAAAGTCCGAACTAAAGAAACAAAACATGCAAAGTCCACAACTACAAATCGTCGGAAAAGATTAATATTTGGAAACATCAGAGGTTTGTTATCATCACTAAGCGCAACATCTATTGCTCTTAGCATGTTATCAAATTCTCTGCTGCTTATAGCCATCATCATCGCCGTCGTTGTCGTCGTCCATCGTCATCGCCATCTCCACCATCACCACAACCATCATCATCGTCGTCGTCGTCGTCGTCGTCGTCATCATCTTTACGACAGTTTTTATCGCGATAATCGGTGCCGCAATTGAATCAGTACAATGCTAAATTCCGAATTCCAAATTCTGCATTTGTAGAACAATGTTTCAATGCATTCGGTGATATCCCATCTGCAGTTTGTCAGTTCCATGCAGTTGTGTCAATTGAACAAACGACGCTGGCAAAATGCCGTGTCACATGCCATTTTGCTGTCTAACCAAGATATTTTGGTCTGCCACGTTTACTTGTGCCTGGCTAACTGCAATCGTGCTAAAACAAGAGTAGGCCTAACTGCTAATAAACGAATGCTCATTGTGTCCATATTTCCGTAAGCTTGTTCCTCTCAAGCGATATCAAGTTTAAAAATCCTCGTCCTTACTTTAATGTCTTTTAAATGTAGGCATCTCAACGTTACTTGACTAATATATATATATATATATATATATATATATATATATATATATATATAAGCTGAAGGCTATTTAAGTGGTTAATTGTTATTTTCACGATAATTCATATAGCACCTTAACATGGCAGGGACCAAAGTCAAGGTAGCATTACAAGGAGCGTGGAAAAGAGATGCTGAATAGATACGTCTTTAATTTGCTCGCGAACTCTCCAAGGGAGGTGACGGACGGCACGCTATCTGGCAATGAATTCCAGAGGAGGGGATTTCCGCGCGAGAATGAACGTTCTCCGAACTTGACAGTTTTCGATGGGGGTGGAACGTACAGTTGGGTTCGCTTACTGGATCGTAGGTGGATCGCTCCACGCCGGCCTTCAGACGAGCGTCGCAAGGTATTCCGGGCAGAATGGATCATGTAGAACCCGGAACGTCAGCCAGCAGCGCTTGGACACAATACGCTCTGGGACCCGTAGCCAGCGCAATTTGTTCCTAAGTAGGGAGGTCACGTGGTCATGCAAACGCAGATTGAAGATCAACCGAGCGTAGGCGTTGAGGGTCGACTGGAGGCGAGCGAGCCGACGGGTCGGGAAGGCCCAGCACTATCCCGCTGCAGTAGTCAATTCGTGTTACGACGAAGGCGCGAACCAGTTGCATTAGCGGCCGCCGTCGAGATGTACGGATGGACCTCTCTGATCATTCGGAGTTGACGGAAACACGCACGGGTCACGTTATCAACATGGCCAGCGAACGACAGCGTTTCATCGAAGACTATTCCGGGCAGGCACACCACCGTCGACGGGTTCATCAAGGTGCACCTTGATGAACCCGTCGACGGTGGTGTGTTCGCTCAGTACGAGAGATCCGGGGTTTCCTCCTCGGGGTACTAAACCAAATGAGCTCGGTCTTCTTGGGGTTCAAATCCAGCTGATTGGCAGCGACCCAGCGCGCGATCTAGCAGAGTGGTAACAACGTCGGGTGATGGAGCAGGAGGTCGCGGGTTCAGTACCCACAGTAGCCCTAAAGATAGACTCAGGCTTTTTCGTGGTAGTAAAATGAGGAGCAGTGGCAAAAATCTTTGCGATAAGTCAAACAGGTACGCTACGCGATACACTAGCCCCGTATCCGTGGCATTGCACGCCTGGCTGAAGACTATAGCAACGGAGATCAGCGCTGCCCTATGAGCCCGTGATGCTCGAGAAGGACTTTGACTTTGACTGCTGTTGTTTACAGCGTGTCAACTGTGATCATAACTATACCAGAGCATCCAAAAAGAGAAGATTCCTGCCTCAAAATTTAAATTTAAACAACAAGCTATTGCTCTTATTGCTCTCTTGGTTAGACAACAGACTCGTTTTTTGGTTGAATAAAGGTTATCGGTTCTTCAGAATTTCCTACTTCCCTGATGTCTGACTTTAACATTATATCATTCTCATAGCATTCCTCATTTGCGATAAAAATTGACGTAGGCCTTTTGCATAATTTTTGACTTCATATCTGGAATCAGCACCTCTCATTTGGGTAAAATCAGCAAAAATACTTAGGTCAGCAGAATTTTTTTAAAAATGTAGGTTAGGTTAGGTTAAAAAGTCAATTTATATAGCGCAAAAACCATGAACGAAAAGTCAAAGGCTAGAGCGCTTTACACTAATACGATGTCTCGAAGAAATAAGTTTTAAGTTTCCTTGCGAACGATTCAAGATTGGACTCTCTAGTCACATGGCCGGGTAATGCATTCCAAAGAATAGGGTTTCCGCACTTGAACGACCTCTCGCCGAATTTTGCCGTTCGAGACGGAGGAGGAACGACCAGTCTGACGTCTCGACTGGACCTTAGTTGCAGACGCCTGTCGGTAGACGATGGTCTCAAGACCAAAGACGCCAGGTAGTCCGGGAAAGCCGGACCGTGCAGAGCTCGGAACGTGAGGAAACACCTCTTGTAGGCAATACGCTCCGGGATGCGAAGCCAATGTAGCTTCTCTTTCAGAAAAGGGAAAAGTAGACCAGTGTTATTAGCAGGGTGCGATTTGTAGGGGGAAGGGGATTTCTCCCCACTGCCCAACTGCATCCCTCCTACCGCTACATTTCCCCACCACTACATCTCCCACTGCTACACTTCCCCAACAACTACATCCCCCCAAGTTCGACATATTCCCTGCCACTGCTCCAGGTCACAAATCGCACCCTGGTTATTAGGTACCAGCAAAGTCTTTGCCCATGTTCTTCTTGCTCGAATTCAACCACTGTCATGTGAATGCTCCAACACATGTGCTTGGTAATACGCTAGATGTGGTTATTACCCGATCTGATGCACCGTCCTTGGCAGTGGAAGTGATGAACGTTGGACTGTCAGACCATATGTTGCTGCGATGGTCTGCTCCTATAGCGAAACCATGTCCTGTCTACACCACCCACATATGTCGTCAGTGGCGAAAACTGGACAATGAAGCATTCAGAACTGCAGTATATTCGTCCTTCCTGTGTAATCCCGAGTCTTGATTATCTCTCCATATTGATGACCTGGAAATGATTTACCGCCATGAAATTGTTGCGATTCTCGATCGTCTGATACCTTTGCGAACCATTCACTGTCGGCAACGTCCCTCAGATCCATGGTTTGACAATGAATGTCGGACTGCAAAACAATGAGTGCGCAAATCAGAGCGTATTGCTCGTCGTGATCATTCTGCTTTGACTTCTTCGGCAAATACATCAGCAGTAGCATATGTTAATGATCTGAAAATGTATAGGATGCTTCTGCGCAACAAACGGGAAGCTTTCTGGCAAGCAAAGATAAAGTCTGAAATTGGCTGAATACGGTAACTTTGGGAGTCAATTGATACGCTTATGGGACGTGGCTGTCAATCAACAAGTGATGCCATTGATGCCACTGAGTTTCACAAGTATCTGGATAAAAAGGTTATTATTACAAGGTCATTATTAGAAAATCAACTGTTGATGCTGAACCACCAACATATACTGCTGCTCCAATGGACTGCAGTTTCATAGAGTTTCGTCCTCTGACTAACAGTGATGTGGTCTGTGCTATCCATCAACTGCCATGCAAGCAATGTGCTACAGATCCATTGCCAACGACTCTACTAAAGACGGAGGCTGACACTTTTGCGCCATACATTACAATTCCCTGTCATCAGGGACTGTTCCTCGAGCATTTAAGTCAGCGTACATTACACCTACTGTATACTGAAGAGACCTGAACTTGACACATCAGATGTTAGTTCTTACCGGCCTATATCCAATCTTCCAGCATTGAGCAAGCTACTTGAACGCATGGTAGCTGTGCAACTGGTTGACTATCTGGACGCCAAAAACTTGCTGCCAAACTTACAGTCAGCATATCGTAAACACCATTCCACTGAGACTGCATTAGCAAAAGTTCTAAGTGACATTCTTCAAGCACTGGATACTGGTAATTTAGTACTGCTGACACTCCTGGATTTATCAGCTGCGTTCGATACAGTAGATCATAACATTTTACTTAAGGCGTCTGGAGACGTCATATGGGCTGGGTGGAGTAGTTATCAGCTGGTTTCGCTCATACTCGGTGTGCAACATCTTCCTCCACTCCAAGTGAGGTGCGTTATGCTGTTCCTTAAGGCTCAGTTCTGGGACCGATCCTCTTCCTTCTGTATACGGCGGATTTACAGCGACTTATTGAACGGCATGGTCTGTCGCCCCATTTGTATGCGGACGACACACAGGTGTATGGGGTCTGCAAGCAAGCTGATACGGATCTTCTTACTAACCAGGTGAGTTACTGCATCATTGAGATAGCTGATTGGACTAAATCGAATCATCTGCAACTTAATGTTAACAAAACGGAGATACTATGGTGCTCGACCACACGTCGTCAATACCAGATCCCACCCACCACCGTCCACGTTGGTTCGGAAGATAGGGATGCTTGTGTCCGTAACCTCGGTGTGTACGTCGATTGTAACATCTCCATGACAACACATGTTCAGAAAACGGCATCCTGCTGCTTCTCAATCCTGAGAAGAATCCGAAGCATTCAGAACTCAATTCCACCGTCGGTTGTAAAGACTTTAGTGGTGTCTCTGGTTATGCCATGACTGGACTATTGCAATGTGCTCTTGGCTGGGCTACCAAGGCAACTTACTGATAGATTTCAGGCTGTCCTCAATACAGCAGCACGTCTCGTCTATCAAGCCGTCTAGACGCCACGTTACCATTGGTGACCACATGTTTCCAGTAGCGGCTGCCAAAGTTTAGCTTGCAACCATCAACAACTTTGGCAAAGAAACTAGAAGCATTCAAACGAGAACTTAAAGCTGCTCTCTTTGTTCGAAGTTATCCAGAACATTGATCGTTGTAGGCTATACTTTTTTTGTTTGTTTTGTTTTTGTTTTGTTTTTTGTAAGGTGTCTTAGTAGTACTTGTACGATATGCCACCATAATCAGTTCATTATTATTATTATTATTATTATTATTATTATTATTATTATTATTATTATTATTATTATTATTATTATTATTATTATTATTATTATTATTATTATTATTATTATTATTATTATTATTATTATTATTATTATTATTATTATTATTATTATTATTATTATTATTATTATTATTATTATTATTATTATTATTATTATTATTATTAACCGCTCCTGATAAAGACGCGTCGGCCTGAACAATCCGGATTCACTCTAGGACGTTGAACGGCGATATCTGCCTGTATCCGGAGTGGTACACTTGGTCCAGGCCTTGGTGCTAACGCTAACGAGGATTGACTATTGCAATAGTATCCTGTGGGGCCTCCCGGTCAACAAACTGGATCGCCTGCAGTCTGTTCTTAACCTTTCGGCGAGGATTGTGTTCGGATGTCGCTGGTGTGAGCACGTTAACCACTTTTCAGGGATCGCCTTCATTGGCTTCGAGTCCCTGAACGGATTGTGTTCAAGAGATGCTGGCTGACGTACAGAGCGCTGCATAACCCGTGCTTTCTGGAGTACCTTGCCTCTCTTGTAAAGAGACCGCAGTGTAAGAGGAGATCTTCGCTCCGCTCGAATCGTGGGGTTAAACTTGATGTTCCTCCTCAGTCCAAGACTGCTAAGTTTGCAGAGAGATCCTTCACTCGGGGTAATCCTACTGTATCTTGTGGAAATCTCTTCCCTATGACGTCACCATGGCTGACACTGCTGAGCACTTCATCAAGAGCCTAAAGACGTATCTGTTTAGGTTGGAGTATAGTTGTTGAGATGTCAAAGCGCTTTTGTTGTGGGTCTCAGCCTTGTTACAGCGATATAGAAATTGTCCATGAATGAATGATGTCATCCTCGCCCTAAGACGTTTGTCAGAGTTGCATAGAGAGCTTAATCGACCGTGTAATGTTGTCTATTTAGACATAAAAGCCGCTTCATATCCCGTTTTGCACTTTGGGAGCACTGCGTGCTAAGGGTATGTCAGACATACTACTGAAACTAACCGCCGATTTACACGATATTACAGGTTACGCGTCAGTGGCGACCTCTCCGCCAAGTCGCAGACTTTCTGCGTGCGACAGGGCGCATCTTTGCTCCAGTCCTTTTCTGCGTCGCAGTCTATTGGGTATTGAACCACACACCATCAATACCAGACATCTACGTCGGTCCTCATCATTTCTCCGAACTGACTTATTGCCGACGACATCAGCTGTCTCTAAATCAAATGACGATGTCGCCCAAAGTCTATCGGACGTCAGTCTCGCAGCTGCCCTAAGCCGTCCTTAGTATCGTATGGTACCGCCTCTGCACATTAGAAGCTTCTAACAAAATTAAATTGCTGTATTCAGGATATAATATTGCAAAAGTGCAACAAATTTTATGCATTTTGACCAAGGGATTGTTCAAATATTTACAACGAAACAGAGCGGTTCCGGTTTTATTGGCCCACCCTGTATAGCTTATAATTAATTAATATACTGAAATCTTAGTCGGTCAAAGAAAAAAACAATTCTATATAGTTAAAGACTCAATGTTATTTTTAAATGTGCATAAGCAACTGGCATCAGAAAGAGCATAAATTTCTGTTCTTATATTCTTATGAGATGTCAGCATTGAAAAGAACGTTTGCGTTGCTAGTGTGCCCGTAGACTGAGCATTTAGACATAATGTAGAGCAGCGGTTCTCAACCTTTATAGTGCCGCGACCCCTTCAATTCAATTTCCCATTATGTGGCGACCCCCAACGGTAAAATTATTTTCGTTCACAATGTAAGCTGCTAAAAATAATAATGCTACGACAATCAAAATGTTCGAAATCGTTATTATTTAATTGTATCCATGTCTATCCTCGAATGACAATATTATTATAGTAAAACAACTAGTACGTCGTAACTACCACTGAGGAAATTTTGTACAATAACAAGAAAAGAGACAACCCCATATTTCTGATGGTCTCGGGCGACCTCTGGCAAATCGTCATTCGACCCCCTTGGGGGTCGCGACCCACAGGTTGAGAACCGCTGATGTAGAGCGACGTTTACCTGGTGTTGATGTGAAAGGCGTTTGTCGTTCCTGTGTGTTCGAAGTCGTGAACTAATGAAGCAATAATAGTCGCAAAAATCTCGACGTCTGTCAACCAAAGCTGCGTTTAAATAAGGAGAATCTTATTAGTAGTAGTCAGTATGCTACTGGTAATCCGGTGATTCCAATTATTGTCAGTGGTTTCAATAACTTTATTATTAAAACAGTAGCGTCATTTCACACTTTTCTTGGGGCGAGAAAATTTTTTGCCAATTTTTTTTGCCAATTGTTGTAAATTTTAGGCAATTCGTGCAAATTTTAGGCAATTTTTGCAAATTTTAGACAATTTTGAAAATTTTTGGCAAATTTTGGCAAATTTTTTCAATTTTTTTTTCATTTTTTTCATTTTTTACAATTTTGGCAAATTTTGGGCAATTTTGGGCCAATTTTGGAAAATTTGCATTTTTTATATATTTTTGGCATATTTTGGCAATTTTTGCGCTATTTTGCACATTAATACATTATAAATTATTTTTTTCAATTTCCTTGGGGGCCACGGTCTCCCAGCTCCAGAGACGTCATGAATTTTTCTATCACGTCAGAATTTTTGAGCAAATAAAGTAAATAGACTACGTTAAATATGCCAGTGCGGAAAAGTTTTATATATTTGTCATGCAAAGACTATAAAAAACTAAATTTTGCTTTAAAAATGTGAGATGTCTAAAGAGCGTAGTTTCGCTAACAGATAGTGTACATGATCCTATGTCTCTTTCGTACTCCTGATAAGAAGGCTTAGCATTACCGTTATGCAGAATTACAGCTTTTTCATTAACAATATCCACTGCTCACCTTTACAGTTACCATTTAACTCAAGCATACGAGCAATCGATCAGTACAGAAGAAGTGTTGCTATTTAGTTTGCAAAATAATGGAAGCTCTACAAGAGGATCACGACTGTCTGTAGTGAGTTCCATTCCTTTAATAAGGAAGCTGAGGGTTCTAACTTTTTTGATAATGATAGGTCTCCTACATGGACACTAGGTCATCTAACACAGACTTACTACCCTTTTAAAATCCTGGTTCATAGCATTCGTCAGTGCCGACATAATTATATGCTCATCTGCTTGTTCCTCGCCGGACCTGATGCTTTCATTAGTGTTGAATCATGTGGCAAATGCTTCAGAACAGATTCACAATGATGATACCCGATTTTTTAGTTAGTTCTTTTTAAAAATCCACTAACATTTGCAGGAATAGCAATCTAAGTGATGCTCTCTCGGCTCACGTCAAACCATAGGCCTGGCAACTGACATTGGTCTACCATTGAACCGCCGTGTGCGGATAGAATAACACGAAGTGTAGCAAATACCATTAGTTTTATGAAAGTTTCGTAGAGTAGCACGGCATTTATCTTGATCTCCGACTTTAATAGCCTGTCCTGTATGCAAGTTTCTTAGCCAAATTCTTGTCCGGATGCTGATCACTCCATCACCTACTGATATTTAGTCTCAAACAGACTTTAAAGGAAATAATAATGACAGTATAGCCTAAGCGTGTGCTCAGTGCATCTAGGTTGGTGATAAGCTCACCGATCTGCTTAAGCGTGCTTTAGACCTGCAGGAATTTGCTTGATGGCATGATGCGTGTTGTAAGCGACGAGCTAGAAGGCATGATGCAACCATCATGCAAGTATTAACGAGTTTATTAAAACGTATCCATGTAACACTGTGTGTGCCACTCGACGAAACTTTCAGAAAACTAACCCTAGATGGTAAAATCTGGACCTGCTGGGCAGCCGGGTAGCGACGGGAAGGGGTACATCCGTATATATACTCCCCCAAAATCAGTCTAATTTAAAGTTTTTTTGTGGCTGTTTCTCATCCTTGACCTAGGGCAAATGTTATATCGTGCCAGTGTCGCGTTTCTTTTACTGTGAGTTTCTTTGACTGTTAGTAGCCGTTTTGTTCACATGTGAGACTTTAACATATGTTTTGATTTTGAAATAGCAATGACTACCTAAGAACTTCCCCTTCAATCAACTTCCTGGCTACGCCGCTGGTGCTTGGCAAATTCTTACTTCGAATTTGGAATCAGCGCACTCGAGATCTAGAATTCATTAATACCACATGCTTTATTCCCAGTACCATCTTTACTTTTAAATCTATAGCTGGACGATTGAAACTTAATCCAACACAATTCCATTTTAGAATAGCCATAGTAAATACATATAAAATAATAGAACATTCAAAGTCCCGCGTGTGAAGATAATGTGAGCTGTGATGCTGTGACGGTACTGTATCTCATAACATTGCAAAAAGGTCATTTGAAAGCAGGCCACATATTCTGGACCTTCGATTGATACGCGCCAAAGCATGCACAAACGCACACTCTCACGAACACGCGCGCGCAAACACGCACACACACACACACACACATAAACACACACACACACACAACTAAATGCAAAGACGTATCATATAATTGAATAGAACGTACAGACAACTTGCTCTCACTGAAAATGCTGTGCACCGTTTGCGTGACGTCGGCTGCATGAACCAGATTGTGATACGGATTGCCGTATTTGCTGTAGCCTTGTTCCAATCTCAAAAGAAAGTTGTCGAGCGATAAAGAGTTGATCTAAGCAGTTAACAGGAAACTCGTTTATTTTCATAGTTATTCTGTAGCTATCGCTCGCTTGACGCAGGTGGGCCGCGGCCGCCGCGCGCCTTTGAAACTTTTTTAACGTAGGACAAGTTCTTCATCATTGCTCTGAATTCATGAATTATCCTTGAAATCCATGGGCGCCCGCACATTAGGGCAACCGGGGCACATGCCCTCTGGAAAATGCATCTACCAATATTTCACAGTGAATATTTGAAAACCCTACTACCTGCAAATATTAACTGCGACCATTGTGTTAAAATGTGTTCTGCCCTCCTAGAAAAATTAATGTGGCGTAACCGTGACCATTGTGTTTTGCCCAGAGGCGTAGCTAGAGGCGGGGGTAAATATGTTCCCGGGCGCCGAGGTGGGGGCGCCAAAATCGGGGTTTAGAGGTGCAAAAATGGGGTTAGGTAGGATAAAGTAAACGGAAGCATCAAAATAGCTGTGATGATTTGCTTTATCGTCCTTTTTAGCTTACGATCAATAGTGCCGAACTTTTTTGCTTGTCAATGGTTTTCTAAGTAGCAATGACGACTGACGATGGCGACTTTTTTGGCCTGTTAGGGTTTTTCTGAGATTGAGATTTGCTAAAGTTTAAAGTTCAGGAGGGCGTCATCAGTATGTTTTGTCTCCGGGCGCCGGACACCATAGCTACGCCCCTGGTTTTGCCCCTCCTCCTGGAAAATTTTCTGTGGGCGTCCATGTTTAGATTTATTTAAAATTAACATAATCAGAAAATGTCACTACTTGACTGTTATCAATTCGAGACTAATTTAGAGGAATTCGTTCATGTTCTGGACTAGAATCCATTGTCATGACAAAGCCTTCTCAACGTTATTGGTATTTATAAAACATAATAATAATAATAATAATAATAATAATAATAATAATAATAATAATAATAATAATAATAATAATAATAATAATAATAATAATAATAATAATAATAATAATAATAATAATAATAATAATAATAATAATAATAATAATGTGATTTTAAGTGGTTTAGGAGGCTAAGCAAGCCTGTGTGAAAACCACTGAAACAACTCTCCGCATTCAATAACCAAGTTTTCCGAGATAGCCTTTGAATCCGTTGACTGTTTCAACTGTCACTCCCACATCGTTCAAACTGTTCCATTTATCTACAACCCTTATACTATTTTTTTTTCTTTCTTGGACCCACCCTCTGCTTAAACAATTTGCATTTGTTGCCTATTGTGCTGTTATAGTGTCCCAATGTAAAGAATCGATCGTATGGCACATCTACTTTCCCAGTCATTATTTTTTATGTTTCTATCAAATTCCCTCTCTCCCTTCTCTTTTCTAATGTCGTCAGTTCACAATATTGAAGTCTTTGTTCGTAACTTAAATTATGGCATCATTTGACCATCTTCGTTGCTCGTCTTTGCACTTTTTCTAAAAACTGTATATATATTTTTGAGAATGAATTCCACGTATCAACACTGTATTCTAGATGAGGCCTTACTAATAACTTATATAGTTTTACGATTATACCTTTGTCTCGATTCACTATTGTCCTTTTCATTATTCCCAACATTTGGTTTTCCTTTTTTGCTGCCTCCGTGCATTGGTGAGATGGATTCATACTTCTATAGACGATTACCCCGTCTCTTTCTTTTTTTGTTGTGGTTAGAACCTTTTCCCATAAAGAATATTCATTACCATTATTAGATTTCCCAACATGCATTACAGAACATTTATCGATATTGAAAAGCCTCTGCCAGTCAACAGACCACTGAAACAATTTCCTTAGATCCTCCTGTAAAATTTTAGCATCATCCTCCGAGTCTATGTCTCTGCATATCTTTGTATCATCGACAACCTTTGAAATTTTGGATAGTACTTCAGGCTTCTCCTTCATCGATATCATATATATAGCCTATATATATATATATATATATATATATATATATATATATATATGTGTGTGTGTGTGTGTGTGTGTGTGTGTGTGTGTGTGTGACCCGCTGGGAGAAAAGGTACCATATGTGGGATCACAGATTAGCGAGAAAAATGCATTTTTATCTTGAAAATTTACATTTTCAAAAATTACTTTTTGGGAATTTTAGACAGTATGATGTGTAGACAATTAAATGATTATGGTTTTTTAATCAAATCTGCATCTTTAGTAAAGAATTTGTTTTAAAACTCAGATAGGTAAAAGGTACCATAAGTGGACTTCTGACTTTGATGCTCTGTTTAAGCTTACTTACTAATTTTTACAAAATGTTGAATACGTATGATCTTAGAACGAGCTGAAAAATCTGCAATATCGGACGATTTTGTCTTTTTCTTTGCTTAAAAGTGAAGTTTAATCTTATTTTGTGTTGCTATTTATGAATTACAACACTCGTTTCTCGTTCTTTGTCTTTTTCTTTGCTTAAAAGTGAAGTTTAATCTTATTTTGAGTTGCTATTTATGAATTACAACACTCGTTTCTCGTTCTTTGTTTTTCATCATTCCGTTACATATGTTACATTTATAATCACCTTGATTAATATTATTTCTAAGTTTTATTGTGTTCTATTACAGCTTGTTCGTATATCTTGTTTAGATTGTACATTACAACCCTATTATTATGTCTTGCCCTGATCTCTCCCACTTTTGGTACTATTTTCAATGACTGTGTTCCAGTGATGGGCACTAACTAATTTTTAAGTTAAACTTTAGCTAAACTTTTTTTGCAATCAAGCAGTTTAACTTTTTAAGTAACTAACTTTTCACTGTAGTAGTTTAACTTTAACTGATAACTAAATAAAAGCAGTTTAACTTATAGCTTTAACTTTTTAACTTTGACTTGAGCTACTGAGCTAGTAAAACTAGGCTACATTGTATTTTATTGTGTTCTATTACAGCTTGTTCGTATATCTTGTTTAGATTGTACATTACAACCCTATTATTATGTCTTGCCCTGATCTCTCCCACTTTTGGTACCATTTTCAATGACTGTGTTCCAGTGATGGGCACTAACTAATTTTTTTAGTTAAACTTTAACTAAACTTTTTTTGCAATCAAGCAGTTTAACTTTTTAAGTAACTAACTTTTCACTGTAGTAGTTTAACTTTAACTGATAACTAAACAAAAGCAGTTTAACTTATAGCTTTAACTTTTTAACTTTGACTTGAGCTACTGAGCTAGTAAAACTAGGCTACAAGCTGCAACGAACACGATTTACAATTATAATTTCATGTAGAACAATTTTAACAATAAATATAATTATAATAATAACGGTAATAATAATAATAATTCATAATTGAAACAGGTAATTATGCGGTTGACATGAAAAAGTAGAGCTTACGCATGACAGCCTGTGCTGAAAATGGCATAGAATCTGAATAACTCAAGTTTAACTATTAGCCAGTTAACTAAAAAAATTCAGTTTAACTAATGCCTTAACTAAACTTTACCCAACCAGTTTAACTTTTGATGCAACTAAAAAAAGTAGTTTAACTAAAAGTTAACTAATTTTTAGTTAACTTTTGCCCATCACTGCTGTGTTCTAGTATTAGTAATTATATTTATTTCAATTTTCTACTGATAAATTATGAATAGTTACGGATGAAACTTTAGAGATAGTTTGCATATATGACAATTAGTACAGAGATAAAATTTCATCCGTAACTCTTGTACATTTTTAAAATTTTGAACGCTTTAAATTCATCAATAATAAATGTTCAATTTCTTAGAATTTTGAATTTGATAGGCATGATGTTTAGATGCTGGTATCTCTGAAATGACAAGGTATATTTCTCTAAAACTTTGCTGTGACTGAGCTAATATAACCCCGATATATGCAGCATGTGACATGCTGTAGCTCAAGAACCTCACATATGGTACCCTTTCTCCCAGGGGTCACACACACACACACACACACACACACACACACACACACACACACACACACACACACACACACACACACACACACACATATATATATATATATATATATATATATATATATATATATATATATATATATATATATTAGAAAGAGCACTGGCCCAAGCACTGAGCCGTGACGAACTCCGCTAATAACTTTTGTCCATTCCGAACGGCCATCCATATTGCCAACCTTTTGTCTTCTTCCCTTCAACCAATTTTGAATCCATCTGAGAATATTCCACCTTATTCCACAGGACTTAGTTTGGCAGCCAGCCTCATGTGGGACACTTTATCAAAAGCTTTGGCAAAATCTAAATATATTGTCTATTGCCATAGCAAATTGACAAAGTCAAGGAAGTAAGAACTTAATTAGTAACTTTTAATTCAGACATGATTAAATCTTTTAGACAAATTTTCGTACTTTTATCACTCCAAAAAGGACTGAGGGCATTGGAACATTCGCATTCTGTATTTGCTAAATCAGAGTTGTCCAACTGGCGGCCCGCGGGCCAGTTTCATCCGGCCCGCCACCGAGTTTGGGAAAATAACAATTTTTAGTTATCACCGTTATTTTATTTGACTATACTAGGACTAGGAGGTTACCAAATTGCTTACTTATCCACACTCCGCAGATTACGGCGGTTATTAGACTTACTTATTTGCTACTTATTACTAACCTACTTATATTTGTCATCTCGCTGCGTCTTGTTCTCTCTCAGTTAAAATTTGACGCCGTTTTGAGCAGTTTGCTAATGTTATAACACTCGTTTCTTGTATCCGACTTGGCGCCACAAGCATTGATTGATTGCCACATACATTGCTGGTATTGTTAGAGAAAAACGTTTTCCGCAGTTCTCGCACTAGATTAGAAAGTCTTCATTCAATAGGATAGAACGGATTATTAGATTGAAATTGAACAGAATCAATCGAATGACTGTCACTAGTCTTACTAAATCTAAGACACCGAGTCGGTAGAATACTTACTTGCTTACTTACTACTTAATTTTAACTGGAATACTATGTTAAAAGGATAATATAATATAATTATAGCAGTATAGCTGTTCATAACAGTTACCACCGAAGTGTCTTTTATTTCTTGGTTGGCTCTTAGGGCTAGTCTAATACTGATCGTATATGCAGTGGCGTCGCTAGAGGGGTGCGGACCGCACCGGGTGACACCACCCAGAGGGGTGACACCAAACTGAGAAATTGAAAATGTCCAAATTGTATAAAACAGTCAACAGACGGAGCTCGTTCTACTCGGGTTTCATAGCCAGCGGTGTAGCTACATTGGAGCAATATTATTGCTCCAGTCGGACCGCACAGGGTCACTTGTACAAATTGTGCAAAACCGATGAGAAAATTTTTGGGGTGGGGTGGGAAGTAGGTCAGGTAAAATAGTTGGTTCTGCAAGACTGCAACTGGTTGGGTATAACTTTACACGTTTTGTGTGTCTAAAATGCGCTAAATTTCACCTACGGGCATTTATAATTCTTAAAAATTTCCGGGGTTGACCCCCGGACCCCTGTTAAAAGGACGAGAGAGGGAGAGAGCAGCGTTTATTCTAGGCTTGTTTTTGGAGGGAGAATTCTCCCAAAGTTTTAAAATCCCCCCAATTTGTATATGTTGGCTTGGGGAATGGAAATCTCCCCGCCCAAAAGCGTGTAGAGAAAAATCTTGTCCCCTCAAACATTTCAAACCCCCAATGTCAAGGTGGCTAGAATAAACACTGGAGAGGAGGGATGAAGGAAGAGGTTAGGAGGGGAGGGGAGAAAGGCGGGTACTTGGCTCCGGCCGCCATTTTTCCTAGCTACGCCAATGTTCATAGCCGATCATATGTAGGCCTAGTAAAGGAAGATTAGAAGGATCCCTGGTGGGAGTCTGGAGGGGTGACACCACGATTTTACCGCACTGGTGACACCAACCCTAGCGACGCTACTGCGTATATAGTCCTATTTTCTTATTTTATAACAGTTTTATATGGTATATATATATATAATTATGCCATATATTTAGTGCTACAACTTGCTTGGCCCGCCAAGGGTCTAAGCATTTTTGTTGCGGCCCGCATTAGCATGAAGGTTGGACAACGCTGTGCTAAATCGATATAGAAGGCAAGTGCCTAGTCTCACTGGGATTATGTCATTTTCACGTTAAATGGCCGAAGAACAGGCTATAAAATTAAGTAAATAAAACATTGAAAGTGATAAATTGACGTGACCAAACTTAGAAATAATAATTTTACTATGCACATATTGTCAATTTAAAGTCTCAAACTATGCCAAAGCATCGTGATAATACAAAATCTTGATGCATTCCTAATAAAGAACTGGGATCAGGTTAACCTTGAACTTATTTATGACGTCATATTTTTGTAGAATCTCATATCCAACGTATTTGAGTGCATGACCTTCACCAATGTCGTTCACTTGAAAGACATCAAACGACCAAGTGTCGATATTCTAAATCCAATAGAAGACACCAGTTGGTTTCCTTATTTGTTATCATCGAATAAAATTGCGTCTTATTATAGCCATAATTTTGAAAATAATTATTGTATTAATTCGTATATCGATTGTATGTAAACACTGTGCCTTGCACCATCTGCTAGCTCATTCTGAATTAGCGTAGCACGAGGAGCACGATGGGCCGGGCGGTTGTAAAGGAGGTTGCAGTAACAAAGTTAGGGTTGTGCCAATCAATGAAATGATTTTAGTGATCGCGGCATCGAAGAACGCGTACAATCAATCAATCAATCAACTTCTATAGCGCCACTATCATAATGCCCAGGGCATCAGCCGATGTCGCACCAAATCCAAATAGCATTAGAGCCAGGTCAAGCCAGAAGATCAGTCTGAAACGGCGGGGAAAACGGCGGGAGAGCAATCTAAGGGCGGTGAGCCAAGTCAAACACATGTGTTTTAAGGCCAGATCTCAAAGATGATAAGTTGTTAGTTATGCGAAGTGATGTTGGTAGTGAATTCCAGAGCGTCAATAGCAGATAGCAGATGCCTGTAGTATGTTTGAGTCAAGCGCTATTGATGAGTCCACGTGATGAGGTTTATTGTAGAAGAAACTTGAGTTATTGCTACAGCTGTAGGTCCGTCAATTTTCTGGAGTTGAGAAGATGTCCTGCAACTGCTAATTGAAACATGAACCACGAGTTTATAACCTGCCATCGTCATCAGCAGCAATGGCAGCATTGAGCTTCTACAGTGCCAGCCTAATAACGTTCTTGGCATCAGGCGATGGTCGCTCCTTGATTTGAATCGTAATCCTCCGTTATCGAATTGAATAAGACGAATAATAATAATAATACCAGGTCTGAGGAGAGGGGGTGCAGCCGGTACATTGTTCCGGGGCCCATGGAGCTCAAAGAGGTCCGGTGATGATGTAATGTAATGTGGAATTTGTATAGCGCCTCTTCTATTTTTACTCAGAGGCGCTCCTGGCATTGGAGTCGCAGGGTAAAGTAGTGAGACTTTCGCATTGAGCAGAGCGAGGGAGAAAGAAGTGATTCCCGAATGGATGGGTTCAAGGCATTCCAGAGGGAAAGTCTAGTCACTGCAAAAGCCTGACGCTGAGTAAGAGCAGTGCGTGATCTGGGGACATAAACATTCTTCTGATCAGTGGAGCGGAGCAGGCGATGAGCAGCAGAAGAAGAGGGTGATTTGAAAAGCTCAGAAATGTAAGACGGTGCCTGACGTCGAAGTGCTGCAGAAACAATAATTACTTTGTTTGAATTTAATGTGGTTAGAAAGAAATTGGAAGCCAGTGGAGGGTGTTAAGAATCAAGTCTGATATGCTAGAGTAGTGATGAGTTTTAGCCACAACTTTCCACAAGACGAGCCGCAGCATTTAGGACAGATTTGCAAAGTGGAGAGCAGGCTTTTGGACAGGCCAAGATATAGAGAATTGCAATAGTCTAACATACTAGCCAAAAAAGCATGAACCAGTGATTTGGCTGCAGATAAAGAAAACGAAGAACGAATAACCCTAATTTGCCTAAGTTGGTAAAAGCAGGATCGAGAGAGTCTAGCAAATGTATTACAATGATGTATTAACAATAGTCTGAAACCTAAAAAATACTCTGATAACGGAGAAAGGTCATCTTCGTCATGAGCTCAGAGGTGATGAGCAGCAGAAGAAGAGGGTGATTTGAAAAGCTCAGAAATGTAAGACGGTGCCTGACCTCGAAGTGCTGCAGAAACAATAATTACTTGTTTGAATTTAATGCGGTTAGAAAGAAATTGGAAGCCAGTGGAGGGTGCTTCATGGGCCCGGGCCGATGATGTTAAGTAATTAATGTCATAAAAGACTGACAAGCCAAAAAGATCATCAAATTTTTCACACGCTTGTCAGTTCAGGGACCCGTGACTATTTTTTGCACCGGGGCCCGGAAATTCTCTCGACGGGCCTGATATTAACCGATTTACGGTCCCGGTTATGACGGATAGGAAATAGAGAACACGAAGGTTTTGATTCTGGATCGAAATGTCATAAGAGACTCAGCGGAGCGGATCAATCCTGGAAGTGAATATCATATTCTCTGCCCAGGAATGCCAAGAATAGCGCGAGTGTGCGGTAACTGCAGAGTTAGTGCATCCGAAACCTTGTTGAGTGTCCATAAGTCTCGACAGTGAGCAAAGACCGGAGGTATGATGGTTGGTTTGAATATAATACCCAGTGGACCACTAAGCAGATTTTAAAGCCAGAGATGAAAAGCCTGTGACCAGGGTTATTTATAGGATTATCAATCTGTGGTGGTGTCGGTAAATTCTGATGGTCCCCTGCCAAAAAAGTATGACAAGCAAAAAAGGTCATCGTATAGCTGAAATTGTGGGAGTGTTGGGGCTGTCGGTCTCAAATTGAGGGGATGTTGGGGTGTAAAAATATCCCTGCCAGTGACAACCATTTCAGTAAGATTTTAGCAGACAGTAGTTAGATTTGAAAGCAGCAGTTATTGAAAGCAGTGTTGGGTACGAGTTAACTCAAGTGAGTTTAAACTCACAAATTAACTCATATGTAATGAATTGTGAGTTGAGTTAACTCTTTTCAGCTGATGTGAATTACGAGTTTGAATTAACTCATTGTTTCTGTGATTTTGAGCTACAGTACAAATTTCATATTTTAAACTCACAGTTTTAAACTCTTTTGCAAAATGGTACGCCATCTCACTGAAATAATGATATATCTATACCTGTGCAACAGCATGTTTATGGTCAGTGAATAATCAGAGCTATATGGTAATATTGGCATGACTAGTCACTGGATCGACAATAATCTTGTGTGACATTCAGTAGCACTGTCAGGTAGACATTTGATCGGTAGCCACACATTTGACATAATTGCAGCGACTATGACTATAGCCTATCAGTTGAGCCTATTACGCAAATTTTTTGATTCAAATTTCAAAATTGACACACATCATAACTGATGGTGATAGCAAATTTTGGAAAGAATTAGAGTTTTTCAGGAACATGAAGAAGATGAAGTAGGGTTTATTAACATTGAATCTATTATTTTAAAAGAAGAGCACGACAATGCTCAGGATTCACAAGAGAATGTTAGTGTGCTTCCGAAACAACAGAGATGTTGTTCACTTGCCCTCAATATTATTGCTTCATCCGATGCTGATAACGCAAAGTCAACTCCATCATACAGCAGGAAGATGGCAGAGATGGGGGCGGAAGATGGCAGAGTGGATTACGTGCTGGAACGTCAGGCTAACGGAGCGGGTTCAAGCCCTGTTAGTGCCCCTAGTGGCTTTCACACAGGCAGTAATGCCTTCTAAGCCACTTTAAATCATGCTAAGTTTTAAGTTATTAAGACAGTAAAATTCAGTGATAGGTAAATGTCAAGCTATTCTGAATAGTGTTATAGGAGCCCTAAAACTGCTGATGTAGTTAAACACATATGCAGTGATGTTGGAAAAAGCATGTTATTTCCATGCTTAACGAGATGGAATTCTATGTTTGATGCTGTTTGACATTTGTTCAGCATTGTAACTCCCTAAACTCAAGCCGACTGATATTGATTTTTTGAACGAATATGTCTGTTTGTTGCAACCACTAGCATCAACTCTTGATACACATCAACATCAGAATTAATGATTTTATGGTATGCTTATGGGGCTGTCCATAAATTATGTCAACAATTTTTGGGCACATTTTGACCCTCTCCCCTTGCTAACAACTGTCAAACTTTCAGTCATCCCCAATAATTATGTCAAAAACTTTTGAACCCTCTATACAACAGTGACTGGTCCCCATAAAAAGTTTAGAAGTCAAAATGTGGGCTAACCAAGTGTCAATATGTGATGTGATGATGACTTTTTTTGCTTGTCAGGATTTTTTCCGTTGTAATAAATAGTATTCCATGAAATTTCCTATTTTTGATTATTTGCAAAAAATGAAATCGTTGACGTTAACTTCTCTTGATCAACTTGATCTCTGTCAACAACTGTCAAACTTTTTCAGACCCCTCCCCTATTTTGTTGACGTATTCAATAGACGGCCTCTATACCAAAGTTCATACAGTTACGTCACTGTAAGCTTATTACTCAAATATAAATTAACAATCTTGTATATTGTGAACCACTTATATTTCCGTAAATAATGAGTTGATGAGTTAACTCACATAACTACAGGGTTTGATTTAACTCATTCAGAACCAGGTGATTTGAGTTTGAGTTTAAACTCATTTCATTGAGCATGAGTTGAGAGTTTGAGTTAAATCATTTATTAAACGAGTTTACCCAACACTGATTGAAAGCAGCAAACGCAGGTAACATAAAATAACCATAATTCATAACTAACAATTACACATTTGTTATTTTACAATTGACAAAATAAAGTGGTTTCTTAGAAAACCGAAGTGTATAAGAGTGTCGACGATTCTTAACAATGTCATGTATTGGATTCAATCCAAGCATTTCACAAATACAGTCAATTGTTACTTTATCATAAGCATAAAAGATTTTCATACAGCTTGAAAATATGTTGCATTTTATATTTTAGGCGACTTAAAACTCGACTACAGGTCAAAGAGAAAAGGAGGTCGGAGAATTGCGGCGCTCGTTGAAGTGTGCTGGATTTAAAGATAAAACACTTCCGATAAAGTGATGTTTTGCATAGTGCAGGCAAACTGGTGAATGTCGAATAGAGATTTGTCTTAACAGTTTGCTGTCCTAATGTTATAACCTCTCACCTCAAAATAAAGCTGTTAATAGTTTAAGTGCGCGTCTACTTTGAGATAATTAATTACTGATTATTGATTAATCCAGTGACATCATTTCACACTTTTCTTGGGGCGAGAAAATGTTTTTGCGAATTTTTGCAAATTTTTTTGCAAATTTTAGGCATTTCTGCAATTTTTGTGCAAATTTTTTTGCAAATTTTGAGCAATTTTGGCAAATTTTAGGGCCAATGTTGGAAAATTTGCAATTTTTTTATATTTTTTGCAATTTTTGCAATTTTTGAACATTAATACATTATAAATTACTATTTTCATTTCTTTGGAGGGGGCCACGGCCACGGCCCCCCCCGCCCCCAATGACGCCTCTGGATTAATCATGGACTGCATCGTCGAGGTCGACGAATTGCGATCACCGGTGAGTTTCTCTGTGCGAGTAAAGCCCGATTCTTGAATGGCAAGTTCTTGGGCATTTGTCGCATGACCATTTTCCAGGATTTTTTATTGGTGGTCGCCTTTCGCAGGGATCTTTTGTGTTCCAGTGTTGCAACACGCCGTTCTTCAAATTTTACAACTGCTTTATGACAGCTGCTTTTCCAGGTTGTCCTGTTTAGTGGCGCACTGGCCAGATCTTTCGGGTCGATGGCGCATTGCATCAGATTGTGTTTGAGAGAGTCTTTGTACCGTTTCATGGGGCCACCCTGTAGACGCTTGCCAGAAGCTAGCTGACCGTAAAATATATGTTTTGGTACGCGGTTGTCGGGCATACGCACCACATGTCCTACCCAACGTAATTGCGCATGCAGGAGGATAGCCTCGATGCCTGTTATTATTATTATTATTATTATTATTATTATTATTATTATTATTATTATTATTATTATTATTATTATTATTATTATTATTATTATTATTATTATTATTATTATTATTATTATCCAGGATAATTTATATAGCGCTGTACGCATGGTTTAAAATCCAAAATCAAAAGCGCTTTGACACCGCTGACATGTCAATGAAGGTCAGAAGGTTATTTTGCACGATCGAAGTACTTCAGTATTGGAGATTCTGTCTTGCCATTTGCGTAGGCATCTGAAGTGGAATTGGTCTAGCTGACGAACTGTGTCTCTATAAAGCGTCCAGGTCTCGCTTCCATAGAGCAATGTTAGTGATTAATAAGCATATGCAAGCAATCCCTGCTTATGATAACAATATGTAATGTAATGTAGCCTAGCAGAATATTTGTATAGCGCCTCTTTTAATAATCACCCAAAAGCGCTCCTCCTGTGATTAGTGTATATATATATATATATATATATATATATATATATATTGATAAAATAGACAAGCTATAAATCGATTTAAAACACGGCCATAGAATCAGCAGTTGCTAAGTTACGTATGCTGGGGTCAAAAGCATTCAAAACATTCCAGAGGATAGGGCCACTGACTCAAAACCTCGTTGCAGAAGTAAGGAGGTTCGTGTTAGGGGCACGCTGAGGAGACCTTGGGTCTCAGACCGAAAACATGGCCGAACCAGGGATATAGCTGAAAAGATGGAGTAGCTATGACAGATGTGATGGAGCGGTACCAATAAAAAAACGTACAACCGATCTCAAGACACAAAACTGTCGTATTGATCGTCTTTGATAAAATAGCGAGTGCATACCTTCATCTGAAGAAGTACGTTCGGAGGTACGTGTAGACCAGCAGAGCTCGACATACGTCTATAGATTCTGTTAAAACGAACTTATACATTAATATTTCTGTTCAGCTCATAATTTGTCTCGGCAGCCTTTTTCAACCTAAATTAATTTGTTATGGAAACGAAAGACACAACTACTAGAGGATTTGATGCGTGTGCAGCATGAAGGACAATGTGTTTGCTATGCTCTTTAATAGTAGAAACTGTATAGTGTATATATATATATATATATATATATATATCATATTATACATATATACTGTATCGTGAACGATTTCTTTTTGGCTATTCAGGCACGGTTTTGAGGACCCGCATCGCATTTGCCCAACAAACATGAATAAAACTCAAACTCATATTGAAATATGGCGTATTGCACTATTCTTTCCAGAAGCCGATCCTTTTTCGCAGCAATTGCAGTCAAGAGATATGAGCTGGAAAGGTGGATTTCAATACTCTTATGCAGATAATACAAAATAATCAACGTCATGCAGTCTGTAAGAATGATCGTCATTTGAAGGAATCATTTTAAATGACTCAAGCAGAAAATCAAGCGCTGCTATCTCCTAGTGGCGATGACGCCAGCTCTTCAACGGAACCTTCTACCTACAATCCCTACAGCTTAGCAATATTTCGCTTCCATAAAAGACCGTTTACGCGATATCCGCCGCCTGTACGTGTTTGTTGTTTTGCAGCAGCTGCGATTGACTGCGTAAGGACGATTAACTGCTTAAAGACAAGTTCATCCAAGACATGTAGGCTACCTAATCATTCAATCAACCCGTCATTGGCGCGACCGACATTTGATCGCCGACATTTGCGCAATATTTGTTGATATCATTGGGGTTAGGGTTAGAGTTAGGGTTAGATTTGGGGTTATGATTAGGACCATGGTTACTAAAGCACGGATAACTTTAAATTTATAGCGCATTTTTTATATTAGAGCGCGGTCGTGTTTCGCTCAAAATACGCGCTAATGTCGGCGCGCATTTGTCGATTTTACGTTAAGTCAAATTTGTCGTCGCGCAAATGTCGATCGCGCTAATGACGGACGCGCCAATGTCGGGGTACCACTTTGCTTGACATTGCGTGTTCATCAACGCATTATCTTTTAATAAAGTGCAACGGCTGAAGATTCTCGAACGTGTTTACTGTCGGTTGCTGTATAAGCATCTTTACTGTAACCTTATATACTGTATAATATATATATATATATATATATATATATATATATATATATATATATGCAGAGACACATCTTAAAACACAACGCATGAAGATAGAGATGCACTGTCTAGCTAATCGTTTGACGCGCATTTGCTAAGAAGATGGCGACTTTCCTTTTCATGCCAACTAGTTTGAAGGTTGCTCATTGTGTAATCAATGTACTTGTGGCTGCATTGCTAGCGTTGTACTCAAGGCTCGTTTAAATTAAAAAAGATTTTTTATTTCAAAAGATTAATATGTTTGTATTCCTCTCCCTGGGTTTAATTAAATCTTTCTTTCACTCAAAACGAACACTGCTTGCATTTATCTATGTGTTTACCACTATTTGCAATGCACTTATTTATAAATGGGCGCATATACTTTCTGCTCTTTCCAACCGATATAAGCAGCAAATTAATGTTTCCTATAAGTCTGTGTGAAAACTCACATTCGGAGCTGCAGTTCATTTATCTGAAGAGTAAAAGGGTGAAGAAAGCAGCAAGAACAGCATGAAGAACACGAAGAAAATAAAAAAAGAAGAAAGGATGGTATAAGGTAGAGATTGTAAAGAAATTGAATCCAATATCATAAAATCATATTGACTATATACACAGATTAGCCTATTTTGTTCACCTGTCGACAACAATTCCGGCTCTAATAGCATTTGCAACGCTTCGAAACTTGAAGACTTTTTCTTCTGTTCTCTTGTTCATGTTGCTCAGTGAGCGCGTGAACGTCGACGTCAGCCACTCCTTAACTATGCCAGACACAGAATCAGTTTCAACGACTTCGTTCAGTTCTTGTTCTTCTTCTTGTAATCGTCTACAAAGAACATTTCTTGCAACAGTAACAGGTGACTTGGGCTTCTTTATAAATATTGGCAGCACATGGCCATTTGAAGGCAGTATTGGCCACTTAGATTAAGTAAATATGTAAAATCTTATGAATTTATATGGCGCTTTCAAAAGCAGTACTGTAGTAGCTGCTTATTCTTAGGCGCTTGATCCTTGAAACAGCTACGGTCGAGAGGCATTGGTGTAAGACAGGCGAGGTTCGACATATCTATAGGCCTAAGGCAATGAGGCTGAGTCGTTAAAACTAAGGAGGAAATTTTTTTGGAAGAGCAAGATTTTTTAAGTTTAAGATCTGAAGGTTGAAGAACATAATGCATGGATTTAAAGGACGTGGTTATTATAAACCTGTTGGCTAACTAATTATGTCGTAGGCAGAGTTGGGAAACTGGAGTTGAGTTCCAGAATTCCGATGCAGAGCATGGAAAAGCGGTTGCAGATCTTGTGCAGATAATGCATACAATTTCAATAATTAATTTTTAGGCACTAATATTTCTGACACTTTAAAGTTTGACATGTTGTGTTAAGCAAATATTCCTAAATTTATTTTTGCTAAACATAGCAGTAACTACTTTAATTAATTGCATTGTGCAATATTTAGTTCTCAGCTTCAGTCCTGCTCACTATTCTTTACTTGTCTCTTGAATTTCAGCATATATTATTTCTGGCGAGATATGTACTCTGTACAGTGTACACGTGTGTGGGACCCAGATCTTGTCCAGATTCAGCAGCCGAAATGCTATCTTAACTACGGCAGTCATTTTACGATTTTATTTATGAGGCAAAAGTCACTTAATCGCATGCATAGCTGAAGCTATCTACTGTTTGTCAGCGCAATTCCGAGGCATCTCTTAAGTTTTCTTTCTTCAGGTGGAGTGGAACCTCTCCAAGAACAGGCGAATCAAGAATCAAGCGTCGCCAATCCTCTCCATCTTGAGCATTTATCTTCAGGGCTGAATTCTTGTTTTTTGCCGTAATGTCGAACATTCACTCCAGCGTCAACGCCCTTGGTCGCCCTTTCTGAGCTTTCCCTTTAATATTAGTACTTATCTTAGTAGGCAAGATTCTTCTATCAGAACGAACATGCCCTATCCACTCAGCGGAGTAGCCAGGATTTTCCGAAGAGAGGGGTTACACTTCAGAAATTCCTGACAAGCAAAAAAGAAAGGTCGTCACTTATTATTTCGCTAGGATGTTAGTGTTAGTCATAAATATAAATTATTCGTATAAATACAGTAATAAATGAGCGCTGACAGCCTATACAATGACACTTTGACATTTTTGTTTGCTTCTTTTTCTTTTGTTGCTACCCTAAATCCGATAATGGCTTTCCTTTAACTACAGAAAAAGAATACGCAAAACAATTTTTTTTCGGCCAGCCAAGAGGGTTTAACCCCCAAACCTCAGACTACGCTGCTGTTGTCTAATACTAATAGTGTTTATTAGGCCTTTCTTCTCTTCTATCCTCTTCCAGACTTTTTCGTTGGTTATTTTTTCAGTCCAGCCGTTTTTCTCCATTCTTCGCCAGATCCAAATTTCGAATGCTTCTAGTCTCTTCATGTCTTCCTTCCTGAGCGTCCAAGTTACTGACCCATATAGTGTCACTGGCCAGATCAGTGTTTTGGCCAATCGCATTTTAAGACTTCGGTTAGAGTTCCATCTCAGTAAATCTCTTAGTAAACTTTGAAGTTAATAAAGTTGAAGTTAAAGTTAAAGTTGAAGTTTAATCAACTTTGAAGTTATTCGTATAAATACAGACGAACACGCTGACAAATACTGCTGCGTCAGCCTGTGTGACTTCCAGAGTTGGAGCAAATTTAGGCATTATTTTCGATTTCAGCACTTTCATTCTTTCAAGTTAGTTACGTCTAATTTTTTTTACTGAGTGAATCTGGATAAAGACACCAAAGCACCAAAATGCGCAAAACCAAAATTCGTCTTACCGTTTCTCACCGTCGTAGACTTTTTCGAGAACTTTGACGACATATTCTAGGTTCTTGACAATGTCGTTCTTTGAGATTTCATCCCTCTTTAATCTCTTGAGTAACGTCTTCATTCTATAAATAAGTTGACGAAACTGGATTGATTGCGTCGCTAGGGTTTAAATTGAAGATGGCGTCGCCAGACGCCAGAAGCAGCAGCATCAGAAGGAATTTTGCCAAATACAAGCGGCTTTGGTCGACGCTTCTTCAGTATGACAATGGCCGTATTTTAATACATGTCTTGCGCTTTCAATATAGACCTATGTCAGAAATTACTGAAAATCGACAAATCGGGCTTATATTAAAGAAGAATTGTAAGCCATATTCCCCCATATGTGAAACTTTTAACACCTACCGAGGAAAATGTCAGCTCATTCGGTGTCAGACTTTCACGCCGGCGATCGCGAATTATTATTTCAAGACAATTTGTTAAACGCAGTAAACATGGCTATCGAAGCAAAGTCAAGAACGCTCTACAAAAACGAGCTATTTAACAAATGCGTCTTCAACTGTTTCCGGAACCGATAAGAGAGTGTCTCAGTTGTCACTGTCTTCGGGAGCAAGTTCCACGAAGCAGGGTTTCCGCGCCGGAAGGATCTGTCACCGAAACCCGCTGTCTTGAGAGGAGGAGGGGCGACTAGTTGATTACTGTGACCCGACCGAAGTAGAGAACGGCGTTCGATCACCGTGGTTCTTGCGATCAGTTCGGTGAGGTATTATTAGCAGTGAGGGTGGTTTAGAATGTGGAACGTAAGCCAATGCCGCTTGAACGCTACCTGTTCTGGGATCCTTAACCAATGTAGTCGGTCCCTCAGGAGTGGAGTGATGTGCGTATGTATGTGATGTGTGTATGTATCTATCTTGACCGATAGATAAGGCATGCCGAGACGTTCAGTACCGCCTGTAGTCGACTTAACTGACTCTGTTGGATGCCGTACAGAACACTATTGCAGTAGTCGACACGAGCGACCACTAGTGTTCGGACGAGGTCTGTCGCAGTCTAGGTAGGCAGATAGCGACGCACTTGTCTAATCAGATGCAAGTAATAGTAGCTTGATCGGATGATGTTATTCAAGTGTCCGTCAAACGTAGGTGACTCATCAAGGAGTAGGCCTACACCCAGTAGACGCAACTGTCTACAGGGTGCTATAACAACTCCCTCCACAGTGAAGTCGGAGCGATCTCCGCCAGGTGACGTTTCCGTGCAGAGGCCAGCCAGAGGAATTCAGTTTTTGCCGGGTTCAAAGATAGTCGATTTTGGTTGGTCCATACCTGAACTTCTGCGATACAGGCCTCAGCTCGTGTGCGAAGAACTCCAGCTTCCGACGGTACACATGATGAGAATGCCTGCACTTAATCTGCATAGGCATGCATAGTGAGTCCATGTGCTTCTATAATACGACCAATGTCGGCGGTGTAAAGAATAAATAGTAGTGGTTCCAGCACCGATCCCTGCGGAACGCCGCACTGAACCCGATTGGGAGTTGACTTGCGACCCATCCAGCTGACCGACTGCGATCTGCCCACGAGGTAGTTGCGGATCCAAGCTAAGGCCACCCCCTTGAGTCCACATGACCGCTCGAATCGTTCGAGAAGGATCCCAAGGTCGATCGTTTCAAAGGCGGCCGAGAGGTCGAGGAGGCAGATGAGTGCCAAACGACCACTGGTCACCGATTCAATCAAGTCGTTAACGATTCGCAGGACTGCCGTTTCTGTCGAGTGCCCTCGACGATAGGCGGATTGGTTCTTTGGGAAGAGACCGTTCTCATTCAAGTAGCAGACCAGCCAACTGCTAACTAGTCTCTCCGCCAGTTTAGAGAGAAACGGCAGGTTCGAAACCGGTCAATAGTTGTTGGGTTCTTCCTGGTCTAGTCCTGGTGGCTTTAGGTGTGGACGAACGGGTGTAGGACATTCTCCCCTGGACATAATCCTCCCGGACATTATCCCCCCGGTACGCCCTTTGAAATGACACTGCCGAACATAATCCCCATCTATGGACTTTGACGAAAAGCAGTGTATTACACCCGTACGGGGTCATATAATCATTACCCACACACAAAAACCAGACACGAAACACTAACCCTAAACGATACTGACGGCAAAATTAAATTCTATTATATTGATTTACACTGTTCATTACTTCTTTGCCGGGAGGGGGAAATGTCCGGGGGATAATGTAATGTAATGTAACAAAATATTTGTACAGCGCCTCTTCTACAAAATCACTCAGAAGCGTTCCCACACAAATTACTGTATATTGACAAAGAGATAAGTTTTAAGTCGTTTCAAAAAGAGGGCCATAGAATTAGGAGTTGCTAAGCCACGCATACTGGCGTCAAGAGCATTCCAAAGGATAGGGCCAACTGATTCAAAACCTCACTTCAGGAACAAGGAGGTTTGTGCTTGGGGCACACTGAGAAGACCATTGGTTGTGGACCGAAGACATGGCCGACCAGGGATAGAGCTAAGAGTATGGAGTAGCTCTGAAAGGTGAGATGGAGTGGCACCATAAAGAGAGAATGCAACCGCTCTCAACACACGAAACTCAACTCGAGCAGGATAAGGCAGCCAGTGTAAAACAGACATAATATAATCACTAATGTGATCACGTCTTGTGACACCAGCAATCACCCTGGCTGCCGAACGAAGAACCATCATCTGGAGTTTATCAAGTCGCACCGATGGAAGACCAGCAAACAGTGAACCACAGTAGTCAAGCCTTGAGCAAATAAATGCACGAATCAAAGTAGAAGCAGATGGCATGTCTAATGTACGTCGAATCACTCTAAGCTGGCGGAGATGATAGAAGCAACTGAGACAAAGTGAGTTAGTATGATCCATAAAGGTTAACTCAGAGTCAAGAATTATACCAAGATCATGTCAGAGGGGATTATGTCCAGAAGGGAGAATATCCGCGCCCCGGACGAACGACCGTCTCTTTCCACTTTTCAGGAAATTCACTCGTTCTGAAAGAGGCGGCCATCAGGCTCGCAAGATACGGTGCTACAGTGTCTATACTCTATAGACTCCTTCAACAACCACATCGGAATAGGATCTGATTGACACTGTTTGCAAGGCGCATTCCTGGCGATAGCCACGACTTCCTTGATCGTTGGAGGAACGAAAGAGTCGAACACGGCGTTCGTCAATCTCCGGAACTCGGGCGGGCCGGCTTCCGCTGTCTTGCTCCTTATTTCAGCGACTTTTCGATCCAAAAGCTGATGGTAGTCAGACGAGGTGAAGCTCGACGGCTGTCTGCTTCTTTTGGTGTCGCTACCAAGCACATTGCCAAGATGCCTCCCTGTCTGCTTGGGATCTCCATTGGCGGAGTCGAGAGTATTGCGCCAGTATTGCCTGCCTTTTCTCCGCACTAGAACACGACTGGCCTTGAGAGCAGTACGCCACCTGGTGTGCGCCGCCTCTTGCGCGTCAGACCCTCTGGCCTTCTAGTATGCCCTCTCAAAGCGCCTCGCTTCACGTCTCGCGTTCCTACATTCTGCATCGTAGAACGGACGTGAGGGTCGGTCACGCAGCGAGAGTTCTGTAAACGGAGCAAGGTCGTCAAGTATGGATGTGATCTCCGCCGAGAAACTTTCTGCTGGATCCGACGCTGGCCTTTTCGGGTCAACCGGTTGGCAAAACTGTGTTCCCTTGATCCTTTTCAGGAACTCCTCTAGTCGGAAGCCCCTCCACTTTCTCCGTCTAATCTTCGTGTTCATGTAGGTAGGAGGAGGGCAGGTTGTCGAAAGCGTCCAGTGGACTAGTCTGTGATCAGACAGCCAACTTCCATCACCTCCGAGTTGCTTACGCTCTCAGGATCAGAGGTGAGCACAATGTCCAGAAGCCCTCCTCGCTCGTGTGTCGGTTCATCAATAATTTGCGTAAGGTTGAAAGAGTTGATCAGCCGACAAAATTTCTGTCTGTCGGGGTCAAAAGCTCTCTCAGGATGAATGTTCACGTCTCCCATGACAACGGTAAGACACTGTAAGTGGCGAACGACTCCAGCAGCTGCGAAACTCTGAGTAAAATTGACTCGCCCGCGAACCCGGCTTGTAAATAATTTTGTCGGCAGCCAAAGAGGGTTTAACCCCCCAATCCTCCTTTGCTACGCCACTGAACTTGCCGTCTTAAGTATTTTCAGATGTGCTTGACAGTTTAATCAATGTTTCAGTAGATATTATTTTATAGAGAATGTCATTTATAATTTTCCAGATATTTGAGTTATCTTGGGAACATTTAAAAATATTATTCGAGTAATACAGCTAGCTTTTAAGGAAGTCGGTGGATAGATTTAAATGTATTGCTATATGTAGTAAATATATTTTTACTGTCTGCTGTTGGGATTTTAAAGTACTGTTATACAATTTGGATTTCTTTATGGTAAAGTCAAAAGAGCAGGTGTCATCGAAGGATTTTTAAAATTGGAGGCAACTTGTTTTCGTTTTATAAGAGGAAAAGCTTCGTTATATACATCAATCAAAATATTGATAAAATTAATGTAAGCTTATCATTGTCATCATTATCAACAGAGCAAGCTGCAGACACATTATTCCAATCTACAACATCCAGCATATATTTGAATTGGTTTATAGAGGTTTTAAAAAATTCTTTATTCATAATGAGAGTTAGCAGGCTTTTTCCAGGAATTTGCGTTCGGGCCTTCAGGGTGTCTCAAAATTGCGGGGCGTCAATGTCCAGTAGAGAGAGAGACCGAACTTTGGCTTCGGCGCCGAATCTAAGGAATCAGTCAGATTCGGCCAACATTTGGCTTCGGCTTAATCGCTTTCATAATATTTGGCTTTGGCTTCGGCCTTAACTAAGTATGAGTTTCGGCCATAAGCCGAACTTTTGGCGCCATATAAATGATAACTGTAAAAGGTTTTCGTTGTTATAAAGTCTTGATTATGATGTTTACGTACACTCTCTAGAATTGAGTTTCAAATGTTGAATGACTGAATAGCCTAACGAATAATGTTCAATAGAGCCATTGTAGCATTTGCTTTGATAGTTAACATAGATCAGATCATTAATGTTATTGGAGGCCATAAAGGAATTAAGGGGGAATGTGATGGAACGGATGGTTTAAAGGAAGTAACTATAATAACCTTAATTTCAAACCTTAATTCGTCAATTTCGATCGCCGATTCCAATGCTTTGAATCGTTTAGTTTCAATGGTCTTATGCAAATATCTCGCGACTGCGGATTAACATTTGCATAGGCATATGAAACTGCACAAGATCGAAAACGGTGGGGTGCTCGCAACGGCCACAGCCGGGCTTGCGAACTGATAATGACGGCTTTATTTATCAAAAGAGTTATGACTACAGACTTTATCGCTTTGTTACTGCATAGGCCTATATAGCAACATCTGTGTTTGAGCGAATAGAACCCGGGACTCGTGAAGCCCCTGAATAGAACCCCTTACTCGATTAACTAATAGCTGTCATCTTGAACGGTTCCATTACATTTCATTTACATTCTTCGTTTCGAAGTGATACTCGACATCACAAATGGCGCATACAAATGCTATTTGATAGGTTTAGAAATTATAAATTAACATTATAGCCTAAGTGACATAAATTCACATATTTACTTTCATTTGCACTGTTTAATATTCTTGTGTTTTTTTATAACCTATGTAAAAAGTCACTGTCAGTTAACAAATGAGACATTAACTTCGCTTATATTTGATATAAATCACGTGTTTTGTTTGCATCTCCAATATGACTCTTCGTAGCTGCTTAGCTAACTTTCAGGATTGCATGTCAATAGCTTCGCCCCCAGCTTCGGTTTCGGCCGAGACTGCAAATTGCAGCTTCGGTTTAACTCTAAATTGTCCAGTGTTGCATCTTATACGGCTAGTTTTTCGTATAATAATAAAGTCAACAGAGTCAAAGTCCTTCCCGAACCTCACGGGCTCATAGGGCGGCGCTGACCTCCTTTGCTATAGCCATCACCAGGCGTGCAATGCCACGGATACGGTCGTGTATGGTGTACGGTAGTGTATCGCGTAGCGTACACCGGCAGGTCCGCCAAGAGAAATTCTGGGCCCCTGTGCAGAATGGCCGGCGGGCCCCTGACAAGTGTTCAAATCTGCTGACGACCTTTTTTTACTCGTCACTCATTTCAACCAAGTTGCAACTCTCAAAAAGTGGTGATGATCCTTTTTGCTTCTCGCTCTTTTTTTCGCTGTTCCTTTCCTTTTTTCTTTTTTTCTGTCTCCTTAGGTTCCGGGCTCCCCTTTTACTCGCCGGGCCCCTCTGATCAACATAACATCGTCACGTTTATTTGGTGTTTTGGGGTATTATTGTTAATTATACATAGTTATACATATAGGCCCGGAATTTCTCTCGGCGGGCCTGCTCCCACGAGTCCCACCTAGTCCAAACTGTTCCATCTGTCCATAATAATAACAATAATGATAATATTATTGTTTCCAAGCCACCAAGAAGAGTCATCAGTTCTTTTTTCAAGAGATCTTGACTCTGACCTGACTCTTCTTGGTGGTTTGGCGTCGTTTCGTGATCCTGTCTATATCTTAGGCGATTTTAATGTGCGTTTTGATAGGGACAATGATCCTGCTTGTCATCAATTGCATGATCTTTTCGCGTCCTACAATTTCGAGTGTAATGAGACCGGACCAACGCATCAGAATGGTGGTGTGCTCGATGTTCTTGCCTCCAGTCGTACCGTCTCCACTCCCTGCATTTCAGTTCATGATGTGGGTCACTCCAATCATCATCTGCTGAAGTGGAACGTCTCGCTCTCTCGACCGCGTCCTATATATGCTAACGTTAGTCGTCGTGCGTGGGGTAAGCTTGACCTCTCGGCCTTTCGTAGGGGTTGCAACTCTCCTCACTCGCTGACGTCATGTCCTGGTCCGGCTCGGATGCTGAGTCCATGGCTCAGCTCTATAACAGTGAGATCACTCGATTGCTCGATGAGTTTATACCGGTTAAGACCGTGAGCTTCCGTAAGCGATCGTCTGATCCGTGGTTTGACGATGAATGTCGTACCGTATCGCCAAGGTGATGCTTCGTAAGGCGGAGCGCCGTGCTCGGCGTGCCTCCCCTGCAGATGCCGTGGCGTCTACTGCCGAGTGGACCAAACAGCGCAGAGCATACCGACGACTGATAAGTCGGAAGAGAGAGGTCTTCTGGTGTAGTAAGGTAGAGCGTGAGCGTATCACGTGTGGTACTGACAGTTCCAAGCCACGCCTCCCAACCAATGATGGAACTCTATAGAGACGCCTAGTTATAGTTTAATATAGTATATAGTGGACAGTCACTCTCTGGACGTGAACCTGATTACATGCTTTATATTTTACGTGTCCCTAGCTCTATACCTTAGCTGTAGGCCTAAGACTAGACTAGTACCTCGGCACACGTTATAGAACGTACTTCACCGGGTCGTCTTTGGCAATCGATCGACGCACTCATGGGGTGTGGCAGTGTGCCTTTACCCGATAGACTCACGGCCGGTGATTTCTCCGCTTTCTTCAGCAATAAGGTGTCCGCCGTATTGGCGGCCACTTCGGAATGCGAGCCCCACTGTTTCACTCCGGCTCCGTCCAGTTGTTCTTTAGGCGGTTTTCGTGCTCTCTCGGTGGCAGAAGTAACCGCGGAGTTACGCGCCTTGCCTGACAAGTGCTGCGCCAGTGATAACTTTTCCGACGCGCTTTCTTCGTGAGTGTTCTGACATTCTTGCGCCGTTTATTCATGAATGAGCTCATGAATCGTTCGCTACTATTGAGTGAGGTTCCGCAGTCGTTTAAAGCTGCTTTCGTGACTCCGCGGATAAAGAAACCAGGTCTCGATGCTTCTGATGTCGGCTCTTACAGACCGATCTCCAATTTGTCTGTTTTGTCGAAGCTACTTGAGCGCTTCGTCTCTAGGCAGCTCATTGACCATCTCACAGTTTCTGGTCTCCTTCCTGAGCTACAGTCTGCCTATCGTGCTTTCCATTCGACTAAAACGGCTGTTCTTAAAATCACTTCCGATATACTTCGCGAACTTGATCAGGGTAAGTTTGCCCTCCTCGTTCTTCTTGACCTTACGGCCGCATTTGATACTGTGGACCATTCCATCTTACTGCGTCGCCTTAACATCTCTTACGGCATTAGTCACGTGGCACTCAGATGGTTTTCCTCCTATCTTGACCACCGCACGCAATTCGTCCGCTGTCCTCACTCCAGGACCCATCCATCTCGAGTGACCTGTGGCGTCCCGCAGAGCTCGGTCTTAGGTCCCATTTTATTTACCTTGGCCGATCTCATACGTATCATCCTCAAACACGGGCTTTACGGACATCTTTATGCGGACGACACTCAGATCTATGGTGGCTGTTGGCCGTCTGAAACGCATCTGCTTCTCGAGCGTCTCACCCGGTGCTTGGATGAACTGTCAGTCTGGCTCAAGTCTAATAGGCTTCATCTTAATGTCTCTAAGTCTGAGGTGCTCTGGTTCGCCACCGAGAGGCAACAACACCTGTTGCCGCGTGACTGTGTCAAGATTCACGATCTCGAGCTTCACCCGGCTGCCTCAGTGCGGAACTTGGGCATTTACCTTGATAGTGCGGCGACCCTGAAGCTTCATGTATCCAAGACTGTCGCCAGTTGTTTCTCTTCGCTTCGTCTGATTAGGAGTCTTCGTCGGTCTGTCCCTCAAGCTGTCCTCAAGACGTTTGTTGTTGCTCTGGTACTGACTAGGTTGGACTATGGCAACGCTGTTCTTGCAGGGTCATCTGCCTATTCCTTTGATCGTCTGCAGTCAGTTTTGAACAGTGCCGCTCGTCTCATCTTTCGTTCTGCCCGATAAGATCACGTCACCCCGCTTCTCATGGATCTTCATTGACTGTCGGTGCCTGAGCGCATCACGTTCAAGCTATCAATCCTTGTATATCGCTGCCTTCACGGGTTGGGTCCGAACTATCTTGCATCTGAGTTTCGCAGCGTTTCCGACCTCGCTGGCCGCAAGCGACTCAGATCGTCAACGACATCGTTGCTCAACGTTCCGAGAACGCGTCTCGTCACCGTCGGAGATCGTACTTTTCCGGTGGCCGCCGCGAGTACTTGGAACTCGCTCCCTGCCGACATACGGAAGTCATCGTCGCTGGATATTTTCAGGAATCGACTGAAGTCCTGGCTTTTTAAGACTAGCTACTTGGTTTAATTCTGTTTAAAGTGTTCGCGCAGTCTTTTTGACGAGTCACCACTCTAATCTTGACGTTCTCTTACTTACTTTACTTAATAATAATAATAATAATAATAATAATAATAATAATAATAATAATAATAATAATAATAATAATAATAATAATAATAATAATAATAATAATAATAATAATAATAATAATAATAATAATAATAATAATAATAATAATAAAGTGATTTTAAGTTGCTGGGAGGCTAAGTGAGCCTGTGTCGAAACCACTGTTGTAACTCTCCACATTCAATAACCTAGTTTTTCCGAGATTGCCTTTGAATCCGTTGGCTGTTTCAACTGTCACTCCCGCCTCGTCCAAACTGTTACAGTTGTCCACAACACTTGCACAAAAAATGTGTGTTTCTTGGACCCACCCTCTGCTTAAACAATTTGCATTTGTGGCCTCTTGTACTTCTATAGTGTGCCAATGCAAAGAATCGATCGTATGGCACAGTCCCATACGATTTCCCAGTTTGTATGTTTCCAGTTGTATGTTTCAATTGAATGCTTTCCCTCTCTCTTCCTTCTCCTTCCTAATGTTGTCAACTCACAATATTTAAGCTTTTTTCGTAGCTTAAATTATGGCATCCACTGACCATCTTTGTTGTTCGTCTTTGCTTTCTCTCTAAAAGCTCTATATCTTTTTCCAAGAATGGATTCCATGCCTTACCACATATTTTAGATGGGGCCTTACCAATGACTTTTATAGTTTTACTATAGTTTTACTATTATCTATTTGTCGCGACTCACTGTTGTCCTTTTCATCATTGCCAACATTCGGTTGCCCCTTATTGCTGCCTCCATTCTTCTATGGATGTACTATGGACGAAGTCTCTTTTTTGTTGCGGTTAGAACCTTCCCTTAAAGCATATTCATTGCCTTTATTAGATTTCCCAACATGCATTACAGAACATTTAAGTGAGTAAGTTAAATCTTGTTAATTTCTATAGCGCTTTCAAAAGCAGCACCGAAGTATCTCCTTATAACTCCTGACAGCTAAAGAGGAAATGATTTTTTAAGAGAAATTATTTCAGTTCAGAATTAAAAGCTTGTGGAGAAAGGAGAAGTAGCAAGAATGGAAGAAAATTGTGACTCAGAATTTTTTATTTGACCATGGTGTAGACAGCGGAGTGATGCTGGAATTGAGCTCCAAAGTTCAGGTGCAGCATATGAAAAAGCACGTTTGCAAATTTTTAGAGATCATTATTTCAGGTGACGAAAGAGAACTACATGAGAGGAAGATCGAGTAGATCAAGGGTGTTGTGGGATTATCAGAACGAGCGGAGATCGCAGCTCCGGTCGGAACAAAGAACGAGACTGATCATTCCCCAGCCGTCGAAGACCCCCGTGTTTGGTGAGAGTTTCTCTTCCAAAGCTAACTCGATCCTATGGAACAAGTTACCTGACCGAGGCAGCCTCAGCCGAATCTTTCCGCAAGAAACTAAAAACATATTTATTTAAGATAGGTTTTGACT